>ML778877.1:382002-423100 GCA_009831015.1 Picea engelmannii
ATTTACATGCATTTCAGATTGAAAGTAGAAAACAAATGGTATCATGATCACTCCAATATGTATTTAATATAAATATTTTGGATTGTTCATTGTTTGGATTTGACTAGACATGATCAATTAACGTTCTTTGTGTTTGTCCAAGAAGAAATGCAAATTGTGGATATGAATGTGATTTTCCAATTCATTATTTCTCATTGCATTGACACATGTCGATGTTGAAGTCTCCTAGAAAAACTATGATTTCATCAAATGAAAATTGCATAATGATTTTGCAATTACACTCATTATGCTGGTCAGAACTACATATGGAGATGCATAGATATTCATTATTGAAACATGCAATCATTTGACAATTACTTTCTACAAGAACCTCTACATTAGTAGATGTTCCAATATTAGTAGATGTTTTTTAATAGTATCATCACGTCATGTATATTGAAATTTGATACATAATTGAAACTTGGACAATGTTCATTTTTCATTGATAGTGTCATATATGTTTCTTGAATGCACAGAATAACATATTGCATTGTATCATAGTCACTAGATATGTCACTGATATGTGCATGCAAACCATGTGATTTTAGTAAAAAATTGAGATGCATGACCCCAATTGCACAGACTACCAATCATATTCTAGATTCTAGCTTGCATCCCTATGAAAATGATGCATCTCAACCACAATATTTTGTTTAACATTGAAGTTATCCATTGCCAAAGGACTTAAAAGATACAAAGAGTTTATTCTCCTTACATGCAACAATGTTGTATAAACTAATCCATCTCTCTGCACCCCAACAATATCAAATGCAACACTATCCATTGTTAGACCCTGTGATTTGTGTATTGTACATGCACATGAAAGATGAACTGGAAATTGTTTGCATATTTTCAAATAATCATTCCTTGTTTTTTTCAATATTGGTCTCGCTATCAGAAATATGGGTATCCACTCAGGAGAAATGTTTATGCTATATAAATAAGCTAACCTCATAGCCTAGCGATGTCAAAGATGTGAATCATATAACTTTATCCATAAAACATCAGCCTTATCTATTTTGGTGTATTCCTTAAACATTCCATCTGCACCATTCACTTAACCATCTTTTGAATCATAGTTGCATGCATATATTTCAACTAACATGTCTAGTTTCAAAATAAGTTGTGATGTTGGATTGTTTGACGCTTGTGTGCATCCTTTTTAATGTTATGGGATTAATACCCAGGGTTTGTCAAGAGTTTACCAACAAAAAACCAAAATCATTAACATATTAATCCTGAGCCAAGGCTAAAGAAGATTTCACCTGAGATGCAATGAGGATCACAGAGATCATCTAGTCTTGTGTCAAGGATGAAGGATAAATATATAGAGATCCATTTGGGTTGAAATTCATACATTCCATAGATGACATGTTCCTATTATCAATATGAAAAAACAATACACACACACATCCAAATACCACACAAGGAACAGATGATAACTTAGAATCACCAGAGATCTATTATTATTCTCATTCCATCAAACACGAGCATACAATAATAAAAACATGCTTGACAACAACAAAGTCTCATGTCCTCTTTATAAAATTCCCCATATTTACAATACATTGTGCCATGTGCATCCTTTCAGATCATAGACATATGACAGACTCATAATTACAATCAGAATCATTACAACATTACGATACTATAGAGACTTAGAGTGAGATATTTATCAATAGAAAACAACAATGACCCATTGAATCAACTCAACAACCTTTTATTTGTTGTCCTTGCTTCCTTTTGTATCTTTCTTGGCTCTAGATCTCTCTCTTTTATTTATGCTCTACTCTCTCTACTGACTAGCAGTCTCATACGCTTATGTCACCTTCCTTCATTCCACATAGCCTTTATAGAATTAGACTAATCTTAAATGCCTTGCCAAATCATCTTCTCATTGCTCCACGTACCCTCGTGTTACTAGAAGTAATCATTTGGGGATATTTTCCAATGATTGTTTTCTTGATTCCGGTGTGTGTCTTTTTTATTTCCAACACGTAAATATCAAAACTAAATCTAGTGCATGCTTCTTGTCAATCATCATGCATATTCTTAGGCATGTGAAAAACTGGAATGAGCACATACAATGTTTTTTGTGCATATGCATGATATTAACCCAAAAATATAGGTTCCAACAGGCCCCCACCACTAATAATTGCCTCATCGTAGAGCCAATTGCCTCATGGGATGACTGTTGTAATGGAAAAAACTGTAATCCTGCTAATCTTTCCTACTTGTTCTTCAACCATGGCCTCTACCACCATCGATACTTCCAGGACTACCTTGTATAGTTTTTGGATAGCTGCATGAACTTTCTATGCTATATGTTCAACTTCTTCCTTCTCCTTCAAGGATTTGACAGCCTTTGTTTTAGCCTCATCTTTTTTTTAAGGCTTTCTCATCCTTGCCTTCCACTTCACTCTTTTATATGATGTCTTTCTCTGCTTGTTCTTCTGCTTCACTCTTCACCTTTTCTACGAGTTCCACTCACTCTTCTACTACGCATGTTTCTTGTTGTGTAGTGTTTTATTGTCTCTATAGTTATGCCTTCTCTACTTCTGCTTTGTCTAGCTTGTTGGCTATAGTCTCTACCCGACATCGGATTTCCTGTGTGATCCCTGTGTATAATCCCTGTAATAGTTCCATTGAGATCTAGGAGATGACTAGGTATATGTGACTAATTCCTTGCAGCGTCTCTTGTACTTCAGGGTTTCGTAACCCGACTTTATGTACCGGGATTTTGAGTACTCTACATTATGATACCCCCATTCATGCTTCCCCTACTATGCCTTGTTGGGATATGCCTTCTCCTGGTGTTGTGCCAATTAGATTCTCTCAAGTAATTGTTGCATCCTTGAGCATTGATCATGCACCTTCATTTGAAGTGCTTCTTGTTTCTTTTTCATCTCTTCGAGGACTTCTTCTACGATATCCCTTAGTCTGTATCCAATTTGATCCATGTCGTCGGTTGTTAGGGCATAGGAAACTTGAGTATTTTGAGCCTTTTTCTTCTTATGTGCGGCTGAACCTATTCTTTGGTCTAGTTGTTTCATTTATGTTTGATGTGAGGTTTGTGGAGGTTGATCAGTTGGCCCTATTTCTAGTTCATTCTTGATCTGGATTATTTTTGGCACGAAATGAGATCGGAGATATAATAAAGAAATGCACAGAGATATCACAGATATTCAATAATATAACAGAAATGTATTAGATATGCAACCATAAACACAGATATGTAGTAATACACGATTTCTATTAATGAAAGAAATGTACAGAGACTATAAAAATACAGAGTGAAAGACTCACTAGAATGGTGGCAGCTTATCTCTAAGAAGAGATGTGACGGCCACTCACATTCACAAGAAGATGATTACAATGAGGCTCTAAAGGCCTTTTTACAATAAACATGAATTCCAAATAACAATAGACATCCAAACACCTAACCCTAGTAGATGAAGCGCCAAAAGTCATGTGGGCCCCATTTGGGTAAGTTAGTACATCAACTTCCCAAGGTCGTAATTTTTGCATATGATCTCCGTTTTAGGCGTATGATAGCTCATTGAAAAGGTATCATTGAGGAGATTCATTTTGTGGGATCAATAATTCATTTGGTTATATTTAAGAATCTCTATATTGAAAAACCTTCATTTAGGCCCTCAAAATGGCCCCAGAAGTTAAAACCTGCTAAAAATAGTAAATTGCCAAAATTGCCAGAAAACTATTTTGAGCCAGTCGAAAAAGGTAGGTGGCCACCGATATCCACCTAGATAAATTCTCCATATCATTTCCTTGATTGGTTCCCTTTGTGCCATTTCCTAGAGGGTTTGTTTCTAGATCTATGTGTTTTATCTCTTCAAATGTTCCCCAATGCGCAGTTGTGTCCCCTTTTGTTGGTACTTTCTATTCGGGTTCCCAATCTTGCATGACTAGTTGGATGTAATATTTTATTATATTATACTTTTTTTGGACCCATTCCTCATGTGGATCCTTCTTGGATTTTATATACATGTGGTTTCTATCTGCACGAAATTCCATGATAGGGTCGTATGCCTCCACCAACTATGGTGACATGCGCGGTGCATTCTGGATGCTCTTTCTAATTCTTTCACCATAGAGAAACAAATCTACGTTGGTTTCCATATGCCTCCTCTTGATTGTTGAGAACCAAAATTTTTGGTATTTTGTCACTACGAACGGCTTCCCCCTCATCCCTAAGAACTGTGCATCCTCTATCTCTCCCCATGCTATGAAGGAAATCAAGATCAGTATCTAGGAGTAGTGAAACTCCATATCCTTGTCTTGGGATTTGGTGCAGTACAATAGGAACCGGTTTAGTAAGAAAGGGTCCTATCTCATTGCAGTTCCCTCGAAACATTGCTCTACGACTGCTATTACCCATGTTGGGACTTGGTCTTTCCTGCATTTTCATAGCAGTTTTCATGCTAGAATTTGTGTGGTTATTCGAACTATGAGGTTTCATATCTTTGGCACATCCAAACCATGCATCCCTCTTAACGTGAGGAAATTTGTTTGCATAGCCTCCAATAATGCTCATTCTTCCTTCTTTTCTTCAAATAGCATTGCATGGTCTTTCCCCTGGGTGGATGGTCTAGCTATTCATGCTATAAGGTCTTTATTAATTGAAATTTTCCTATCCAACCACATGTATCCCCCATTATAAACAATATAGGAGGATTTTGACACATGAATTGATTTCATTTTTGCATCCGAAGTGGGGGATGCCAAACAAGTTAAGGAGGCCTACGCGCTCCAACCCTCTAGCCCAGACCTTGACCACTGGTACACTATGTTGTGTATTTGGATATATTTGGAGTTATAGGTATTCATGAGGCGCAAGTTTAGGAAACTTCTCCATGTCGTAAATGTCATGATTGACATATTTCAGATGCGACACCTTCCCCAACATGTCTTCATCGATGATGATCGCCTCTCGAATTTTCGGTGTCACCATCCTGTAATATGGATTCCTCTGCAGCGTTACTGGTGGGGTTTCATCCTTCCTTGGACTTATGTAATCACAAGGAAACCTCAGTGGCTCTTATGAGGAGGCACTTGGGGTTTCCTCAATCTTTGGTTCGGCTGCAAGAGCACTAGTTCAACTTTTTCTTGGTACCACTGTTACTTCTCCTACAGATTTGGGCGATTCCATCTATGTAGTTAACTCAACTATGGTGGTTTTTATCATTTTGTGTTTCTCTCTAGCTATGTTATCTTGGTTCTCCTTGGAATTTCTAAGTAGAAATAATTCTTGTTTGTCAAACTTGACAGATGTTATGTGTTGTTTTCTAGTTGTGCACTAACCTTCGTGCCTTCTCGCCTATCTTGTCTTCCTATAGTGTGACAGGTCTTGGTTTTAATGGAATTTTATTTCCAAATACATTCATAGATTTTCGTTGTGTACTGCCACTGAGTCATGCATATCGAAGGTGTTTTACTTTTGCTCCCTGTTGTTTTGGTAGCTTTATGACTAGGCCTTATGGCAGTTGTATGCATTGTGATAAATGTTTATTTATGGCTTGGCCTTATCCATATGTAACTATCATTTATGCCTTTTTCTTACTTGAAATCTATCACGTCGAGTGGAAGGGTGTCATCACGACCGCATACTAATCATATTTTCATCGGGTTTCCCTGGTTGGTGGAGTTACCCATACCTGTGCAAATTCCATTTTCAATCTATCTGTGCAATCTCTCTTCTTCTTTTTTGACTTCTTGCATGGTTCTTCGTATTTTGCATGTTGTTGGCTCCCTTGATAGAGTTTTAGAAGACTTTCATTCACTCTTCCTTTCATTGCTACTCCCTTAAATGTTTCCAACTGCACAACACATGCCTCTATAAACCCTTGGATCACATATGGTCCTAACCAGTGCATGTGGAACTTCCTTGGGTGTTGCATAAACTTAATATCGTATAGTAGTACCAAGTCAGATACATGAAATTTTTTTGACTTAATGTGTCTGTCATGCCATGATTTTTCCCTTTCATTTTTCACTTGTTGATGGAATTCTTTGGAAAATATATCCTCCTCAAGTTGTACCAGTTGTGATAGTTGTTTCTGTATTGTGCCTGCATCCAACAGATATGTGATAGCTGTGACACACAGGCTTGGTACACTAAATTCCATCGGCATTAATTCCTCTTATCTGTACACCAACCTAAAAGGTGTTTGTACTTTTAACTTATTTCTAGTTGTCCTGTATTCCCATAATATTGCAAGTATTATTACGTCCCAGTCATCTCTTCCCACGTTGCATATTTTTGTTATTGCATTCTCTAGGAAATTTTCGAATGCTTCCACTCTGCCATTAGCATGTGGGTGGTACGACATGCACTTCTAGTGATGGATTTAGAATTATTCGATCAAGGATGCTATAGTTTTATTGATAAAGTATGTTCCTTGATCACTCATAAACATTACGGGACATCCAAATCGAGTTACTATGTTTTCAAACAAAAAGTGCACAGAATTTTATGCGCTGCAATCTGTGATTGGCACAACTTCCACCCATCGAGTTAGGTATTTTTTTGTTGTAATGATGTAACTCACCTTTTATATTCTTGTTGGTGGGTTAATTGGTCCAATTAATTTGATATCCCACTTATCAAAATCTTGTAATGTAACATGTGGATTCAATGGCATCCCATCCCTTCTAGAGGGTTTTCTGACCCTTTGACAAACATCGCATATCTGATAGTATTCCTTTGCATCCTTGTGGAGTGAAGTCCACCATAACCCTATGCGGAAGACCTTCTACATAGTGTATTTCCCTACATAATGTCCTCATTCTATCATGTCATGTGCTTCTACAAATAAGTTGGTTTTTCATGTTCGAGTATGCAACATTGTAGTATTCATTCTACACCTATTTTGTATAAGATTCCTACAATTAGTTGGTAGTCTGCAACCTTTACTACGAACTTCATTTTTTTTGCAACTGTCATGTATGAGGGGGGCATTATTGTACTAAGGAACTGTAAAATATCTATAAAGTAATCATCTACCATCTTAATGGAGAATAAATGTGCGTCTGGCAGGATATCATCCAGATTTTTTGCCTCTTCTCCTAATAGAATGTGTGACACGTGGTCTGGTACTTCATTAATTTTACCTGGTTTTACTACTACTTAAAAGTCGTACTCCTAAAACAATAGGAGCCATCTGCAAATACTCCCCCCAACACTAGTTTGTTGACCAAATATCTCAGTGCAGAATGATTTTTGTACATCTTGAAGTGTGAACCTAGTAAGTATTGTCTGAACTTCTACAGTTTGTAGACCATAGACAATCCATCACGCTCTGTTTTGGTGTAATTTTATCCTCTGTTGATAGTTTCCTACTTTCAAAAGCGATGGGGTGATGTATCTCTCCATCACCTAGCCGTGACAAGATCACGCCCAATGCCATTGATGATTCATCCACGTGTACATTAAAGTCCTTGTTTCAATATGGAAAAATCAATATTAGCACAGTTACTAACTTTTGTTTTAGTGTATTGAGTCATTTTTGGCAATCATCATTCCACTGGAACTTCAAGTCTTTTTCCAACAATTTTTCCATTGGGGTTGTAATCTGCACATATCCCTTGATAAATTTCTTGTAATACCGAATATGACCCAATGTCACACACGTATTTTTTACTAATGTGGGTGGTTGTAAATCTAGAATAATTACAATATTTGTGGGATCAACTATCAAGCCTTGTTTTCATACGACGTGTCCCAATAATGTTCCAAATGGTGCACAAAAAATACACTTCTTTAGGTTTAAGGATATTTGATGTTGTCTAAACTTATCCAACATCAATTGGATAAATTCGACATGATATCGTAATAGGATCAATACAATCCAGTCATCAAAGTAGACTTTGAGAAAATTGTGAATGAACTCCTTAAACATTTCTACAACTACTCTGGAAAATACCACAGGGGCATTATTTAACCAAAATGGAATTACTATGTATTCAAAACTTCACCATTATGTTATGAATGTAGTCATATGTCTATCCTCTTGTGAAATTTTGATCTGATGGTATCCTGAAAAACTATTTGTGAATGAATATGCCTCTTGGTTGCCAACATTTTCCATTACTTCATCTGTAAATGGTGTTGGAAACGGATCATGCAAGACTACTACTGGACTTATCCATTCTGATTTCTCAACCATTTCGATAGCTCCTGCTTTCAGCATGCCATCTATTTCTTCCATGACTTTTTATTTATATCTTGGGTTCAATCTGTAGGGTATCTGTTTTACTAGTTTAGCGTCAGGTTTTAGTGGAATCCTCATCTCCCCTAGCCCACTTGCTATTCCTTTCATGTCTGATAATGTTGTGGGAAATAAGTATTGATATTCATGCAGTAGTTTGGCTATCTTTTCTACAGTTTCCTCATCCTAGTAATCCCCTATCTGTGCAAACTTGGGGTCTTCTTATGTTCCAATATTAACTTGGTGTGTCTTGATTGGTTGTGCATATGTTGTAGATTCCAGCTCTGGGCCCTCTACTATCTATTCGTCCTAGGTTTCCTGTACTTGGATGTTGTGAGGATCGTCATTTTCCTACTCCAATTGCATCACATTGTAACATTCCAATAAATTGTGAACCTTCATGGAGGCATTGTGTGCACTACATATGGATATTACTTCCATTTCTTCTTCTTCAATGAACATTTTCTGTTTAATTTGATGTAGTGTCACACTTATTAGGACCGACTCACTCTCAAAGGTCGACTCACTCTCAAAGGTAAATGTTACCTGGAATTTTTGAGTTATGTACTCCCATTCTGATGCATATTTGTGCATCTCCAGTTATAAGTACCAGTTATTTGGAATGGTATCTAGAGTATGTATAAACTTGTGTGTCCATTATTTCCTTGGGATCAATTCCCACGTTTTTCACGCTGTACAACATGGTCTGTTGGGTTTCCTTTCCCGATATATTTATGTGTCATGTCTCCTTCTTTGGTATTAAATATTTTCTGGATTAGTCTCCTACATTGTTTCCAATATTCCATAGTTTTTTTGTGTGTCACCCACTATCTTACAAGGGTGGCTTTCAATACAAAATCTAGTGTTAGAAGCCTTTGTTACTCTGGTACTTGTGCCTCATATTTTTTTACGAGTGTTGGTTTATCATTCAATCCATAATACTTGGGCAAGTTGAAAAATTCTATTCCAATCCACCATAATGAACTGGTCATTTTTGCATATCATCGTGTTGATACTTCATGCATCCTATGCTGCCCATTTTCTAGAATTTATTCTGAGTCTAATGTACACGAATTGATGCTTCTCCAAATCAATGCGTCGCCTATGGTGGGGTTAACATAATCATCCATCCTTGTTGTCATATTGTACAGGTGATCAATTTCATCACCCTGCATTGGTTCTATGTATCTCCTTCCTTCTTTTGGGTCTAAGGGTCCAGTCACTTTCAGGTCTCTAACTTCAAATATTATCTTGCACATTTTCAAGTTGATAATGGATTGGTTATCAAAGGTCGATTCCAATCCCATTAAATATGGATATGGTTTGTTTTCATCCACAATCTTGATAAATTCAAATTATGTGACGTTCTACACTCCATATATATTCACAAGTATTGTCGTTAATCTCCCAATAGGTACTATTTTTTACAGATTTGATATTCTCTATTGGATGGGTGATCATGCTAACCTTGGTTTCCCCATCATCTCCCATGTATGCTTAGGTATCACGTTCATGTCAGACCCTAAATATAATATCACATTGTGTATGTCATATTCTCCAATATGTGTGTTAAACCTGAATTCTCTATTGGTTCTTTTCTTGCATAGAAGTTTGTTCACTAATTTATTTTCCGTAGGGACTACCTTTCCTTGAGCACAATGATCAATCATAGAGAATAATGTATGAAATGCATTTTCATCTTCGACCAACTCGAGGAAACTTTGAAATTTCTTCCTAAGGTGCTTACCTTCTCCAATGATCCTTTGGTCATGACCTCATCCTTAGTGGGATGCATATCCCCCATAGCTGGTGTAGTTGATGTGGACAATGTTCAGTCCTGTCACAAGAGTTATTTCCTTTATTTTTTATAGTTCTCCTTATCTTCCTTTGGGTAAAATGACCGTGTAGGTGCTTTTGATTTCTTTACCCACTACTCAACCGGTGTCATTATGTTGGTTTCATCCATCCATTTTTTGGTTCTTATGTGTGTAATGACCTCTATTTTGGGTCCTTCATCCTGTATTTCAGTGGATATATTTTGAATATTCGGGTTCTGGTTTTGATTCCCTCTGGCCTGCCATTTTTCTAGCATTTGTGAGTAGTCATCTATCGCATGTTCTAACACCTGATAGTAAGTACATGTTGTGCAGGCATTTTGGCAATCATGCGCTAACTGTCCTGGTTGGTTACAATTATAGCATATTATGGGCACTCTTCCTCCTTTCCCAAAGTTTTTTCTACCTAGACCCTACCAAATCCTCCTCAGTTTCCTTGATTAAATTCTCTTGGAGTATTATACCACCCTCCTCCTTTTGTCACAACATTCTCCTCTTGAATCCTGTACATGTCTTTCGTGCGCTCCCTCATTAGATCAAATGCATGAAATCATTTTTCTTCATGTCCCGCTGATTTTCAAAAGATACAGAATAAGATTTTTTGGGTATGCTTATATTTCTATAATAGATGGCACTCATGGGTTTTATGTCCCCACTTCTTGCATATCTCGCAGTATCCTCCTCCCGGTAGAAGGTTTGGTGCTCCAACTGCTAGGTATTGCGCAAAGGCTAGACATTCATCTTTTTGGTGACCTTCAGTCCTGCATTTGGTGCACCATACTTGTTCCCATTTCTCTTTCCCCTTCGTGATTTCTTCCAACTGAATTGTTAATGTAGCTAGTTGGTTCTGTATCTGTGTCATTCTAATGTTGTCTACAACCGGAGAGGCTTCTAATTTCATATCAATTTCCAATTCCTCAGACTACAACGTAACCTTTTTTTGTATTAAAAGACTGTGGATGTGAGGTAACAATATTGTAATGAACCACTCTCTATGTTGTTGATTGGGTATTTGAAATTTTAACCTCCTCATCAGATCTTTGAACCTCTGATCGAACTCACATACTGACTCAGTCTACACTTTATTGATCTCCTTGAGCTTAGTGATGTATTGCGACTAAAACTTTGGTTTCTTAAATTATTTTAACACTACTTGTGTAATCTCTAATAATGTCCTTGTTTGACCTCAATGGTGTAGTAATTTGGAGCTTCATGTACCAGATGAATGCGTGTCCTCTAAAATTTGTTGCCAGCTACATGATATTTATACCCTCATCGTAGACATTCTTTGTAGTCCAGATGGTTTTACATACAAACATACATTGTTCTAGATCCTCGGATCCAATTCCTTTGAACTCAAGTAATCTTAGTGTATTATCTACTCCTGCCATTTTACTGGGTGTAGAACCCCTTCCAGGTGATGATGACTGATTCTATCTACCTGCATCGCTACCAATCCTCTGGATATTGTTGCTATGACTTTCTTTACTAATTACAAGTTCTCTAGAGATATATTTGAACATTGTCTCAAATTCAGGTGATGGACACTAGGTTGTTGTTTCGAACCAGGACTCATCTCAGACATGACTTACTGGTTCTTCTATGATTAGACTGAACTTGATATATTCCTAGTCTCCCTCTATATATTGTACTTCTATGATATGGATGTGTGTGTGATCTTTCAAGTGCTCACTGCACTACTCTTTATCCCCAGCCGCAGTTATCAACTTATTGTACCTTCTCCCACTACATAGGACTCTAAATTTGTCTTCTCCTTCTGATATCCCTTTGTCTTTATCTTACATTCTTAGTCTCCCTTTCCTCTGTCCATTTTCCTACCCTCAGATCAGCTCCCGGTCAATAAACCCCAGTCCCTGTGTGTCTGTAAATTTATTTAGATATATAACTTCATCGGCATCACTTCTTTATCACATAGCATCATTTTTATCCAGGTAACTAACGAAATTATGCATCTTCCTCATGGACCTTTAAATAAGTCTCTTTCTACAACATTATAAGCTTGGGTACAGTCTATGTAAAATTATATTACGCAGCCTCCCAAGATATTTTCCAGCCAAAATTCCACTATACAAGATGTCCTATTGTCTATTGTATCCACTTGTCTCACTAGTTCAGGAGTCCAGTTCTTTGGCACAACTGGTCTATGTCTGCTAGTCTTTTTCACAAATCTTTCTAGCCATTCTACTAAAATATAAGGAAATTCACTGAAAAATGCCTCATGCAAGTCTCTATACACATACCTTTGCAACCATTGCTTATTATTTAAGCGAGGGATTTTACTCTCCATTTGCACAAATTCTTGTTATTTTTGTTCCATCCATTCGATTATCTCTTTCCTCGTTGGTCTCCAAAACATTCCCTCAATTTTAGATTCTGGGTCTCGGCAATGGAACCATTTATTAGCATACATTCGTAGGAAGATTTAAGACCTTGGGTTAAATATAATTAGTCCAAAAAACCCTACATATACTGCCCCTTTCAACATCACCTGAGAGCAGGAAAAGTCTCACCCAAGGTATCCTTATGGGGGCTGCAGGAACCCAGATTTTGCAGTGATGATGGAAATAAGGGAGGTGGGTTTTGTCATACCTACAATATCTTTTTGTAGACTATATCATAGTTGACTTGACATCATTACTTAACTCTATATGTGTATCAGTCTATATTATTTTCATTTAATATTTTTGACATACAATCAAATCTATTTTGCATGGATCTATCAACCATATCAGTAAGGATAAGCATTTCCCCATTGTAAAAGAAGGAAATAACACCATACAAACATGAACTAACACAATACAAGCATCAATAACCATTCAATGACATAATTTGACATGGAGTTACTATAGTTCACCCCCTCTTAGGCTACATCCACAAAAGATTTGCTTCTTTATTATACTTATGGAATTTTGGTTTCACGCTGCGTTATAATAGACGTTCAATATACATTCCCCTACTTACATTCATGGATTCTTTACACAGAACATCCTACAATCACAACAACTACTCAAAATTCCTCTTTGAATCCTCTTTTGTTGCTTCTCTTCTGCTTTGTTCTCTACTACTTGTGTTGTTGTTGCTTCTGAAATTCGCTTTTCTTTTACATATTTAGGTCTCATTTTCTCAGATTTTCTTTCCATTTCATAATGAGTTGGATACCACTCATGCTCAGTTGAATACAACTCATTATGAGCTAGATATATCTCATGCTCGACTGATTTTCCTTGATTTTTCACTAGTTGTTTCTTCTTGTCCCGCATCTTCTTCTCTTTGTTCTCTTTTCTTTCCTGGTTTTTTTTATCCTCTTGATCCTGCACCTTTTCCTTGTGCTTCATCTCTTCGCGTTCTTCTCTATCCAACATGCCTGCCCAACAATTGTGCATATGGATCTTGGTCTCCTAATGACTACCAAGCCACATTCTTCTACCCTGCAAAAAGAAATTTAGTCTTCTCCTGATGAGAAAGTCCTCACTCAATGTATCCTACACTCGTCCACATCCAATATCTATGAAGGGAAATGATAATTAGAAAACCATATATTCCAAAAAAATATTTTGTCTATAAATGAACTAGGTGAACAAATAACTCATGTAACCATTAAAATCGTTTAATGAAGGAAAGATCATGTAGCAAGCCCACACTCAAAGTTCATTAATATTTCATTTATCAATGTTCCAAGTGGCATAGCTAACCATTATTAACCTATTCAAATAGTCCTTTAGTGCACTGGTTTTTCTTGTCTTAGCTCATTATCTAACCCTTCTCTGTCGCATCATTATGTTCCTTATGGCCAACTCTTCTACACAGTAACATTACCATTTTTCTTGAAAATGGTTTCACATCAAAATGAGAAGTGAAATGTGTGGGAAATAGGGAATATGGTCAGTTCTCAGACTCAGAGAAAGTGGGGATGGGGAAAATTAATGAAACATACCCAAGGTAGATTCCCCTTGGAGCATCCTGGTACCATATTTACAGCATGGGAGACTAATATGTTATAGCATGATCTAGAATCTCATAGAAATAGGGTTAAGTATTTTTATTTCACATAAATCAATATGTGAAACATAGAAATGGTTTCTCCACGAGCTCAGGTGCATTTGTTGCACTTGCACAATGAAGAGTAGGAACATGTGGTCTCTCTTCTAGCTAGATATCACACTCAGACATTTAGACAACATGATGAATGTGCATGGAGTGTTTCTTGACTAGGTTTCTTTCTCAAATCAACATGATATGGTTTTGGTGGAGGCACATTGAGTAGAAAGTGAGCAATGGATAGAGTTCCCAGTTTCTAGTGTTAGGTAGCATGCAGCTAAACAACAAATACCCAAGAATGATGCACCCAACTGGGGGAGTGAGGGCATGAGCAAGTTAAACAGTAAATTCCCAATGAATGGTGCACCTAGAAACAAGTTAAATTCTCAACAATGGGTTAAACACTCAGTAATATGAGTGGGAAGGATATCTCCATGAGGGATGCGCCCAACAAAAAGGGAAATGAACCAACAATTAATTGGAGTACACAGTGACAATGAGTTTTCCCCAACAAACAAATGGATGCCCAAAAATAATGAATTCACCCTAATAGCAAATGGATGAACAAAAACAAAGGAATTCACCACAATACTCAAATGGATGCCCAAAAATAAAGGGAACACCCCAAAAAGGTGAAATTCACCCAAGGTGAGAGAGTATGTCAAGAGAGAGAAATTTTCATGATTAACTTAGTAACTTATGCATGACATCCATTTAATGAAAAACATCGATCTCTGCAAGGTAATAGACGGATGGTCTACATCTGCTAGTTGTTTCAAGTATTCAAAATTTTGAAAAAATTGAATTAGTGCATAGTCTATTCTCAATCAACATTCTATTCCACCATTACCAATAGATTCTCCCACACAATGCTAAATATTAGAAGCCAAAATTATTTCCACATCCACTCAAGGAAATGCAGAGATTCCATTAGAGTTATCTAAACATATTAATAAAAAATCAATGAAAAATCAACCACAACACAGAGAAAAATACATTACACATGATTTTTTTTTCCTGAAACCTAATTGTGAAAACTAGTCGCACAATGCTCAGTCTTCTTCTTTCTACAAGTCTACGAGTTTTTACAATGCTCTCTTCATCCTTGGCCAAAACTCCCTGTGGAAATGAGTTAGAGTGGTGAAATAGGGAAAGATAGAGGATAAGGGAAGGAAAACATCCATGGCTCTTCACATCTTGTTCCTTATCCTTCTCTCCTATTTGTTTCCTTGTTATTTTAATTATTTTTCTTTAACTTTTTATTTACATTCTTACTAAGATTATTCCACATTAACTTGCATTTTTTTGTGTGTATTTCGTAATGTTGATTGATTGTCAATTTGTT
Source organism: Picea engelmannii (assembly GCA_009831015.1). NCBI lineage: Eukaryota > Viridiplantae > Streptophyta > Pinopsida > Pinales > Pinaceae > Picea > Picea engelmannii. The sequence continues at coordinate 397,509 of ML778877.1, forward strand.
TTGCAGGTACTGAATCTTATCCACTCTTCAATCCAAGTCCATTTCAAATCACTCTGAAATTTATCTTGGAGATGTCTTATGACATAAAGAAAACCAATCCTATTATGCCATCTACTTTGTTGGAGAACCTCACACTTGATGAACTTAATTATACTATCACCGAAAAATATTTTTTAGCATCTTTTTTCATGCGATAAACAAGTTTATGAATTATATTATTGGTTATGAAGTATTCATTCACACTGATCACTCATCCATTCACAAATTAATTAACAAAACAATCAATAATGGCAGGATTACTTGATGGCTTTTGTTGCTGCAAGAATTCAATATCACCATTGTAGATCAGCCTAGTAAGGAAATCTAGTTGTAGATTTCCTCTCTAGAACACATAATGAAGGTGAAATTACTCTTGTATATGATAGCTTTTTGGATGAACAATGTTTTTGTGTCCACTCACTCTCAATTGTAAAAGTAACAAAATGATAAGTAATGTGAAAAAATAGAATAAATGGGACAAAATAAAATAAGGAAAATAATATGGCAAGAAATGAACTCTTTTTAATAAATGGAAGAATATTTACAAGTAAAACATGAATGGAATGATGATCTCCTTTACAATGAGAGGCCCATATATATAGTAATTACGGGGTCCTCATATGATTCATGTATTTTCATTATTTAATTGTTATTTGTTCATGTCTTTTCATTATTTAATTGCTATGTGTTTTGTTTTTCAAATACCATGGGAAAATACCATGGGATACAAAAACAAAACATGGATGAATACAATGGGTAAATTCCATGGGTGAATACAATGCGTGAATACCATGGGTGAATATCCATGGGTTAATTCCATGGGTTAAAAAACAAAGCCAAACACATGGCTTTTCTCCATTTATTATTATTCTTTTTCCCATCAAATACCATGGGTGTATATTCCCGATGGTAAAAAGAAACAATTACCATGGTGATTTGGTGGAAGAGGTGGATGGCCATCGATTTCCTCTTGGATTATTCCTCCCCCTTTAGGAAGCAATGGTCCCCATTGCGTCAAGTTCCCTCGGGATATGGGGAAACTTTTGTTGAATCTGAATCTTGGTGAGTCGATTTCCTTGCTGAATTAGTTGTCCTGCTCATAACTGACTTGTGGAAGGATGGCATGAACCTGTTGGTGGAGGTGTTGGATCTGTTTAATATAAATGGTTGAACAATCTTCCTTGGTTTGAGTGTGGGAGGACTTTATCAGTGAAGATGAAACAAGAAGAGATATATCAATGGGAGCTAATGGTTGGAACCCCAAGAATGCCTAAAATGACTTGTGCCCAATAGAGCTATGAGGGGCTTTGTTATGTCTTGGCTTGACTGGGAAATGTTAAGGCACCTCCATAGGTGAAGAAATAATATCTTTATTCTTTTATACAATATTTTTGACCTTTTTTTGTTGAATAGAAAGGGCTTGGGACAAGGTTGTAGTGGTTGTAGTTTCCTTATGTTCACCATTTGACTAGATCATGAAGAGTCTAAAATTTGCAGTGTGAGAGATTACTTTGCGGATGTTGTTCCTGAGTCTATACTTAAGGCTTTAAAGTACAGTGTCAAGGCATTCGAAAGTATACTAAAGGTTGATAAAGGATTACACTAACCTTCGGTATTGGAAACTAATGAGGATTTTTGCGTTCTTGTTGTCTAGCTTCCAACTGTTCCTAGGTAGTAATATCTTGTTCAATGGCTGCCCATGAACGTTCTAATTCCTCCCGGGTGTTAGCAGTTTTAAGGATTGTATCAAAGAGATTTAAAGCAATATGATTTTGATTAGAGAATCTGGGTTGAATATTAGGTTGAGTAGCTGCAGGGACAATCATTTGAGGAACAATACCCATATGGAAACGATTTAGGGAGAGATTTTAACGTTGTTTCAATTTGGTTTAAGAAAGAGAAATTTTAACTTTAAGAATAAAATAGAAATGAAAACAGAAGGCCCTTTCCCGTAACAGTATCATTTTTAATAAAAAGATGAGTATGAAAGAAAAACATTAAGATGCAGATACGTAAGGTTTCGGTTAATAGAAAAACTCACACATACGCAGAAGAAGATATTAATATGGAAATAACCGATACAGTGTAAATAAATATATAATTTTGTAAATGCAAATTGGTCTTACACCCACTAATAGTTGGTGCAGAGGAAAGACAATAACCAATTACAGAAAGGTGAAATCCCTTCGCTATAGTAGTGGTCGTACTAAAGTATAGTGATACACATCAATTATGAGAAGTAGAATAAAATGAAACATGAAACATAAAGGAAACAAACTTGTAATACAATCGGGGCGGGATCGGGAATCTTCAAATTTGCTTGTATTAACTTCTTAATGCCAAAACCCTATTTACAAATCAGTACCAAAAAGATCCAGCCCCTTGTTCTTCTTTTGGTGATCTATTTATACAAATTTTTTCTCCTTTTAGAAACATCAATGGTTTCATAAACGTTGTTACAAAACGAGAGGAGCGAAATCACTCCACCTCTCCTAATCTATTTTCAAAAAGTGTCAGGTGCTTTTCTTTGCGTGATTCGGTGCATATGATACATTTGTTCACAAACTGAGATACAAGCTGTGAAGGCTCTGCTTGACATCTAGGAGGAGCGAAGTCATTCCACCTCTTCTTCTCTATTTTCAAAAGATGCCAGGTGCTTGTCTTTGCGTGGATTTGGTGCATATGATACATTTGTCCACAAACTAGGATACAAGCTATGAAGGCTCTGCTTGACAACTGGCCTCGGCGAAATAGCACTCTCGGGCCAACTGTGGAAGTTTATCACCTATTTGTGCATCAATGATGTCAAGAGTGTTGAGTTGTGCGCTCGGTTGAATCAAATATTTATCAACTTGAGACATGTCTACCCTATCCATCTTATAGATATCTACCGAATCTCTTTCATTCTTCTCCTTTAGATCAAGAGAGATCTGATCTACATTTATTTGCCTTAGCATCTCTGAGTCACCTCCACTCTCCATTTCTAGCAGCTCACCATCTATGGCATTGAAAGCTTCTTGCAATGAATTGGTTACTTTTTGAGCCTGTTCCTTGCTTAAGGTAATATTATGTTCCCAATCCTTTAACAGAATATTACCTCTTGTTTGTTCAGTGATGGTGAGTCCTGGAGAATCTGTCGAAAACCTGTTGTTGGTAGCTATCACCGCCTCTTGAAAAGTGACCCGAGCTGCCTCTACGTTCCTTTCTATGACAGTCAGATTTTCTAAAATATGATGCATTAACACGCAATATTCTCAGATCACCCCCACTTTGTCTAACAAACTTTGTTGTACAGAAGAGATCCTGCCCCTGATATCAATCGCTCGGGATTTAAATCCCTCGATGTCAATCATTTTGCTTTTAGCAACCTCTAACTGAGCCTGTAACCCCATGATCATACTCCTCTGTTGACTTGCATGTACCCGACCATCTCGGATCACTGAATTCGCTTGTTCCAAATTGGTTTTTAAGACTTCTATTTCCTTCTTATCATCCAATCGGGCCAGTTCTATTTCTCCACTTGCCTGACTCCTAGCGTTTTCTGCAGCCGAAGCTACTCGGGCTTCGAGAGTCTTGATCAGGCGATTCTTTCTTTTGAGCTGATTTTTCAACGTCGTGACCGAGACTTGATTCGCCGATGCATACGCTCCTAGCGTTCCTGCTATATCTGTGGCGAATTCATCAGTCCTCTTGTTTTTTCCATCTGTCATCACTTTGAATTTTTTAGCAGTTGATCCTTCCTCCTGGTTGAACTCCCTTTTCACAACCGCTTTTCTCTTTTTGTCGAAGAAGAACTCATTGGGAGGAAGTTCTTCTGCTCTGATGGGCCTTAATTCTTCACCGAAAATCCATCCTTCTCCTATGTTTCCTTGCATTGACTGCAAAGGGGTGACAGAAGTGATGGGTTCCCCAATTTTCTTCGCCGCCTTTCCTGGTGTGTTGAGTGAGTCCTGCTCCTTCGGAGGATCAGAGGTCATCGTCTCAATCTCTGGATTCTGAGTTTTTGGCGGGTCTGTGTTTCTTATTTCTACCTCTGGGCTATGTTCCTTGGGCAGGTCTGTAGTCTCTTCTTCTGTTTCGAAATTCTTACCAGACCCCCCTTCCTGGTGTTTTTAGGGGTTAGGAATTTGCTCTTCGGAACCTTCAGCATCCTTCCTTTTTTCCTTGGAAAGACCCAAACCTCCCAGCACAATGGGGAGACATCTTTTTCTATGCTCCTAAAACTTTAAAACAGAGGCCATGTCCTTGGGTGCTAAAGATCTGATCCGAACTAGCACTTCCCCGTAGGACCTCGCCCCTCGGAAAATATCATTTGAGGGTGAACACTCATGTTCAAACTTCTTCAACCCACAATTTGACAAATGGGTGCTTACAATTTTCTGAGGGTCATGCTTTTTATACTCAATAGAAACCAAACTCAAGTCTTCTAAGGTTGCAGCCTCAAATTTAGCATGTCCAAAATCCAATAAAGAATAAGAATTTAGCCGAACAGGGAAAAACGACCATACCTTCTTCGATGATGCTTTGAGCTCTTTACTTACTCCGCCGATCACTGTTTGTCGGGCAATCTCGCGACATGCCAGCTTGTCGGGGATGAATAGTGGTAGCGCAAGAGGGGGAACAACAGCTCCGAACACTCTGAAGTAGGAAAACTCGGCTTCTATGTACCAGTCCGCGATGCCACTCAGATTTTCAGTAATGCTATCCGAGATGCGAGGTGGCGAATGACCAAAAATGGTGATGTGTAGGGGCACCATTACCCAGTTGGAAACTTCATAAATAAATTTGTCTACTTTACCTTCCCACAGTTTGTCGTGGTACTCGTGTATAGGCTTTTCTTGGGCTGGACTCCAAGCCCAATTCATCAAAGGGAAATGTGTCATGGAGCATATCGCGTCCATGATATACGCAGACATGAAGAATGTGGATGGTCCCCCGGCTGCTTTCTGCTCCCTGTACTCTATAATCTGGTTGAACAAACTATCCGAGAGTATCTTTTCCCAATTAAATGAGAAACCTTCTGCTACCCGAAATATGAGAGGTACCCACGCAATGTAGAAATGCGAAGTATCCTCCCTTCCGAACAGTCGACATGTCATCATTGCCACATACATATATTGTGGCTCCACTGAAGAAATTGAATACACACCCTTTTCATTCGCTCTAAATGTCACAGAGCACGAAACCCAATCCTTTATCAAACCTGGCATAGTTTTGTCATATTCTGTGCACTCCTTCTTTTTGAATTCCTCCGGGAATTCAGCATTATATGTGTATTCGGAAGTTGTTGGAAGCTTGTACATGTTTTGGATATGCTCTTCTTTGAAATTTCCAACCTTGGTCCGTTGGTCACTTATGATAGTTCTGGTGGGTAGGTCTATGTGATCCAATGCCCATCGGATCATGTCGTAGTATGGGAGCAGTCATGGTCTGGTTGCAACCAGGTGCATTCCAGACTGAACAACTATCTTGTATTTCGTGTTCAAGTCGTCTTTTTCGTTATCATTATCATCAAAGTCTGAGTAATTCACCAATTAAGATTGAAGAATATCTGAAACAAACGACCAGTTGGGTACTGAGCCGCCAATCCGAGGTGAAGTATCAGAGACAGTGTCGGAACCCTGCACTGTGATTTCGACCTTTGCCTTCGCAGCTTTCCGTGGAGCCATGGATGAAGCTTGTTTTTTCACTCTTCTGTGATAGACCTGTGTATACATGCAAAAATTAGTTCGCTCGGAGAAAGGTGAGCTCTGTGCACTTATGAGAAATGTTTAAATTAGAATGAAACTCTCATATATATTTGAAATAAGTCTGTCAAATCACAAATAAAAACAAATTTATTGCATGAATCCGATCTTCTTTATTCGTGGATTTACCCTAATTCTTCATTAATGTCATCAATGTCTGGCGGCTTGACAGGCAGTCGGGTTATGGAGAGCAAGTAGCTACCTCGTGAAGTCTGCAAACCTCGATGGGTGGGACGTATCTCGTTTTAATTTAAAAAATTCAAATCTTAGCGACTTAAATCATTTTCTCGTTGTTCGCTGCATCGTGAATTTCCTTTTAACATTTTGACTCTTCAACTCGCGAGACTGTGAGTGCCGATTTTAGCTTAATTAACAGTAACCGTGATTTGGCGCATCCTTAATTATATAATTAATTTATTCACCGTATCGCGACTCGGAACTTTGAAGACAGATTTTTGGGAGAATGATATGCCGAGTCGCGATATCGCAATGTGGCGATAATTAAGGCTCAAATTATGGGAAGAAAATCTTAGATTAGGCTACTAATTAATTTTTCTATAATCATGTCGCAAACTCATGAGTCGGGGTTTTAGGAGCTTTAACTCTATGAAAGAAAGTGTCGAGTGGCGAGGTGCCAAGAACCAAACTTAACCATGGTTAGTTTTTTACCTTTAATCTCTGACCAAGGTTATCACAAAGTTATCGTGTTCTCGGCTATCGGTGCTGTAAGAACAAAAACTTGGGTTTGACGAATGTCGAGGCTGACGTCTAATCATGGTTAAAAGTTTTTACCCTAGTTAATGCCTTGGGCGAAAATTAAAAACAAGTTCGCAGTTTCGCAACTCGGGACTTGTGAATTCAAAGATTAAAGTATCTGACCTGCGAGACCCCGAAAAAAAAACAAAAAAGTGATCATACTTGTGAGAATGGATCTGTTTTGAAAATAGGAAAAGCATTTCTGTTCAGGCAACAAGATTTCAGAGTTTTAAGATCTCGAAAGGAAAAAGAAAGTCAACTTAGATTTCAAGTTCCAAAAATTGAAAATTTTTTGGAAGGTAAAAAACAAGGGCGGCTCCAACATAGGCTCCAACTAGGGATCCCGCTTTCCTATGAGGCGGGAAGAACATTAGACTAGGTGCCAATATTGGGTAAATGGAGTCACAGGCTAAAATCAACAGAAAAATCAAGGAAGAAGATAGAAAGGGAGGGAAATCTTCGCTTTGTACCTCATAATTTTTTTCAAACTCAGATACTCTTTCCAAACACAGCTGAAGTCACTTTCACAACTTTCCCTTTCTCACTACTAACTTTGGGGACACTTTAAGACAGTCAAAACGACCCTAGGATATTCAACAGATCTTACGATTCTCAGCTTGCATTAAAAGAATGTTATTATACAATCTTAAATAGGGAAGCCCCATCAGAATTTGGGGAAATGATCAGGCTTTCAGAAAGTGTTGGTTACCGGAGTAGATTTATATTTATGTGTAACAGCCTTACAGATCTCTCAGACATTGCTTCACATCCAGCGAGCCTTTTCAGTACACTGGTGAAGTTGTCTGACCCCTTTTTTACTGAATTTCTTTTCACCACTTCGGAAAATATTTATGCGTTTAAATGCTAAGACGAGGGCAATCATTTCTGAATTTCCTTTCATCGTCTTAATGGACTAGGTGGGGGCAATCATTTCTGAATTTCCTTTCACCACCTGTCTTAGTATTTATTTTTTTAAACACGAAGATGGGAGCAATCAGTTTTTATCAGGGCTGAGATCTGTGTAATATTTTTTATCAGAGGTCTGTCCACTTATTTTGATTACTCGGTATCAACCTTTCTTTGACCCTCACAAGACCTTTCTTTCTTAGGGAAAAAGGGGAGAATAATAAAATTTTAAGGAACGTCCTGTTCAAGCAAGCTTTGATTCTTCCGACGCTGTTGAAAAACCTAGGAAAGTTGGGATCACTATAAACGTTCCTTTGCTTAGCAGAAGATCAAGTAGTTGTGAAGACCGGCTTTCTTATTAGGATCTGCTTCGGAACCCCTGAGGTTTTAAAATGAAAAACCTTTACCCCTTCACAAAGACTCGGGAAGATAGTGACTCGCTAAAAGTTAGGCCCAAATATAGACAGAAAACAAGGCAACAATTCAATGGGTTAATATACAAAAAGTCACAACAGTTCGGGACTAGTTTTCGAATATATTTAGGAACAAAAATTATGACTGACTGTTTTTAGGTTTAATGTATTCATTCAAATTATTTTATTTGAAGATTATGAAACCAAAAATATTCTTGTTATCTAACCTTTTATATTGCAATTGTAACAATATTACCTTAGATTGCTAAAACAACCTTTCATGACCTGTATATTGAGAAAACTCACCTCTGTCTTTTCTTTTCAATTTCTTTGTGGACTATGAATTATCTTATGTATCACCTGTTTTATGTCGTTCTATTTCCAACACCGACCTGCACATTATTTTTTCTGCTAGTTTCGTCTGAGGCTGGAATCCTGTAAAAACAAATACAAATATTATTGAAAATGTGTTGAAAATTTAGGAACGAAAACCAAAAATTAAAAATAAATGTTTGAACTAAAACATAAATATGTACAAAAACTCATAATAAAAATTATTTATTTACAAATATATATATATATATATATATATATATATATATAAATTTTTATTTTATTTTATTTCTTTTTTATCAGACGACTGTCACGTCATGTAGTGCTTTAGATACCGCCCGTTGACAGGGGTGCCGAGAACTTCTCCATCAATATTTTCCAGAAGAAAGGAATTTTTTCCTTCTGGAGCCGAGACCCTGAATGGTCCATACCAAAGGTGATCAAATTTTCCATGCTTAGCGGCTTCTTCCCTTCTCATATCCCATCTTAACACTAAATCACCTGGGAGGAATTCTCTGTTCTTTACCTTGATGTCGAACAATGCTTTCATATCGTCCTGGTATTTCTTCATTTTCTCATCAACCTCTACTCTGTGCTGTTGAACCTTGATCAACTGATTAATTCTCCTGGTTACATGATTGGGTTCTTCATTCTGATCCTGCCATAATTTCATCACTGGCAATGCTAAGTTTATAGGCAGAACCGCGTCAATTCCATAGACCAACTGGAAAGGCGAAATGTCGATAGACCTTTTAGTGCTGATGTGATTTTCCCACAACGCGTACTTCAAATGCACATGCCAGGACCTTTTGTTTTTATCCAGTACTTTTTTTATTACGTTTACCAGGCTCTTGTTAGATGATTCGGCCAATCCATTTCCCTGAGGGTAATAAGCAGTGGAATGGCCGAGAACGATATTGTACTTTTGGCAGAAATTGATCATAGCCATGGATTTGAAGGCCTGGGCGTTGTCGGTAACAATCTTTCGGGGACACCCAAATATTGACAAGATGTTATCTTCCAAGAAGTCGATCACTACCGAGTCTGTTGCCCTTTTGGTTGGAATTGCTTCCACCCACTTTGTAAAATAATCTGTGGCTGTTAAGATCCACTTATGTTGAGCACTGGAATGGGGATTAATTTCCCCTATGAAGTCTAATCCCCATTGTTGAAATGGGGCTTCAGTTTTGACTGGAACGAGTGGTAGTGAAGGGAGTTTCTGCTTACCAGCGAATATTTGACATGAGTAACAGGCGCGTACTTTGGCATTGACGTCCGAAAATAGTTTTGTCCAATAGTATCCAGCCCTCGGGATCTTGTAGGCTGTGGCTCTCCATGCGTGGTGTCCTCCACAGATTCCTTCATGAAATTCTTCCATAACCTGTGGAGTTTCCGACTCAACCAAATAGACTAGTAAGAACCCGAGTGGATCCTTCCAATATAGTTGATTTTCGGAGATGCAATATTTTGGAGCATGGAGTTTTAAAGTTCTGCATTTGGATGGTGTTAGTCCATATGGACATTTCATTTTTAACAAATAGAAAACTATATATTTATACCATCCTGACGACATGAATTTTTCTTCAACCTTGCTTGGATGTGTCTGGTCATCCGGCTCTTGTAAATGTGTGTCTCCGTCTTCCCCTTGTAGGCAATTGATGTCAAGAGCTCTAAGGTTCGACTCAGCCAAGAGTTTGGCCAGACCCTGCCACTTTATCAATTTAGTAGGCTTGACTTCCAGATCAAATTCTTGTATTTTAGCGAGCCAGCGCCCTCGTTTTCCATCACTATCTGGCTGTACCAATATGTCTTTCACAGCACTGGTTGGTACGTACGCGATAATTTTTGAGTGCAAGACGTAAGTTCTAAATGCTTTAAGCGCTTTCACCATTGCATATGCATGTTTTTCTATTATATCATATTTTAGTTCGGCGTCTCTAAGGCTCTTGCTAAAAAATGCAATCAGGCGTTCAAAGCCTTCATCATCTTTTTGTAGTAATACCGCGGCGATGGTATGTTCAGAAGCGAACGAGAAGATGAGGAAATATTTCAAGTAATCTGGGCTTGTTAACACAGGTGCTTCACTGATGACTTTTTTAATATGCTCGAATGATGCTTTAGCCTCGGTCGTCCAATTTACTCTGCTATCCTTTTTCAGCATTCCTGTGATCAATTTGACAATCTCAGCAAAATTTGGTACAAACCTTCGTAAAAAAATTATTGTACCTAAGAAAGATTGAATTTCTTTTACATTCCTAGGAATCCTGATAGTTTGTATTGCTTCAATCCTCTTAGGATCGATCCTGATCCCATCTTTAGATACGATATTCCCCATAAGCTTACCTTCCTGCATAGCGAAATGTGATTTTTTGGGGTTCAAAGATAGGCCATACCTGCGACATTTTTCGAAAGTCTGTTTTAAATGGATCAAATGTTCTTCATCGGTTTTAGAGAAAACCGTTAAATCGTCAAGGTAGATTACTACGAACTTGTCTCTTTCTCCGACGAAAGTGATGTCCATAGCGCGCTGGAATGTAGCCCCTGCATTTATCAAACCAAAAGGCATTTTATCATACATGAATGTACCCCATGGTGTGGTGAAAGCGGTTTTTTCTCTGTCTAGCTCGTTCATGGCGATTTGATTGTACCCAGAAAACCCATCTATCATAGACATTTGATTTGCTCCAACTACCCTTTCCAGGACGTGGTCCATTTTGGGGAGTGGATAATTATCCTTAAGAGAGGACCTGTTCAAGTTCCATAAATCCACACATAGTCTTATTTCTCCATTCTTTTTTCTGACAGGGACTAAATTTGCCACCCAGTCTGAGTACCTTAGAGGTACGATTATTTTCGCATCTAAAAGCTTCTTAACTTCCTTTTCAATGACGGGCAACAAAATGGGTTTAAATTGCCTGAGTTTTTGCCTAAAAGTCTTGACCCCGGGTTTCAACGGTATCTTGTGCTCAATTATGGAAGTATCATACGTTCGAAGCTCTTCATAAGACTAGGCGAAAACATATGTATACTATTTGAGTAGGTCTCTGTATTGGTCTTTTACCTTGGGAGGGAGGAATTTAGATATCTTTACTATCTTGGCTTCTTTTTCAATTCCTATGTTGCAATCCTCCACTTCTTCTGGTTGGGGCTGCAAAGTGGATTTCACAGGTATGTCGTTCTGATCGAAGAGTCTTTCTAAAGGAATTAAGTCTTTCGGGATCTGGTTGTTTTTAAGGACCAACATGTGATGATCTGCTATTTTATCTCGAAAGGTTTCAGGATCTTCACACTCTTGCATAATCCACATCAGATCGTTTTGGTTTTCTTGGTCTGGATAAGTTTCAGAGAACTCACCTATTGCCATAAGAAATTTCTGAATTTGTTTGTCATCTTCAAAAATCTGACAGTGTCTGACATTGTCGGGTATAGAGGGTTTATATCTGATTTCATTATGATATTTCATTTTAACGTTCATGGGAGGAGAAAAGGTTGAGGCTGCCTTAGCCAATGCGTCAGCATGTAGATTCCCTGTGCGAGGAATAAAATGGACTTTTATAGACGAGAAAAAATTCTCCATCAAATCCCAAGCACAATTTTTGTATGTTCTTAGCCTGGGATTCTTGGCTTGGTATTGTCGGTTTACTTGTCTTACTATCAATTCAGCGTCACCGTAAACCTCCAAGTTTTTTATATTTAATTTCTTTGCAGCCTCTAAACCTAAGATTAATGCTTCATACTCACATACGTTATTGGTGTAATCTATATCCCACTACAAATGATATGAGAAAGGAACAATAAACTTACCTTCAGGCGCTACTAAAAGTATGCCAGCACCAGCTCCTTCGGAAGACGAAGCGCCATCGAAGTACATTTTCCAGATACCATTTTTGCATAGTTCTTCAGTCAAGGGGCTAAGCTCTTCTTGCTTCATATCAAGTTCTTCTGGACACCCATCTAAACCATCATCAAATGAAAATATGCAATTTCCCAGATCTTGGTCTGCAACGTAAATGGGAAAGTTATTTGGATTCTGAGGATCACTGACAATATACGCCAATCTTGTTTCTCTGTAAAACCGGGTAAACTGACCATCGAATATAGGAATTGTGGCATATGACATGTCCAATTGCAGAGAACCCCCCAACTTGGCTCCCCATGATATGGATAACAACATACCATATTTGGGAGGAATATCCGCAATAACCACATCCATCAAGATACTCTTGACCGGGACCTGAGCTAGGGTAACAACCAGATCTTTTATCATCCCCATACATTTAACCTTTCTTGAATCGAAAGAGTATAAATCTCCATAGGGTCTAGTGATCTGGAGGCCCAGCCTCTCCATTATGATTTTGGGCATAACATTATGTGAAGCCCCAGAGTCTAACATATAGTTATGCAGTAACAGATCATGTATATTCAGGGTGATGTAGAAAGGAGCGACGTTATATTTAGAACCCTCAAAATGAGGACCAAAGGTGATGTTAGGTCTGTCATCTTCTAGGATGATAACATAATAGTGACTTTCTGACTCATAGACACCCATTATTTTGGCGATTTGCTTCCGATAAGTGGGGTTTTTTTCTAATTCTACCAAAGGAATCGGTATCTTAATTTTATTTAATTCATTTTCAAAATTGAAAGATAAATTTACCTTGTCTGTTTCTTTGGTTAGGACTTCCGAGCTTTTCTTTTCCGAATTATTTGTTTGAACTGCTTTCTCACTCGTGATTTTAGCCAAAGATATAACTTTATCTACTGGTTCAGTTTCCTTTGTTTGGGTTTCAACTTTTTTCACGTCAGACTCTTGAGTTTTTGCTACCTTGATTTTATTGCTGGGTAACAATGTTTCTTCCGAAGGAGGTTCATGAGCTTGACCCCTTTGAAGGATTCTTTTAGGTTGGTCAGTTGAGGTGGTCTTATTTTTTGATCTTAGATTGTATTTGGGTTGAAAATCAGCCGCTATCATTTCTGTTTCTGGTTAAGATACGCAGAGGTTGGGATGATCACTTTCTTCATCTTGATTAGAAGGTTGAGAGGTATTTAAGGATTTCTCATAGTCTTCCCTGGTCAAAAACGACTGGGAACATTCATCACCGAAACATGTGACTTCATCTTCCGAATCTCCGAAATCCTGGAGGTCATTTTCTCCTATAAAATTTTCATTTTTTAGTGGAGCTTGTATTTTTTGATCTTCATTCTTTATTTGCCTCTATTGATTTTGGGGATTTGGGTTTCTCCTAAAGTCCTTTTTGTTAGAAGAATAATCTTTAGCCTGATCCAACTCCATCCTAGAGATTTTGTTAAACAATTCTTTAATTATTCGGGCCATATCATCTACTATGTCATCAGTATATCTATTTGACCCCGAAGGACCTGCTGGTTCCCTATAGTGTCTATTTTCTCGGTTGACTGTTTCTACTTTAGTATTTAACTTGCCTGAAGCCATCATATTAGATTCTATTTCGACAACATCGTCTTGCATTCTATTTAAGGTGGCTCCTCTTCTTTCTCACAAAAGTAGGGCAAAATCGGGTTCGAAAGCTCCCGCAAAGGTTACTTTGGCTTAGGGTTCGGAAGGTTTAACAGCGGCTGGAATTTTATTATATAGTTTGTTAAACCTCAGAATAAATTCCATAACTGTTTCTGAATTCTTTTTCTTTAGCGACCCAAACTCGGTAAGGTAATATAAGTGATCCTTCCGCTCTCCCCATTGTCTAAGGAAAGCATCTTCCAATGCATCATATGTCCGAATAGAAGCTGCGGGAAGGATCCTAAACCAAGTTCGGACCTGTCCTTTAAAGGTCTGTACAAGGAGTCTTGAATAAACATCTTCATGCTCAATACCACAGATGTCTTTGAACTGGTCAAAAAAGTTTATATGCTCAGCTGCGGTTAGATCTCCCTCCCCAGTGAACTTAGGAAGATTTTTGATGTAGTTGTCAGGTAAATCATGGAGGTGAATGGGTAAAACTAGAGGAGCGTATCTCACTGCTACTTTTGCAAATACTCTGGGAGGAGGGACATTACCTCCTCCACCTCCTCCTCCGATGCCTGCCATCGACTTGAGAATAGGAAATGAGGGGGTAACACACTCTTTTGAATCAGGAGAAACTGGGAAGTTCTGCTGAAGAAAGGCTGGTATGTCAAACGATAACGATCTCTCTAAAGGACCTTTTCCCTTGTTTATAGATGGGAAAGTCTGATGTGGCTCACTCCTAAATTCTGAGTAGTTTGTTTCTGGATCTTTGGCATCAGACAGAGGGCTGCAGCAAGTAGGAGGTTCTGAAGGGAATTTAGTCTTTAAAAGTGGGTTTTTGGGTTTATTAACTGAAGCGGTTGCCTCAAACGAGCCTCTCGCTCTTAAAAAAAATTCAGGATTATTAACAGGCGTAATCAACCTGCCACCCGGGTTCTGTCTGGTATACTTTCTACCAGACACCAGTTTGTGTTTCAGTGGAGTCGCCAAGTGAAAGATTTAAAAATCCTTAAAATTGTGTGCACTCTATGTTCACTATCAAAGAGTAACACTATCAACGAAATAGTTTGTCGTTTTCCCAGGGAAAAGATTTCATAACTTCGCTCCCCGGCAATGGCGCCAGAAAGATGTTGTTCCTGAGTCTGTACTTAAGGCTTTAAAGTACAGTGTCAAGGCATTTGAAAGTATACTAAAGGTTGATAAAGGATTACACTAACCTTCGGTATTGGAAACCAATGAGGATTTCTTTGTTCTTGTTGTCTAGCTTCCAATTGTTCCTGGGTAGTAATATCTTGTTCAATGGTTGCCCATGAACGTTCTAATTCCTCCCGGGTGTTAGCAGTTTTAAGGATTGTATCAAAGAGATTTAAAGTGATATGATTTTGATTAGAGAATTCAGGTTGAATATCAGGTTGAGTAGCTACAGGGACAGTCATTTGAGGAACAGTACCCGTATGGAAACGATTTAGGGAGAGAGTTTAACGCTGTTTCAATTTGGTTTAAGAAAGAGAAATTTTAACTTTAAGAATAAAATAGAAATGCAAACAGAAGGCCCTTTCCCGTAAAAGTATCATTTTTAATAAAAAGATGAGTATGAAAGAAAAACATTAAGTTGCAGATACGTAAGGTTCCAGTTAATAGAAAAACTCACACATACGCAGAAGAAGATATTAATATGGAAATAACCGATACAGTGTAAATAAATATATAATTTTGTAAATGCAAATTGGTCTTACACCTGCTGATAGCTGGTAAAGAGGAAAGACAATAACCAATTACAGAAAGGTGAAATCCCTTCGCTATAGTAGTGGTCATACTAAAGTATAGCGATACACATCAATTATGAGAAATAGAATAAAATGAAACATGAAACATAAAGGAAACAAACTTATAATACAGTCGGGGCGAGATCAGGAATCTTCAAATTTTCTTGTATTAACTTCTTAATGCCAAAACTCTATTTACAAATCAGTACCAAAAAGGTCCAGCCCCTTGTTCTTCTTTTGGTGATCTATTTATACAATTTTTTTCTCCTTTTAGAAACATCAATGGTTTCATAAATGCTGTTACAAAACGAGAGGAGCGAAATCACTCCACCTCTCCTAATCTATTTTCAAAAAGTGTCAGGTGATTTTCTTTGCGTGATTCGGTGCATATGATACATTTGTTCACAAACTGAGATACAAGCTATGAAGTCTCCGCTTGACAGCTAGGAGGAGTGAAGTCATTCCACCTCTTCTTCTCTATTTTCAAAAGATGTCAGGTGCTTGTCTTTGCGTGGATTTGGTGCATATGATACATTTTTCCACAAACTGGGATACAAGTTGTGAAGGCTCCACTTGACAACTGGCCTCGGCGAAATAGCACTCTCGGGCCAACTGTGGAAGTTTATCACCTATTTGTGCATCAATGATGTCAAGAGCGCTGAGTTGTGCGCTCGGTTGAATCAAATATTTATCAACTTGAGCCATGTCTACCCTGTCCATCTTAGAGATATCCGTCGAATCTCTTTCATTCTTCTCCTTTAGATCGAGGGAGATCTGATCTACATTTATTTGCCTTAGCGTCTCTGAGTCACCTCCACTCTCCATTTCTAGCAGCTCGCCATCTATGGCATTGAAAGCTTCTTGCAATGAATTGGTTACTTTTTGAGCATGTTCCTTGCTTAAGGTAATATTATGTTCCCAATCCTTTAACAGAATATTACCTCTTGTTTTTTCAGCGATGGTGAGTCCTGGAGAATATGTCGAAAACCTATTGTTGGTAGCTATCACCGCCTCTTGAAAAGCGACCCGAGTTGCCTCTGCGTTCCTTTCTATGACAGTCAGATTTTCTGAAATATGATGCATTAACACACAATATTCTCGGATCAGCCCCACTTTGTCTAACAGACTTTGTTGTACAGAAGAGATCCTGCCCCTGATATCAATCACTCGGGATTTAAATCCCTCGACGTCGATCATTTTTCTTTCAACAACCTCTAACTGAGCCTATAACCCCGTGATCATACTCCTCTGCTGACTTGCCTGTACCCGAGCATCTCGGATCACTGAATTCGCTTGTTCCAACTTGGTTTTTAAGACTTCTATTTCCTTCTTATTGGCCAATCAGGCCAGTTCTATTTCTCCACTCGCCTAACTCCTAGCGTTTTCTGCAGCCGAAGCTACTCGGTCTTCGAGAGTCTTGATCAGGCGATTCTTTCTTTTGAGCTGATTTTTCAATGTCGCGACCGAGAATTGATTCGCCGATGCATACGCTCCTAGCGTTCCTGCTATCTCTGTGGCGAATTCATCAGTCCTCTTGTTTTTTCCATCTGTCATCACTTTGAATTTTTTAGCAGTTGATCCTTCCTCCTGGTTGAACTCCCTTTTCACAACTGCTTTTCTCTTTTTGTCGAAGAAGAACTCATTGGGAGGAAGTTCTTCTGCTCTGATGGGCCTTATTTCTTCACCGAAAATCCATCCTTCTCCTATGTTTCCTTGCGTTGACTGCAAAGGGGTGACAGAAGTGATGGGTTCCCCAATTTTCTTCGCCGCATTTCCTGGTGTGCTGAGTGAGTCCTGCTCCTTCGGAGGATCAGAGGTCATCGTCTCAATCTCTGGATTCTGAGTTTATGGCGGGTCTGTGTTTCTTATTTCCACCTCTGGGCTATGTTCCTTGGGCGGGTCTGTAGTCTCTTCTTCTGTTTCGGGATTCTTCCCAGACCCCCTTTCCTGGTGTTTTTCGGGGTTAGGAATTTTCTCTTTGGAACCTTCAGCATCCTTCCCTTTTTCCTTGGAAAGACCCAAACCTCCCAGCACAATGGGGAGACATCTTTTTCTATGCTCCTGAAACTTTAAAACAGAGGCCATGTCCTCAGGTGCTAAAGATCTGATCTGAACTAGCACTTCCCCATAGGACCTCGCCCCTCGGAAAATATCATCCGAGGGTGAACACTCGTGTTCAAACTTCTTCAACCCACAATTTGACAAATGGGTGCTTACAATTTTCTGAGGGTCATGCTTTTTGTACTCAATAGAAACCAAACTCAAGTCTTCTAAGGTTGCAGCCTCAACTTTAGCATGTCCAAAATCCCATAAAGAATAAGAATTTAGCCGAACGGGGAAAAACGGCCATACCTTCTTCGATGATGCTTTGAGCTCTTTACTTACTCCGCCGATCACTGTTTTTCGGGAAATCTCACGACATGCCAGCTTGTCGGGGATGAACAGTGGTAGCGCAAGAGGGGGAACAACAGCTCTGAAAACTCTGAAGTAGGAAAACTCGGCTTCTACGTACCAGTCCATGATGCCACTCAGATTTGCAGTAATGCTATCCGAGATGTGAGGTGGCGAACAACCAAAAATGGAGATGTGTAGGGGCACCATTACCCAGTTGAAAACTTCATAAATAAACTTGTCTACTTTACCTTCCCACAGTTTGTCGTGGTACTCGTGTACAGGCTTTTCTTGGGTTGGACTCCAAGCCCAATTCATCAAAGGGAAAGGTGTCATGGAGCATATCGCGTCCATGATATACGTAGACATGAAGAATGCGGATGGTCCCCCGGCTGCTTTCTGCTCCCTGTACTCTATAATCCGGTTGAACAAACTATCCGAGAGTATCTTCGCCCAATTAAATGAGCAACCTTCTGCTACCCGAAATATGAGAGGTACCCATGCAATGTAGAAATGCGAAGTATCCTTCCTTCGGAACAGTCAACATGTCATCATTGCCACATACATATATTGTGGCTCCAGCGAAGCAATTGAATACACGCCCTTGTCATTCGCTCTAAATGTCGCGGAGCGCAAAACCCAATCCTTTATCAAACCTGGCATAGTTTTGTCATATTCTGTGCACTCCTTCTTTTTGAATTCCTCCAGGAATTCAACATTATATGTGTATTCGGAAGTTGCTGGAAGCTTGTACATGTTTTGGATATGCTCTGGTCTGAAAGTTTCGACCGTGGTCCGTTAGTCACTTATGATAGTTCTGGTGGGTAGGTCTATGTGATCCAATGGCCATCGGATTATGTCGTAGTATGGGAGCAGTCGTGGTCTGGTTGCAACCAGGTGCATTCCCGACTGAACAACTATCTTGTATTTCGTGTTCAAGTCATCTTTTTCGTTATCATTATCATCAGAGTCTGAGTAATTCACCAATTTAGATTGAAGAATATCTAAAACAAATGACCAGTTGGGTATTGAGCCGCCAGTCCGAGGTGAAGTATCAGAGACAGTGTCGGAACCCTGCGCTGCGATTTCGACCTTTGCCTTCGCAGCTTTCTGTGGAGCCATGGTTGAAGCTTGCTTTTTCGCTCTTCTATGATAGACCTGTGTATACATGCAAAAATTAGTTCGCTTGGAGAAAGGTTAGCTCTGTGCGCTTATGAGAAATGTTTAAAATAGAATGAAACTCTCGTATATATTTGAAATAAGTCTTTCAAATCGCAAATAAAAACAAATTTATTACATAAATCCGATCTTCTTTATTCGTGGATTTACCCTAATTCTTCATTAATGTCATCAATGTCCTACGTCTTGACAGGCAGTTAGGTTATGGAGAGCAAGTATCTACCTCGTGAAGTGTGCAAACCTCGATGGGTGGGACGTATCTCGTTTTAATTTAAAAAATTCAAATCTTAGTGACTTAAATCATTTTCTCCCTGTTCGTTGCATCGTGAATTTCCTTTTAACATTTTGACTCTTCAACTCGCGAGACTGCGAGTGCCGATTTTAGCTTAATTAATAGTAACCGTGATTTGGCGCATCCTTAATTATATAATTAATTTATTCACCGTATCGCGACTTGAAACTTTGAAGACAGATTTTTGGGAGAATGATATGCCGAGTCGCGATATCGCGATGTGGCGATAATTAAGGCTCAAATTATGGGAAGAAAATCTTAGATTAGGCTACTAATTAATCTTTCTATAATCATGTCGCAACCTCGTGAGTCGGGGTTTTAGGAGCTTTAACTCTATGAAAGAAAGTGCCGAGTGGCGAGGTGCCGAGAACCAAACTTAACCATGGTTAGTTTTTTACCTTTAATCTCTGACCAAGGTTATCACAAAGTTATCGTGTTCTCTGCTATCGGTGTTGTAAGAACAAAAACTTGGGTTTGACGAATGTCGAGGCGCGAAACCCTGACGACATATAATCATGGTTAAAAGGTTTTACCCTAGTTAATGCCTTGGGAAAAAATTAAAAATGAGTTCGCAGTTTCACGACTCGAGACTTGTGAATTCAAAGATTAAAGTATCCGACCTGCGAGACCCCGAAAAAAAAACAAAAAAGCGATCATACTTGTGAGAATGGATCTATTTTGAAAATAGGAAAAGCATTTCTGTTCAGGGAACAAGATTTCAAAGTTTTAAGATCTCGAAAGGAAAAAGAAAGTCAACTTAGATTTCAAGTTTCAAAAATTGAAAATTTTTTGGAAGGTAAAAAACAAGGGCGGCTCCAACAGCGGCATTATTTTCCCAAGACAATTCTCAGAACTACCTCTGGTACCTTGTATATATGACCCCCCATAGTAACAATGAGACTATGGGGCCGAGATTCATAAATAGCATGATTCTTCCACATATATGGTTGGTCTAAAAGAACATCACAAACTTCCAGTGGGGAAACATCACACAATACCTCATGCTTGAAGGGCTTGATTCTGTAGGATAGGTGACACTATTGGCTAACATGGAGATCATATACTTAGTGAAGCGACCTGATGTTGTATAGTTATGGGTGTGGTGTTGTCAGAAAATCCAACTGTTTGACAACCTTTGTTGAGACAAGTTCATTTTTGGCTTCTTCTATCAACAATAACATATAGTGGGGTTCCCTTCACCCACATATATGAATGAAAGAGGAAATCCCCCTCCTCATGATCCTCTGTTTCTTTTGGATGGATTGTTATGGTTGTGATTATATTAGTGGGTTTTGAATCAATGATCTATTTCCTTTTATTGTTTTATGAATCAAATTGTGAGATGGGGATCGATTGTTTTTCTTTGATATCATCCACCAATGAATGCTTCGAGAAAAATTCATCGGTATTGTGCCAAGGGATTTTCTGGAAATCAACCTACTTTCTAGTGTCTTTCTTTTTATTCTCGTTACCCTTATTTTCCTACGGATTGGATTGGTTGTATGAGGTTGGTCCTTATGTGAGTTAGGGCTTCCTTTACCACACTTCGGTTGTTTTGATTTTGTAGACCCAAACTCCTTCATGTTCTGCTACTAAACTTTCTGCTAGATTTTGACAACATATTGATAAGCAACACCCAGTGAAGAGATTTTTATAAACTCCATTTCTATTTGGATGTACCTGTGTAGACCCCCATGGTATTTTAGAACCATATGTCACACAAATTATTTGATACTTAGCTTGGTGCATGATGTATGGAAGGTATTTGTGAACTCTGACAATGTTTGGCCCCTCTCTTTATGCAGTGTGGTCCATCTCATGTACTAGTCATCATAGTTTCCAATAGGGTAATATTGTTCCTTATCGACATCCATAAAAAATTACTATGTGGGTTCGGCCTTAGACTGTGGAATTTTTTTCACTGTAAGTTTCCCACCAGTTGTTTACATGGGGGACAACCTTAAGGAGCAAAAAGGTGATATTTTATCTTTTGGAAATATTTTGGATGGAGAACCTTCTAGCATGTTTAACCATTTTTCTAGAGCATTTTCATATATTAGGCCTTCAAAAAAGGGAATATCAAAGTTGACTTGTACATTGAAGGGAATCACACCTCTGAAATGGTTGTTTGACGAAGATGCCACAACCACAGTTGGTAGTCATCAAAGGATCTGGGTGAATTTTTTCATCATCTTGTTCCTTTGTTGCATGAATAAATCCTCGAGAAACGTCTTGAAAGGATCTCCTTCTCCATCATCTTTCTTTTCTTCCACCATGGGAGGTTGCTTGGGATGGCGAGAATGGTCGTTCATAAGTGAAACTAGCTCAAGACCCAATTCTCTATACTATGGCCTCATCGAGGACATGAACTGAGAAATGACGATGCACTGAGAAATGACGAGGAGTAGACTAATCTGATACCAATGATATGGATTGTAAAAGGAACAAAATGGAAAGTTGTTGATACTGAGAGGGGGGTGAATCAATATCAAGTACAATTTAAAAAAAAAATCAACTTATACTTCAACTAGATTATATATTCAATTATATCCAATGAGAAATGAACAATAGTAGAAGAGTTACACCAATACACCACAATACACCATGCACAATATATGAGAAATAATCAATAGTTATTGTTCAAGGGAAGTAATGACTTGCAAAGGTAGCTACAACTTCCAAATATGGAGGGAGGGATAAACCTCCAAAAGGAAGATACAATCCTCCAATATCAAGATAGGGTTAACCTCTCTATCCTTGCCCCTTCCTTCCACCCAAGAATATATGAGAGATAATAAAAATTTACATTAAATTATTGCCATCAACCAACCATCACAAAGAACTTGATAATGCTTCCTGAGACTTCTTCAACTTCTGCAATTCTTCACTTCTTGGAATACTCTGATCTTGTAGATAATATTACTCAATGTATTCTCTAAAACTCCTCCAAGTTTCACTCCTCGAAGCCTCCCAGAAAATGAGTTATAGAAAAAATGGTAGACCTTATTCAATTTTGGTTTATTCATGAAAGATAACTTGTACAGAATGCCCCGTGCTCAATATTTAACATCAGACTCTGAAATTCATTCACTGGAAACTAAAGCCCGTACTTTTTCCAATGCAATTAGTCTCACTTCAATTGGATTCTCTATGAAGACGTTAGGAATATTTTACCCGGAACACATGTTTATGACTAGCTTAAGGACTATTCAAAAACCCTATCTTCCATGAGTGTATCTCCCAAATTATAGAGAATAAAGAGCTGAATTTTTTACCACATGTACCTAGATATGTCTTCTCAATATCCTCCAAATTTCACCATCTGAATCGTTCTAGAAACAAAGTTAGAGCGCAAATGGTAAGATGACCTGTAAATAACATACCTTAGAACACATCACCAAAATACTTTATCCTCCCTTGAAATTCGACCTTCTTTACTTCATATTTCCTCATAAATTCGACTTATATATCCTTGTTCATTAATAAACTTGTGTGTGTTGAAAAATGAATGTATAATGAGATGTATTTATACCCTTTATGTCACTTCCTTTTAACATTAGCACCGACATGTAGTTTCTTCTTCAGTTCACATTGTCATCTTCAAAAATTCATTTCTCATCAATCGTGAGGATCCATGTGACGTGCCACATACCACTATAAGAGGAATGAATTATACTATCCATCAATGGGTGTTGTATCTACATATGTAATTCCCTTCATGTTTATCTACTTCGATCAATTGTGGGGTCCAAAAGCCAATGGTTAGGGTTGACATCAATGACAACAACCAATCTTCCAACAATCTCCCCCTTTTTCATTGATGGCAATACTCATGCTCCCCTTGTCATCATGATCCCAATTTCTCTCCACCTTTGACATCAATGGAAAAGGGTGTGGATGCTCCCCTTGAGTTCAATGGAATAAGGTGACCTTCTTCTTTGGGGTGGCTCCCCCTGAACATGTGGCACTCAATAATACTTCATCCTTATTTTTGGTCTTTCAAATTTTTTCTTCCCTGGAATCCTTTTGTGTGGATTTTGTATTCTCTCTCTTCTTCATGTCTAGGATGTATATGTTGTTCGATCTTTTTGTTGCAGTTGCAACCAATCGTCCTGAGTTCTTTTCTCTGATTTTACATTTCCTGGAGTCAAACATAAGAGTGTATCCTTGATCACATATTTTTCTGACACTGAGGAGATTATGCTTCAAATATTCAACCAATAGGACTTTTCCTTCTTTTACATTTTCTCTTCCAAGATTTACAGTTCGTTTTCCAAGCATTTTTGTAGATGAGTCATCTCCAAATGCAACATTTCCACCCTTTTTCTTCAATCTAACAAGTTTGCTTTGATCTCCGGTCCAATGAGATGAGCACCCATTGTCTATAAGCCATTCATATTCTTCTTTGAATTATTTAGCAACCAATGTTATTCGACAATTTTCATTGTGTGGAATTTCTTTCATTTTCCATGCTGTAGTTGGTATAGGTACATTTGGCATAGGATTAACTTACTTCATCTCTCTGCAATATCATGCTTTGTGATCTATATTAATGCACTTGTAGCATACAATATTTTGATCCATTAATGGGTCAAATGGATTATAATTTATGTAGACAGGTCTACGAACATTTCCATATATATTATTTCCACCATTCATGTAGCTTGCATAGTTATTCCTTTCATTGATTCTACAATTTATTGCCTTGTGTCCAAAGTTTCCACGAGTACAACAATGTCCAAGAAAGAAATGTTGATACCTGGGAGTAAGTGATCTTCTTTGTGGTGTGTTCCATCTCAGTTCATGATATATTCTTCTATATTTTCCTTCATAATGAGTTATTTCATACCTGATGGGAGAGGATCTTCTTGATGTATCATTCCTTCTGAATTCTAGTCTTCTATCTTGTTGTTCAACTTGTTTTGGAGTGTTGGTTTCATCATTTTCATATTCCTTCTCTTGTTTTTGGGTCTTCAAACTGTCATTGTATCCTACTCTTGTCTTATCATTTGGAGATCTTTGACTGCTAAGGATCTCATCTAATTTTTCAGTTCTTTGTTCGAACTTCTTCAACTTTTCTATTGTCAATAGTAGTTCCCCTTTTGTGTGATCCAATTTTTCTTTCAATTTCTCATAATCTTCTAATTTTCCCTTCAAGCTAGCAATGATCTTTTCAAGCTTGTAATTCTCTTCTTCACAACTACTCAATTCACCTTTTAGTATTATGTTTGTGTTTCTAAGCTTGCTATTTTTCAGTTTCAACATGCTTCAAGTTTTCAAGATTCTCATCTTCTTGTTCACTCTCTTCATTGTCTTTGTATCCCCAAAAGGAATCAAGGTTGGTTTCTTCATCTAAATATTCTTCAGAAATGATTTCTTATTCTTTAGAACTCTTGTGATCATCATCCTGGGTTTCTTAGGTTATGAAGAGGACTTCTCCTCCACCATTATCTTCTTCATCACTCTCATCTGAGAAGATTGTTGATACTGAGAGGGGGGTGAATCAGTATCAAGTACAATTTAAAAAAAAAATCCAACTTATACTTAAACCATTCAATTATATCCAATGAGAAATGAAAAATAGTATAAGAGTTACACCAATACACCACAATACACCATGCACAATATATATGATAAATCATCAATAGTTTTTGTTCAAGGGAAGTAATGACTTCCAAAGGTAGCTACAGCTTCCAAATGTAAAGGGAGGGATAAACCTCCAAGGGGAAGATACAATCCTCCAATATCAAGAGATATTTTAACTTTCTATCCTTGCCCCTTCCTTCCACCCAAGAATATATGAGAGATAATAAAACTTTATTCAATTCTGGTCTGTTCAGAAAACCCAACTTGTACAGCATGCCCCGCGCTCAATATTTAACATCTGATTCTGAAACTCGCACACAAGAAACTAAAGTCCGTACGATTTCCAATGGAAGTGGTCCCACTAAATTTGGAGTCTATATGAAAAAGTTATGACTGTTTTACCCAGAACACCTGTTTTTTGACTAGTTTCAGGACTGGTCACAAACCCTATATTCCACAGAGTGTATCTCCATAATTATAGCGAATAAAGAGATGAACTTTTTACCAAAGGTATCTTGATATGTCTTATCACTACCATAGCGATTTCACCATCTGAATAGTTCTAGAAAAAAAGTTATAGAAAAAATGGTAAGATGACCTGAAAATAACATACCTTAGAACACATCACCAAAAGACTTCATCCTCCCTTGAAATCCGACCTTCTTTTACTTCTTCTTCTCTCTGAAATTCGACTTGTATAAA
>ML778877.1:426564-462299 GCA_009831015.1 Picea engelmannii
AAACAACATGATGTATACTATCCATCCATGGGTGTTGTATCTTCATGTTCATTTTCCTTCATGTCCAAATAACTTCATCAATCTTCTGGTCCAAAACCCATGACTAGGGTTGACATCAATGACAACAACCAATCTTCCAACAAAGATGTCATCATCCTCAGAGTAAACGATATTTTTATTTTTGAGACTTCTCTTTTTATAGTAGCATTTTTCATCAATATGTCTTGTTCTACCACAGTTAAAGCATTTGAGAGGAGGCTTATCCTTGTATATTCTAGTTCCCTTCTGGACCCTTCTTACAAAATTTGTTATTTCTTCATCCAAGTCATTATCCTTGTCTTTTGTTTTATTTATGGCTTTAAAGGTTGATTCATCGTTTGGTTGGTCACTTTCTGTACCTTTTCTCATTTCATATGCTATAAGAGACCCATGTAATTCATCCATTGTCATTTTGGTCAAGTCCCTAGTTTCTTCAATGGCGGAGACCTTAGCATCATACTTCAAGAGAAGTGATCTCAACACCTTTTGTACAACCAAGGAATCATTTAGCTCTTCACCTAATCCTCTGATAGCATTAAAAACTTCATCAACTCTAAGAAAATAGGTTGCAATATCTTCCTTTTCATCCATCTTCAAATTTTCAAATTCTTCTCTATGTCGTTGAAGCTTGACTTGCTTAACTTTTGGATCACCTTCATAGATACTCTTGAGTTTGTCCCATACCTCTTTATCAGTGCTGCAACCCATCACTTTGCTAGCAATGGTTGGTGTCAATGCTCCTAGAATAACATGTATGGATTTTGAATTACAACTCATAAGATTCTTCTCATTTGGATCGGTTGGAACATTATTTGGCATTACATAGCCATTTACATCTGAGTACAAAATGTCTAATCCCAAATTTGTTGGGTAAGTTTTCACTCTATCACTCCAGTATGCATAATTTCTTCCATCAAATCATTGAATCCCATTTGAAATGTTCTCACGGTCATCCATCTCTGCTCAGGATTTTCCTTCCAGTGGTTAAACTATTCTGAAGGCAACCTGCTCCAAAACCAATTGTTGATACTGAGAGGGGGCTGAATCAGTATCAAGTACAATTTAAAAAAAAATTCAAATTATACTTCAACTAGATTATATATTCAATTATATCCAATGAGAAATGAAAAATAGTAGAAGAGTTACACCAATACACCACAATACACCATGAACAATATATGAGAAATAATCAATGGTTATTGTTCAAGGGAAGTAATGAATTCCAAAGGTAGCTACATCTTACAAATATAAAGGGAGGGATAAACCTCCAAAAGGAATATACAATCCTCCAATATCAAGAGAGGGTTGATCTCTCCATCCTTTCCCCTTCCTTACACCCAAGAATATATGAGAGATAATAAAACTTTACATTGAATTATCATCATCAACCAACCATCACATAGAACCTGATAATTCTTTCTAAGACTTCTTCAACTTCTGCAATTATTCACTTCTTGGAATACTTTGATCCTATAGATAATATTACTCAATGTATTCTCTGAAACTCCTCCAAGTTTCAGTCCTTAAATCCTCCCAGAAAAGGAGTTATATAGAAAATGGTAGACTTTATTCAATTATAGTTTATTCAGGAAGGCTAACTTGTACAGAATGCCCCACGCTCAATATTTAACATCATATTTTGAAATTCATACATATGAAAATAAAGCCCATACTATTTCCAATGCAATTGTTCTCACTTGATTTGTATTCTCTATGAATACGTTATGATTGTTTTACCTGGAACACCTGTTTATGACTAGCTTCAAGACTAGTCAAAAACCCTATCTTCCACAGTGTGTATCTCCAAAATTATAGCGAATAAAGATCTGAAATGTTTACCACATGTATCTAGATATGTCTTCTAAATAGCCTCTGAATTTCACCATTTGAATCATTATAGAAACAAAGTTATAGCAAATAAAGAGATGAAATTTTTACCACATGTATCTAGATATGTCTTCTAAATAGCCTCTGAATTTCACCAAATGAATCGTTCTAGAAACAAATTTATAGCAAAAATGGTAAGATGACCTATAAAAAAACATACCTTAGAACACATCTCCAAAAGACTTCATCCTCCCTTCAAATTCGGCCTTCTTTACTTCATATTTCCTCAGAAATTCGAATTATATTTCCTTATTGATTAATAAACTTTTGTGTGTTGAAAAATGAATGTATAATGAGATGTATGTATACCCTTTATGTCACTTCCTTTTAACATTAGGGTCGACATGTAGTTTCTTCTTCAATTCACATTTTCATCTTCAAAATTTCATTTCTCCTCAATTGTGAGGATCCATGTGATATGTCACATACCACCGGAAGCGGGATGACTTATACTATCCATCCATGGGTTTTGTATCTGCATATGTAATTTCCTTCATGTCTATCTACTTCGATCAATTGTGGGGTCCAAAATCCATAGGCTATGGTTGACATCAATGACAACAACCAATCTTCCAACAAAAGTAGTGTGACAAAATTGAGTAAATGGGACAAAATCAAATAAGGAAAATAATATGGCAATAAATAATTTTTTTTTATTAAATGGAAGAATATTTAGAACTACATCATAAATGGAATGATGATCTCCTTTACAATGAGAGGCCCACATATATAGTAGTTACAGGTCCTCGTAGAAGTTATGTATTTTCATTATTTAATTATTATGTGTTTTGTTTTTCAAATACCATGGGAAAACACCATGGGCTATAAAAAAAGCATGGGTGAATACCATGGGTAAAAAAACAAAACTACGCACATGGATTTTCTCCATTTATTATTATTATTCTTTTTCCCACCAAATATCATGGGTGTATATTCTTGATGCTAAAAATAAACAATTACCATGGTGATTTGGTGGAAGAGGTGGATGGTCACATATTTCCACTTGGGTCATTCACTCTCCATGGTTTGCAAACTCCACCAATTGTTTAGCTACTAGGAGGTTACCTCAACACTTATGATCCAGGGAGAAAAAAAGTTTTCTAGGTTAATCGCTACCTATTCATGGGTTGGTGGTTATATTTTCTACACAGGACCAAATCTCATCATCCGAAGGTTAGATATTTTAAAATCATGCCATGATGAGAATTGTGGGGGGAACTGACCATACCTCTATGTCATTTGTCTCAAGATTCAAGCTAGTATTGGTCAGATAACACAATTGTGCCTTAGGATGGACTACATGACGTCTTAATACTCTTATTTATGATTCAATGTGAACAGAGAGGGACCTTCCCTTGTTTTGAAAAGAAAGAAAAAAAATCCTCACAAATGTGTATCCAGGTGGGTAAGAGGGGAGATATTGTGCAGGTGGGTCATCTTCTATGACACCTGACATCTGAGTAACTCACCTTTAGAATTTGAACTACTCACACATTGGTTCCTTCTACTTATAATAATTTATCTTATAAGGTCTTGACATGTATCTATGGACATCAATAGAGGGGGGCATTATTTGTTATGTACGCCACTGGTACTATGAAATATGTAGCTTTCTTGGGTGTGTGTGTGTGTGGCTAATGATTCATTTCCTTCGTTTGTTGCAACTAAAGGTATGATTATAGGTAATGATATTCATACACGAGGCCATGTGTATTTTTTTGGGATGTCTAATCCCTTAGTTCATCTAGCTCATTGGCTTCAACACGTAATCCAAGGCTTGTTGAAAAACTCATTTCTATGTGTTTTAAGGCCATGCGTCATTTTCCCTATGGCTTGGGATTTTGAAATTTTAGGGAGGGCTTGAAATTTTGAGTGATGGAATTACTAATGTCATAAGTGGTCCCATAAACACGTGGGGGATTTGTATTGGTCCATGATAGCACCTATGTTGCAAGGGAGTAGGCTATGTGTCACTAGGCTCAAGCTTCATTTATGTTTCCTTGGTGGGTCTCCTTCATCCAAGTGGTGGTTGAAGATTCATGTTGGTGAGTGCCATGTTGGCATGCAACACTATCATTGGTCCATCTAATATTATGTATTGGAGTGTTGAATCAACTCCACATGTTGCTAATATGGTGGACATGTGTGTGTTTTGTATTCAGAGGCGATGGGTGGTTTAGTAAAATCACAATTCCACTGTCACACCCCAACGACGATGGTTTCTCTTTATTTTCTCTTGTTAGGAGACACCATACAACATGTGATGTGTTTCCCTTCAAACCTTGTCACACTGCTCAGGCTCATTATCTCTCATGCATGTTCATGTCAGGACATTGATTGTAAGTCATTTATCTTCCTTTATTGTATTTTTCAGATTGATTGGGCTCCATGAATTCATTAGGAATCAGTCTTGATGCATGGTCCTATGGTAGACTCCTTGTATAGTGAATTTAAAATACCTCTAGGCTGCAATAGGCCTTGTTTTATATCCTGATAACCACCTACGCAAAAATATATTACCTTAAGTGCTTGGGGCATGAAATTTCCTCTATTTCCTTCATTTTTACCCAAAATAACTTGGTCTTTTCTATTGAGAGGCCCTAAAATCTCCCACCTTTTTCCAATATTGACCTTATAACCTCAAAAATGTTCCCATTGATGACAAGACTTAATCTTGTACTAACATTGACTCCAGTAGGGACAACATATCCCTGTGATATGATGAGAATTGTGTACCAAGTTCCTTCTTCTATCAGGTTATGGAGTCCTCCATGAAATGACCCATTTCCGCTATTCCTTGAAAAATTGATCTGATATGGGAAACACAAATGCTCAATAGTTCATAACACTAGCACAACCACATAATTGTGGTTGATGAACGTTCAAATACATATTTAATTTATTAAACCTAATTTTAACATAATCCCTAATTAGGGTTTGTAAATAAAATCTATTATATTTGTTCATTATGGTTGTGCAAGTATATGCTCACAGTCGTTAATAATCATTAATAATGCTACTAATAATGTACAAAATGCCAAAAATATCCTCGGAGCTCTGTACATGCAACAAGAAAAATCAATATTATGAGATTATATTATTATCTCTAAATCTAGACGTATACACAAATATTATATTATATTAATTACCTTGAGGTAGACATCGTCCTCAAGGTCACAGATAGGGATTTTATTTGGGCATCAATGGTAATTATCATCACATCATACTGCAGATTCCATCAGGAAACATCCCCATGAATCTCATAAGCCACTCATGGGGTTCAAGCAACAACATGTGCTTGCTGAAGGGCAGGCATATGAATCATCACATTTTACTAGAGTAGGACAAGGTGGTGGTGGAGGTGGGGTAGGACGAGGTGGTGGTGGCGGTGAGGCGGGTTTTGGATTTGTTTTGATTGGATAAGAAGCCATATTTTTTATCCCACACATTCCTTCCTCACCAATGGCCCTCTCATCCCTGACTTATCCAGCTTGTTGATATTCACATGACTTCTCTTTTTCTTTTCATGATCAGCTACGATAGCATTTTTTATCACTTGGCTTTGGATGAGTTCCTCACCTTTATTCACCTGAGAAGTATAAGCATTGCTACAAAGGAATAATCCCTTGATGATCTACCTCAAGCCTGCAACAATGGCCTTCCCCACCACACTGTTATATTCTTCCACCCTCGACGATCCAATATGAAATGTGTGGACAACCAAAAAAATGAAACACTCATCCAATATGATAGGTGGGTCAATGATCCAATATGAAACGCGTGGACTACTGAGGAAATCCAAACGTGGTAATCCCAAAGGTTAATCATTTAAACGTGGCAATCATAAAGTGCTACAGTAATTTCTTAATATGATTAGGTAAATGTTAAAAAGTAAACATGCTCCACAAAAAGGTTATTAGTGAATTCTTGGAAATCACGCATGTGTTCTTCAACAGAATGGGTTTTCTCCCCATCATATTTAAGTAGAAATTTTAGGTAATTCATAGGGAGATCATGAACATTTGGATTAAAATTCAAAGGGCCATATCTGGTAGTGAACCAAGGGGTTAAAGGTGGTGGGCGTGGAGGTTTATTTCCCTTGTCTCTTCTTCCACACAAGCTCTCCATATTATTTTGCAGGATGAGGTTGTTGGCTTCAAAAGATAGAGGGGTAACAAGATCTTTCAAGAAGGTTCAAAGGGGAGAAATTCCTTCTTGACATAATTCTAAAGGAGAATTATGAATATCTATCAAATGTTTTGGGGGGGAATTTGAAGCAGAATGTGAATCTAGGGGTATATCAATCATATCTATATATTCATTAATTTTATGAACAATATAAGGATATGTTTCTAAATAAGGGTTACCTCAAGAAGAAGAGATCTAGAGTTCTCAAATATTTCTCTAGGTCACGATATTTTCCAGATCTGAGTACATTGTAATATGAGTAGGATCAATTTTACTTCTAGTGTATCTTCTAGTAGACACCATGTTTTCCTTCTATGGAGTTTCTAGGTGAAAATTTAGTAGCTAGGCGTTAGAGGCTTGTACACCATCAAGGATCAAAACTCACAATGTTGTATCCCATGGAAAATATCTTCAAATTTCATCCCCGACAATGATGCCATTTAATATTTTATCCCCCGATATGTTCCAGGCTAATTTTGGAATGATTTTGAGGCATCCCAAGGGGGCTAAAACTCCGAATGATTCTTAAATCCATATACGCAGTAAATAAATATCATGCAAAAAATTATTAGCTCTCTCTCTCTCTCTCTCTCTCTCTCTCTCTCTCTCTTAAATTTTTCATCCCTCAAACATAATCATCTCATATTGATCTGTAAATTTCTGTGGATATCCCACTGGAATATCTTGACACAACATATGTAATCAAATACTGAAATATTTAGTATTAAGGTAATTTTCCCCTTAGATCTCCCGAATATTTAGTTATTGATTTTTTTCTTATGTATGAAATATAAAAAATGTGGAAAATACAGAAAAAAAAAATTAAAATCACACCATCCATAAATGAACACAAGATATGACCTGGGAAATCCAATACGGGACAAAACCTAGATATAAAGTGAGGTTTCTCTGCTCTCTTTTCTCTGTTATACAAATGATGCAAGTACAAAGAAAGAGACACTCACTATGGAGTTGACTTTGACTTGTGGCCTG
This sequence comes from Picea engelmannii, assembly GCA_009831015.1. Lineage (NCBI taxonomy): Eukaryota > Viridiplantae > Streptophyta > Pinopsida > Pinales > Pinaceae > Picea > Picea engelmannii. The sequence continues at coordinate 433,672 of ML778877.1, forward strand.
TATGGCTACTACAGAATCTCCCCTTCTCTATTATTCTCACAAAATACCACTGTCAGATGTTTTTCTTAGCTATCGAACAATATAGAATGCAAAAGAATGGAACTCCTTCTCCTCCTATTGGCCTGATATTTAACATAGCATGATAGCCATATAGGGATAGGATTTTGACTTATGTAACCCTCAATTGCGGTTGGGTTTTGGACCTTCTAAAATATTCTTGAAATTACATACATGGCTAGATCCATATGCATGAGTAACGGGAGTTGACATGGCATTCTCTCATACCATGGTGGTCAACACAGTAGGTCAAGTTGCACGAGGCATAACTTTTTCATACAACCTCCAATTGACATGATTGTTTCACCATTGCAAAGGTATCAATGTGTAGAATAACGTCATGATTTGTAAGCTATGTTAGGAAATTTTTAACCCCAAAAAATTCCATTTGATGCCTCAAAATGGCCTTAGAAGGTTTCAAACCCCAATTTTCCAAACTGGGAGCTCCCACTAAAATGGCCCTGCAAGTTAATTCATCCAATTTTTTACACTACAAAAGGATCGTGATAGATGAAAAAGCAATATAATGATCTAATATAGATCACAAATGATAAAATCTCTCAATGTCAAGAAGTATATCTCCATGAGTGTTTCAGACAATTAATATTCTAGGGTGGGTGAGTGGATGGATTAGAAGAAAAACAAGATAAACATACAATTCATTGTTGAGAATGAATATTGTAGTTTATGGAACAAGAATAACATGTTGAGCAATTAAGAATTCAACAATTCTAACAAATGTATACATATCTATGAATATGTGCTTCAAAACAATTATACATCTTCATACATTCAAATACATGGGCGTACCCTCTGCACATCATTTAAATGCATAAATAAATGATAAGAAATGGTCATTTGTTAAGAGGAAATCACTTCTATGCCATAACTAAATATCATACAATCACATTAAATATGATGCATAATTTGTTTCTTGAGATTTTATTAATTATATCTAATACCAGAAGCCAAAATGGGAGTGGTGGCTTTACAAAAAGAGAGACACAAAAAATAATAAGAGTTACAAACTAAACCATAACACGGGGGATGGATGTCTTGAGGTCTGCGTCCTTCACCATCTTTCTATTCTTGAGGTTTTTGATCAAGCAACTTTGAGTATAAGACCTTATTTAATTTCCCAAAGTGTCAACCCTAAAAATGAGTGCTTAATGCCCCTTTATAAATGCCTTATTGTGAGAAAATCATTCATTTGATCCAATACTACTTCTTGAATTGGATATATCTTTTCATTTCTTGATACAAATTTAATTTCTCTAACTAATCTTTACTAGGTAAAAAAAAAAAATTACCACAAGAGTTAAAAACTCGTTGAATTGTCGTGAGGAGTACTTCCTTATCCAATTAAGCTTATGTCTAGATTCTTATAATTGGCCTAATTGAGTCTCACTGTTGCACTAGGCATGCTCAACCTTTCAAAAATTGAGTTCCTCAACTAGATAGATGAATGCCTAGCCATTTCCTCTTAGCTACAACCACCCAATGATGCAGAGCACTTCTAACCATACCTTTGACTCCTTTGTCTAAAGCTTCAATATGGTCTTGGTCAATTAGTGCAATTATGCCTTAGGATGGTCTACAGGACGTCTTATCACTCTTATGTTTTCGTTAGTGCGAGTAGATATGAACCTTCCCCTATTTTTCAAAGAAACAAACAACTCCTCACACATATATATCAAGGATGGTTGATTGGTCCCTCTTGAGGGGAGAGGATATGTAGGTGGTTCATATTCTATGACACATGGAATTTGAGTAACTCACCTTTAGAAGTTGAACTACTCATATATTGGTACCTTCTTTTCATGAGGCTTTATCATATAAGGTCTCGACATGAATCTTCAAAGGCCTTTATTGGGGAAAATGATTTGTTAAATATGGCAACGGTACTTTAAAATATACATCTTGCTTGGGTGTGTGTGTGTGGCTAATGATTCTTGTCCTTCATTGGTTGCAGCTAATGGTATGATGATAGGTAATGATTTTTATGCATGAGGCCATGTCTCTTGTTTTGGGATGTCTAATCCCTTAGTTGATCTTGCTCGTTGGCTTCAACACGTAATCCAAGGCCTTTTGGAAAACCCCTTTCTATGTGTTTTAGGGCCACACATCATTTTCCCTTTAGCTCAAGCTTTTGAAAATTTAGGGAGGATGAAAAATTTTGAGTGACGTCAACAATTGTCTCACAAACATGTAATTTGTATTGGTCCATGTTAGAGCCTATGTGGCAAGGGAGAAGGATACATGTCACTAGGATCAAGGTGCAGTTTTGTGTCCTTGGTGGGTCCCCTTCATCCAAGTGGTAGCTACATATTCATCCTCATGAGTGCCCTGTTGGCATAACACTATGCCACTGGTCCATCTGATAGTTTGTATTAGAGTGTTGAATCATCTCCACATGTTTTTGAGTTGGTTTATAAGTGTATGCTTTGTATTCAGAGGCGATGCTTGACAAGTGTGTGCTTTGTATTCAGGGTTCCAACAATATTTTTGTTGCATCCTAGTGACGACGATCCCAGTGACGACGATTTATCCTTCTTTTATCTTTCCAGGTGACACCATACAGCATGTGATGTGTGTCCCTTCAAATCACTATCACACCGCTTAGTCTCATTAGCTCTCATGCATGTTCATGGTGCAACAATGATAGTGAGTTGTTGATCTTCCTCTCTTGTAGTTGTTTGATTGATTAGGCACTGCCAAATTATTAGCACTTGGTCTCATCACGATGTCTAATGGTAAAATCCATGTCTAGTGAATTTAAAAGACCTCTGGGCCTCAATAGGCCTCGTTCTGTATCCCAATAACTTATTAAGCACACAAATCCTACATTAAGTGCTTAGGGCATGAAATTTCCTCTATTTCCTTCATTTTTACCCAAAATAACTTTGTCCTTTCTTTTCAGAGGCTCTAGAATCTCACCCATTTGTCTTTGGCTCATCCAATATCAACCTTGTAACCTCAACAGTGTTCCCATTAATGATAACACTAAATCATGTACTAACATTGGCTCTGGCAATGACAACATATACCTGTGATCTACTGAGAATTGTAGACCAAGTTCCTTCTTTTGTCGGGTTATGGAATCTTCCCTGAAATGACCCATTTTCTTCATTCCTAAAATTTGATCTGATATGTGAAACAAAAATTCTCAACATCTCACAACATTATAAACCATACCTATTTGACCATGTAACAAATGGTGAATGAAGTAAAATTAAAAAAATACATGGAAATAAACGAAAGCGGGTTATTTATGTACGGGATAAGAAGTTTTCAATGTTAAGTACAATAATAAATGCTTGAGGAACCTCCCATTTAAATAATCCCCAAGCAACTTTCCATCAATTTGAGCTAGCTCATATGTGTTGTTATCCTAAACTACAATGACCTGGAATGGTCCAAGCCAAAGATTGTCAAATTTTCCATGATTTCCCTTAGCGTCTCTTTGAGAATCCCATTTTAGGACCATATATCTTATCATGAAGTTCCTTTCTTTCATCCTTTATGAAATATTTCCTTCATCCTTCCTTGGTGAATATAAGATTTTATCTGCACCTATTCTCTTATATGTTGGACCTCAATTAATTGGCTAATTCTCCTCTACATGGAATCTGATTATGCCTCCTCATATTATAGAAGCTTCATCACTGGGAGGTTGAGTTGAATAGGGAAGATGTCTTCCAAGGCATATACTAGCTGAAAAGGAGAAGTTCCAATGGATATTTTTATGCTTACTCTATATTTTCAAAATACATATTTCAAGTGATAATCCCAGGCCTTTTTGTTTTCTGACCTTTTTCTTAATAATCCTTGTCAAGTTTATATTGGAGGATTCATCCAAACCATTTCCTTTTGGGTAGTAAGCAAGAGAGTGTCCAAGTTCTATATTATAATTTTGACAAAATTGAACCAATTTTGAAGACTTAAAAGATTGGGAATTACCAATGATAATATTCCTTGGGCACCCAAATCTAGCCAAGATATTTTCTTCAAGGAAATTTATGATGATTGTGTCAATTACTTCCCTTATAGGAATTTCCTCTACTCATTTGGTGAAGTAATTAGTGGTTGTCAGAATCCATTTGTGTTGTCCACGTGAATTTGGATTGATTCAACCAATGAAATTAAATCCCCATTGTTGAAAATATGTCTCAACTTCGATAGGTCTCAGTGGGAGGGGAAACAATTTTTTATTTCTTGCAAACATTTGGCATTCCACACATGCCTTGACCATAGAATTCACATCAGAAAACAAAGAGTTCCAATAGTAGTTAGCTCTGAGGATATTGTAGGAAGTGGCTCTCCAAGCATGATACCCACCACATACTCCCTTGTGAAATTTGGTGATAATGCCTTTTGTTTCCTCTTCAATGAAACAATTTAGCAGGATGCCCCCTAGATCTTTCCAAAACATATGTTCTACCAAAATGCAATATTTCATAGCCTTCAATTTGATCTAGCCTTGGATTTGTCCCATGTTGGTGAGCAACTTAAGTTCTGCGGGTAGAAGATGATGTCCTTATACCAATCATACTGAGAGAATTTGGGGTTTACCTTAAAAAAAGGTTCTTGTGTTTCATCCTCTTTAGGTTTTGTTGCTATGATGTTTATTTAAATTGGATTCATTCCCATATCTTTTCAATTAGACTCATCCAGTAGTTTTTTAGCCCTTTCCCCTTTACTGATGTTTTGGGATTAATCTCTACATCATACTCCTAAATTTTAACAATCCACCTACCCCTTCTTCCCTCACTATCAGGATGTATAAGAATGTATTTTATGGCACTAGTGGGAACATAGGCCAAAAAGAATGTAATATATAATCTATGAATTCCTTCAAGGATTTAACCAGGGAATAAGCTTGTTTCTCTATGCTACTATATCTCATTTCAACATCTCTCATTTTAATGGAATAATAGAATAGCTATGGTATGTTTAGAGGGAAAAGATAAAATGAGGAATTCTATATCATAGTTTGGGCTGACCAGAACTATAGACTCTCCCAACACCTCTTTGATCTTCTGAGAATATTCTTTAGCTTCATTAGTCCACTCAAAATCATGATATTTCTTCAACATGTCAATGGTATTCTTCATCATTTCAGAAAAATTTGGGATGAATCTTCTTAGAAAATTGATCTATCCCAAGAAAGACTACACTTCATTCTTATTTATGGGCAAAGAAATCTTCTTGATTATCTCTACCATTTTGGAGTCTATCCTCACTCCTTCTTTGGATACAATGTGACCTAAAATCTTCCCTTCTTGCATCAAAAAATGGGACTTCTTGGGATTTAGGGACAAACTAAACTTCTTGCATTTCACAAAGGTATATTTAAGTTCTTGATGTGGTCCTCATCTATCTTTGATAATGCAGTCATATCATCTAGGTATATGACAATAAATATATCCCTTTCTCCTACAAATTTTGTTTCTATGGCCCTTTGGAAAGTTTCCCCTGCATTTATCAAACTAAAAGGAATTGTTTCATACACAAAAGTTCCCCATGGTGTTGTAAATGTTGTCTCTTCCCTATCATCTAGGTGCATTTCCACTTGGTTATATGCTAATAAACCATCCATCATGGAGATCATATTTTCCCCTACCACTTTCTACATTGTTTGATCCATATTAGGAAAAAGGTAGTTATCTTTCAGTGAGAATTTTTTTAGGTTCAAATGCTCACTTTCTAGAGTGGTTCAAATTCTCAGTGAAAGACAATTGAAACTTTTAGGTTTCTCCACTCTTCTTTCTTACTGGGACCAAGTTAGCCACCCATTCAGAATATGTGGGAGGGATTATGATATGGTCATATAGTAAATTCCTCACTTCTTTCTCAATAGTAGGAAATATAAGAGTAATGACTTTCCTTAGTCTCTTCCTGAAAGGTTTAGTACCATGTTTGAGGGGTATTCTGTGTTGTATGATGGTGGTTTCATAAGTATTTAATTTTTCATACTTCCGAGAAAAAACATCCATATTTTTTTTGAACAAATGTAAATATTTTAGATTTTACTCAGCAAGAATGCTTTTGGATAGATTTATGTATTTGGGATATTTTTTTCCCTATATTACATTCCTCGATATTCTCATATTTTGGGAGGACATGTGGTTTAATAGGTACATCGTTTCTACCAAACAATTGTTTCAGAGGTACCAACCCTTTTGGAATAAAATTATTCTTTAACTACGAGACTTTATGCTCGGCCATGTAATTACTAAATTCAAGGATTTCTTCAGTCTCTTCTTCCATCATTTGTTCATTCTCTTCTTCATTATCTGATTCAATGTGAGAGTTCAAAAACTCATCTATTATTTTCATGAATTTCTTGATTTGTTGGTCATCGTAAAAAACTTGCTAGTGCTTAATATTATCAGGAATAGATAGCCCATATCTCATCTCAATTTCATATTTAACATGTGGTATGGTTGTTGTTTTAAAAGTACCACCTTCCAGTGTTAGGGAATCGTCTTGTTGATTAAATTCTCTTAGGACAACAATTTTGTTAAAAGATTCATAAAAATTATCTATTAGGTCCCATACATAATTTATGTATGACATCATCCTTGGATGCGTTGTTTGATATAATTATTTGACTTGTTGTGCCATCATTTATGAATCACCAAACACATTAACTTAGTAATTTGAAAGTTTCTTCTAGCCTCTAATCCTAGAATTAGAGCTTCATATTCATATACATTATTTGTGGCATCAAACTCAAGTTTGTACGACAAAGGAAGTTACTGATTAGTTGGAGAAAAGAGTATTACACTTGATCCCATCCCTTCTTTTGAATATTCCCCATCAAAATACATCTTCCCTACACCATCTTCCTCTATAATAGAGTCCAAAAAGGTATATGCAAGTGTATGGGTCTTATTATACTCTTCATTCATTGGTAGGATACAACAACCTAGGTTCTCATCAACAACATAAATGGGATGATTTATGGGAGTATTATGATCACTGACCACATAATAAAATTTGGTCTCTGTATATAATATTTTGTTATCCCCTCCAAAGAATGGTATGGTGACATAGGCCATATCCATCTTCATAGTTCCTCCCAACTTTCCTACCCATGTTATTCACAACTATATACCATAATTAGCAGGAACATCAACCACTACCACCTCCATCATAATGATTTTAATAAGAAGCTAAGATAAGGTGACTACCATATCTTTTATCAAGCCATTATACTTCATATTTCTAGAATTAAAATAATACATTTCATGATATGGCCTAGTTATCTCCAACCCCAACTTTTCCAGGACTACTTTGGTCACGAGGTTATGTGATGCTCCAGAATCAAACATACAATTGTGTAACATTTTATCATGAATATTTAAGGCCACATAAAAGGGAGAAATTGATTCTTCCTTCTCATCTATATGAGGTCCAAACACAATAGTATGGCATTCCTCCTAGACATTTAAAGTATTTGATAAATTTGTGGTTCCCCCTCTCTGCATGAATTTTTCAATATGTTTATGAAATGAAGGATTCTTAGCTAATTCAAATAGAGGTATAGGAATTTTTATCTTGGACAATTCATGTTCAATTTTGAAAGAGGGAACTGATTTCTCAAATTCTTTAGGTTATTTTTCCCCTTTCAAAGGTTCCAAAACCTCATTTATCTTAGGAACATCTAAAGATTCTTTGGCTTTATCTTTGGGCTGGCTTGATCTGGGATTTCTAGGTTGAGGTTGATTGTCTTGTACAACAACTTTCTACCTAGGTATAAGGTCATACTTCTTGTGAATTTCATCCTATAATGCATCAACAAACATCCTGTATTGAACCGAGGATAAATATTCTTGGTTCACCTCATTTTTAGGAATCAGTTTCCTAGGATTTAGAGAATTTTCATAGTCATTTTGGGTTATATGTATAACATTATTCTCATCTTGGAGGAGGTGGAATTATTTTGGATAATAATCATATTTCTCATCCATGGCTTCTTCAATAAGGTTATTATCCTTGTTGGTTTTTATAGGGGGTTAGATGGGTTGTTCTTTATTTCTTCTTTCCCTTCTCATCATTTGTGGATTAAAATGTCTTCTGAACTTATTAGGGTTTCTCACACCTCCCTCTTCTGGAGGTTTTTTTGCATTGTTATTCTCAATCTCAAATATGGAAATATTGTTTGATAAGATCCTAATCATTCTATACATTTATTCAATCCTCACCTCTTGGGAATATTTATTGGGATCAGAGGTGCCACATTCTTCTCTAACTTTCTTTTTTTCCATCTGATCCTGTGCTTTTTTCATTTTTCTAGATGCAATCATGTTCCCTTTAGTTTCTATTGCATCATATTTCATTACAAGCAAGCTTGGGGATCTCCTTTCCCTCAACACCATGGAAAATCAACATCAAATGCTCCAACATATGTAAATTTGGTTGTTGGTTGTGAAGGTTTAATATCCTTGGGGATTTTATTATAGATTTTGTTGAATCTTCTTTTGAAGTCAACAACAACTTCATTATCTCTCTTCTTGAGTGAGCCAAATTCAGTTAGGTAATATGGGTTATCTCTTTTTTCGCCCCATTGTTTCATAAAGGAAGATTCTAGAGCTTTCCAGGTGTCAATTAAGGAAACAAGTAGCGCCCTAAACCATTTTCTAGCATCTCCCTCCAAAGTTTGGACAAACAGCAGAGTGGGTTTTCTCCCCCATCATATTTAGGTAGAAGTTTCAAGTAATTCTCAGGGAGATCATGAAAATTTGGAGTAAAATTGAAAGGGTTGTATATGGAAGTGACCAAATGGTTTAAACATAGTTACCGACTTGACGAGAACTATGACCTCAAAACGAGAACTCTAACCCTTAAAACCCATATTTTTACGTAAAAAACATGAAAATCAGCCCCTAAATCAAAAAGTGGTGCTACTGGTAGCACCATTTTTTTAAGCAGGGTCAAAATTACAACAATTTTCAAATATGGCTTCAAAACTCAAACAGTAGCTCAGAAAAACCTTAAAAACAACACCTAAATCAAAAAATAATGCTACGTAAAACAAAATATATTTTCCTAAACATGAAAATCATAGTTATTTACAACCTAATTGAAATTGTGATATTGACAACAAAACCCTACCTAAATAAACAACCCAAAATTGGACCCCAAATGGTCACTTCAAAATTTATTTACGATTTTGTTTTTTATTTTTTCTAATTTACATTAAAAAATAAATATATAGAAAGAACAAAATATTAGCAAATATATATTTTTTTAAATGACCAAAAAACACATTTAAAAAAATATATTCTAAATTCAATTAAAAAAAAAAGGTGAAAAAGAAAAATAACTAAAAAGAAACAAAAAAAAAAAATTACTCCAAAAAAATAATTTAAAAACAAATTGTATATTTTTGGTATAAAAGAATCATTAAAAAGCCTTTAAAAAGTAAATTGAAAATAATAATAATAATAATAATAATTGAAAATGGGAAAAAAATAACAAAATACAAAAAAAAAAGATGTATAAAATAAAAAATATATATATTAAAAAATGCTTAAACTAAAACTTTAAAATTAAAATAAAAGACAAAAAATTCAGAAATATATATTTTAAAAACAATATTTAAATGAAAACAAAACAATTTTAATAAAATCAGTAACGAAATAATAAAAAGAAAATTTTAAAACCAATTTTAAGATAAACCTATAAGCCTATTTAAAAAAAAAAAAAAAAATTAAAAAGAAAATTAAAAGCAATTTTACAATACAAAAACTATCAATTTTAATTGAAACAAAAGTAAAAAAGTAGAAAAATGCAAATATTAACAAATTTAATAACATTTAAAACAAAACAATTAAAAATAAATAAAATACAATTTTACAATTGAAATAGCATAAAATTTTAATTAAAATTAAAACAAAAAAAAAATTACAAACCTACATATTATTCGGGTGCCATGGGGGGTGATGCACAGCATTGCCCCAGCCCCCACGGGATAAGCCTTGGTCCCACAGGGCCAAGGCTTATCCTGTGGGGGCTGGGGTGATGTCGTGCATCACCCCAGCCCCCAGGGGATAAGAACTGGTCCCATGGGGCCAGGGCTTAGCCTGTGGGGGATAAAACTTGGTCCCACAGGGCCAAGGCTTAGCCCCTGGGAGATAGGGTGATGCCCGACATCGCCCCAACTCCCACGGGCTATGCCTTGGCCCCGTGGGACCACTTCTTAGCCCCTAGGGGCTGGGGTGATGCTCGACATCACCCCCACAACACCCACGATGCCCAAATGCATGGGTTGGTTAGGCACTGTGGATGTTGTGGGGGGTGATGTCGGGCATCACCCCTACCCCCAAGGGCTAGGCCCTGGTCTCACAGGGCCAAGTCATAGCTTGTGGGGGTTGGGGTGATTTTTGACATCACCCCAACCCCCAGGGGATAAGCCTTGGCCCCTCAGGGATAATCCTTGGCCCCGTGGAACTAGGGTTTATCCCCTAGGGGTTGGGGTGATGCCCGACATCACCCCAACCCCCACGGTCTAAGCCTTGGCTCTGTGGGATCAGGGCTTATCCCCTAGGGGTTGGGGTTATGCCCGACATCACCCCCCATGGCCTCCCATCACCGATGCATATGTTTTTTTTAATTTGTTTGTTTTTTCATAAACTTTTACATATGTTTAAGTTTTTTAATAAAAAAAATAATTTTGTTTTGTAATTTTAGGTTTTTTTTAAGTTTTTCTTTTTAATTTTTTTTTTTTAATTTTGTATTAATTTTTTATGTTTATGTGTGTTAAATTTTTTTTTGTATATATTTTTAATTTTTCTTTGTGTTTTTTAAACTTTTCTAAAGTTTTTGGGCCATAAATTTGCGTTTTTACCCTTTTTTAATTTTTTTCTAGTTTTAGCTTAGTTTATATATTTGTTTTGTTTTTTGTTTTTGTTTTTCCTCTTTAGTTTTTTAAGTTTCTCTTTAATCTTTTTTATTATCAAATTTTTCCTTTTAATTTTTAATTTCAATTCTTTTATTTTTCTTAGTTTTTTTTAGTTTTTAATTTATCAAAAAAAATGAATTATATATTTTTGTTAAATATTAAAAAATAGTGTTATTTAACTACAATTGTTTTCTATATATTGAAATAAAGGTAAACAATGTGTTAAAAATGGTGTTTTCCACTATATTTTAAAAGTATGGAACAATAAATTAATTAAGGAGACACAATTATATGAAAAATCTTAACTTCAAAAAAGTAAATGGTAAAAATTATTTTTAAGATTGAAAGAAGCATGGAAAAATGACTAAAAACATTGTTGAATAAGAAAAAAATTGAAAAAATTGAAAATAGATGAAAAATAAGAATTTAAAAAAAATGTGGAAACATTGTGGATCCAAAAAATTAAAATATCGAAAAACCACCTAAAAAGGGAGAGAGGGTGCTACCTGTAGCACCATTTTTAAAAACATGGTAAAATATTGGACCCCTCAAAAAACAAGAACTGTGTAGAGTTCCCGTTAAGTTGGTAACTATGCTTTTAAAGTTGGTGGAGATGGAGGTTGATTTCCCCTAGCTCTTCCTCCACCCAAGATATCGATGATATTTTCCAGGATGAGGTTGTTGGCTTCAAAAGACAAAGGGGTAACAAGATATTTCAAGAAGGGTCGAAGGCAAAAAATTCCTTCTTGACATAATTCTAAAGGATAATTTTGAATATATATCAAAGGTTTTGGGGGGGAATTTGAAGAAGAATGTGAATCTATGGGTATATCAATCAGATCTACAAATTCATTACTTTTATGAATAGTGGAAGGAGATGTTTCTAAATAAGGGTTATCTGAAGAAGAAGACATATGGAATTCTCTAATATTTCTCTAGGTTAGTAGCTTTTCTAGATCTGAGTACACTAGAATCTAAGAAATATCAAGGTTACTTTTGGTGTATCTTCTGGTAGATGATAGGTTTTCCTTCTATGGCGTCTCCAGGTGAAAATTTAGCAGCCATGTGTTTGAGGCTTGTTCATCATCAAGGATCAAAAATTACAATGTCGTATCCAAAGGAAAAATATCTTCAAATTACATACCCGGAAATGGTGCCATTTTGGATTTTATCCCTCGCGATGTTCCAAGATACTATTGTAACAATGTCAAGGAATCCCAAGGGAATAAAACTTAGGACGAGTCTTAAATCCATATGTGCAGTGAAAAAATATCACGCATAAAATTATTGGGTCTCTCTCTCTCTCTCTCAAACCTCAAATGGTATCAAATATGATGATAAAAAATATCAAACTCAAGACGAATATTCCCATGAGTGCTTCATACAATTAATAATTCAGGGTGAGTGTGTGGATGGAGTAGAAGAAAAACAAGATAAACATACAAGGCATTGCTGAGAATGATTCTTGTAGTTTATGGAACACAAATAATGTGTTCATCAATTAAGAATTCAAAAGTTCTAACAAATGTATACAAATATATGAATATGTGATTCAAAACAATTATATATATTCACACATTCAAATACATGGAGGTACCCTCTGCACATCATTTAAATGCATAAATAAATGACAAGAAATGGTCATTTGTTAAGAGAAAAACACTTATATTCCATGACTAAACATCATACAGTCACATTGAATATGGTGCATAATGATGTAGGAGAATCCCCTTCAAAGTCAGAACACAAGCATGGAGGCAAAGAAATGACATCTCAACAATGAAAGAATTTCAAATCAGAAATTAACTCAGAATTAAATCGAGTTGTTGAGATGTTTTGTAAACAACATTTTAAAAATGTAAATTGTTTATAAAGTCATAAAGGACTGTAAGGGATTGCAGATATTGAGTGTTGACTCTTATCTGCCAATAATTGTTAGTTATTGTAATAGGATAGAGTAGGTAACCGCTAAGAATTTGATAGGATAGGTTGTAGATAGGATGAGAGAACTCATGGAGCCAATCCCTAGATAGTTTTTCATTGTTGCATTGAAAAAGAATAGAGAGAAGGATATAGAGATCAGAAAAATCAGTAGAACATGGTAGAGTAGAAGAAACATTATGTAATTTGTTTTCATGAAGGAATAGAACAGACAGAATTGTCCCAAATCCTTGGACTATGTTCATTTGATGTATGGATGAATGAATTTTATATTCTGTGTGTGTGATTTATTCCATTTTTAGTTCATGTGTGATTGTTCGAGAAGTGTTAGTATGAAGTTGTGATGAATCTGGATGAGTTTCAATTGTTTCTCTTATGATACTCATATGCAAGGTGTGCAGCTGGAATGCAAGGAGTGCATTGACTAAGCCTTGGAGTCACTCAGAGAAGTTCAGAGAGAACAAAGAAAACTTAGATCGGGTGCAAGATGTGCAAAGAGTCATGAAATGACCAAGCATCGAAGAACCCAAACCATAAGAACGCTAGGTGGGCGAGAATAATTTATTTTCAATAAATCCTTTGATCTGAGTTATTGAAATCCTGAGAACGCAAGGTGTGCATGGGAAATAAAAATCTGTTTAAGGAAAATAATCATAAGGAATAACACTTTCCAGAAGTGTGGACGAGATCCAAGAGTCGGACTCATAGGAGGAGAAAAGGTTTGAAACCTTTGCACACTTAAAAAATCTTCTAAGTTAGACATCAAAAGCTCAGGAGGGAGGAGCGACAGTGGCCATTGGATCACTGTGTAAAATATTAACAATCGTTTGATCAGAGTGAAGTGCATGAGCCTTAGCGCTTCGCACACTGAGGAGAGAGAAAAATCACAAGAGTTGAGAACTAAGATTTTCGAAGCCCAAAGAGCCAGAACACCAAAGAAGAATCTCAGTCGTTCGATTAGTAGGAATAGATCTGAGGCGTCAGATTGTTCGAGGAAAACTCCAAGCATCGAATCACCCAAGAAAATCTAAGCTGTCAGGTATCGTGATTCTGAGAGGAGGCAAGTTTGAAACTTGATTTTTTTGAAGCACAGAGAGCCGAAGGGCCAGAGCGAGTCTGGGCCGATGGATCCAGGAGGACATGTGTCGATAGGAAAAAATATCTAGAGGAAGGAAAAGTTCGAAGTGTTGAAACACCCGAAGCTCGAAGAGTCGAAGGGTCGAGAGTCATCGATCTATAAGTGGACACTTGTCAATAGATCACGAGCTCCGAGTAAATTTGTTGTGGAGTTTCAGTTGATAACTAAGACCGTCGAACCCCGAAGATGTAGAGAGATCGTAGTCGTTGATCTAGGAGGAAACACACGTCAGAGAATTAGCATCTTTAGATAAAAGCAACAGGAAGGAAAGAGGTTGAGATCTGACATTTCTGAAGACTAAAAATTCGAAACGATGAGAGTCGTCAATGTGAAGGAGGACATGTGGCACCAGATCTATAACTCTGGAAGAAAATGGAGGAGTAAAAGGTCGGAAGACCCTGAGAAGATCTCAGTCGTTCATCGAGGAGGGAATCATAGAATCGTTGATCTAGTTGAGGAGGCCAAAGTCCTGAAGTGGGAGCACAACTGTTGATTGGAGAGGATACATTTCAACAAATCTTCCACTCCAAAAGATAACTAGTCAACAGTGACGAGGATTTGAGGTTTGAGATTCCTGAAGGCTAGATTCGTGGAGGGGATCATGGTCGTAGATTCAAGGAAACAGGTGGCTATATATCCTTAACTCTAGAGGATTGGAGTACGGAGGTAGTGAGGGTTTGATACTTCAAAACCCCGAAGTCTGGAATCACAAATAGATCTCACTCGTTAATTCATAGGAAGAAAATCTGGTCCATAGGATTTTGAGAGGACATATATGAACTATCAATTTAGACAGTATCGTCAAGATCATGAGATCGACAATCCCGTAGAAATTCAGGGATAGAAGTTGTGCGGGTTTCAAAATGTTGAGGGTGTGTGCAGTCGCATGGTCATCACCCAAGGTTACATTGAGAGGGGGCTTACCTAAAAAGGAGCTAATGGCCAACACTCTGATCTTTCGCAAGAGAGAAAAAGGGTAAGTTGTGGGTGTCATTAAAACCTACACCGAGAAGCCGAAAGGGCCTATGTTTTCAGACATAAGGGAACCATTAAGGTTCCAGAGAGTCATTAACTCAAGAATCAGAGAGCCTTGACTGAGAGGTCGTGCAGTCCTACGGGAGAGTAGGGGTTGAATCATGTGGTATCAAAGGTAATATTGATTTTGTTTGTAGACATAATGTAAAGGAGAAAGGAGGTAAATTGATATCATTTGTGGTATCAAGAATTTGATTTCTATTTGTAGGTGATGCAGTGAAATCATGCCACCTAGAAGGAGTAGAACAAATGAAAAAATGGAAGAAGAAATGAGGCAAATCTGAATGAGGTTGGACGCCATGGAAAAATCATAGAGGAGACCACTAGATGATGGAGATATCAATGAAGATTAGAGTGAAGAAGAAGAGGTCAAAGAAAATTTAGCAGAGGATGCTTCACAAGATCACTTAATAAAAAAAAATTCAAAAATAGGATCTAGAGCAAGAATAGAGGTACCGATGTACGAAGGCAATTTAGAATTTGAAGAATTGTTAGATTGGGTACGCGTTGTGGACAAATACTTTGATTACGGAGATATCGAAGAAGACAATATGGTGAATCATGCAGTGGAAAGACTGAAAGGTCATGCAGTGCTATGGTGAGATGAACTGCAAGATGAATGCAGGATCAATGGTAAGTAGAAAATTAAAAACTGGGATTGGATGGTAGCCAAGATGAAGGAAAAATTCATCCCAAAGAACTATCAAATCAATATTTTTAGAAGATTGCAAAACCTGATACAGAAAATATTATCAGTGAAGGATTACACTGAGGAATTTTATAGACTGAACATCAAGGCTAGATAGATATAAAATAAGGATGAAAAGACAACCAGATATATCAATGGGTTGAGATATGAAATTCAAGAGGATATTAGCATGATGTCGATTAGTACAGTCGAGGATTCTTATCAAGCAGCCTTGAAAGATGAAGAGAAATTGGCCAGGAAAAAAAGCCAACTAAGTAGAGGAGGAAACCCAAGCAGAGGTAAGGGAACCAACAAAGAGAAGTTCCAGAAGCAAAAGCATGAAGATGACAAACAACATAGTCACCATGAGAAAGGTGGAAGTGCTAAGGAAGGACAACATGGTGGAAGAATCTCTTTTTCTAGAGGAAGAGGAAGAGGAAGAGCCAAAGGAGGTGTAGTTAGATGCTATACCTATGGAAAGCAAGGGCACAAGTCTTGGGAATGTCCCGAGAGAAATAAAGAAGGAGGAGGTGAAGCACACATTGCTGAAGAAAAAAAACATGTGGAAGCAGAAGCAGCAGAAGGAGAAAAGAACCTCATGATGAGGAATATTCTTCTTAAACTAGAGAAGGATATGGAGGAACCAGTTCAGCGAACAAGTCTGTTCAAAACTTCTTGCAAGATGAAAGACAGAGTTTGCAAGGTGATTATAGACAATGGGAGCACTGACAATCTGATGCAGGAGCATCGCTCCACCTCAACAATGTGCCAACATTCCAGCACATCAATGTGCATTTCAGAGAAGGAGAGGCATTGACCCTCCCATTTTTAAATTTGAAATATCATCCTATACAAATTCATGTTGTAATCTTGAGTGAAAACCAAGCCATATCTCTGAACAGGAAGAAGATAAGGTCTCCTTTAATGGCTAATAGGTTGATGGCTCTAGGTTCAATTCAAACTAGATGGCCATTTATGAAACTTCAATGTAATAGATGAGGTTAGGTGAGAGAGGACAAGCTCATAGAGCCCCTCTTTTGTAAAGAGATCTTGTATCATATTTCATTATGAGATTTAGGAGGATTTAGAGAGGTCGGATAAGAGAAGCAGAACTTGAGAGAGGTCTGATAGCAAAATAAAAATTCGCGATAGATTTAGGATAGGAGAGCTTGAGAGACCTGGGAGTCGGTTGCAGTCTAGTTTTTGTAAACATCTATATAGACACACAGAGATAATATAAAATCATTTTTTCCTACATATCGTGTGTTTTTGTATTTTCATGAATGAATTATGTGGATGTTTGATAAGTTTCATTTGTAGTAGGAAATAGATTTCTTTTATCTTCATTTAGTTTTATAATATTGTTCTGTATTATTTAGGTTGTGCAAGGAATGAACAACACAACATTTGAGGTTATGTAGCCAGCACAAAGAGTGAGCATCTGAATTCTGTGGAATCAGAAAAGAATGTGCCAGGAGGGCACACCAGAGAGATCACAAACTCAAGAGGAACCTCAAGGCTATTTAATACCTTAGAGGGGAGACTATGCAGAAGAAGCACATAGGGGTAGAGTTACTGAGAAATCTGTAGAGCTCTGCCAAGAGTTTATCGAGCGAGTGAAAGAGTGCATAGAAGGAAATCTATGTTGAGTTCGGGGAGAAACAGAGTTATTGAACACTCTGTAAGGAGAAGCTCTACAAATTGTGCATTGATCTAGGAGAATGCCAGGAGGGTGAGAAGAATTTCTTGTCAAGAAATAATTTGGATCTGAGTTTAACAAAATCCCATAAGTGCAAAGAGTGTGTGGGAGATTAGAATCTTTGAGGAGATGAAGATCATAAGGGATAATGCAAGGAATGCGTGAGTGACATAATTATTCTAAGTCTAAAAGATCAGAAGAGGTAACTCTTGCAAGAGTGTAAGAGAGACCCAATATACTATGTTTCGCAGGAGAAAGTTTAAAGGCCAAAAACTTTGAATGCAGACTACATCTTCAAAAGACAGAAGAAGTTGAAAGCTCAGCAGGAGGAGAAACAACAACCGTCAGGTTTGGTTGTAAGGAGGAGTCTGGACAATTAGATCAATGTCCAGCGAATAGAGGAAGTGTGGAGAAGAAGAACAGTTCTCTAGTGTTGGATCTGAGTGCAGAGGGTTGATAGTCGTCTGATCAAGGTGAAGTGCATGGGTTTTAACCCTTGTGTACATAGGGCGACTGGTCAAAGATTGAGGATTGAGATTTTAAAAGACCAAAGAGCCGGAGAGCCGAACTATAATATCAACCATTCGATCAGTCGAAGGATATCTGAGCCATTAGATCGTCCGAAGGAAATATCGAGCGTTGGATCGACCAAGAGAATATGGACCATTAGATATCATGAGTTCAGGAGGAGGAAATTTTGAGACATGAAACTGTTGAAGCATGAATAGCCGAAGAGCCAAGTATCGTCGATATGTGAGGGGACACTTGTCAACAGATCGCGAGTTCCAGGAAAAATTGTATTGAACCTCTAAGTTGAGATTTGAGATTTGCAAAGCCCCAAGAGCTGAAGACGATCTGATTCGTTAGATCACCCGAAGTGAATCTGAGCTGTAGGACTAGGAGAGGAGATATGGTGAATATTTGAGCACTCCGGGTAAATTTATGGAGCAATTTATAGTCGTCAGATGTAGGGGAAACATGGAAAAAATCCATGTACTCCGGGTAAAGACCCGAAGAAAACCTTAGTCGTTGATCTGAAGAGGACATGCGTCAGTGGATTATAGCCTCTGGATAGAAGTCATTGGAGG
Source organism: Picea engelmannii (assembly GCA_009831015.1). Lineage (NCBI taxonomy): Eukaryota > Viridiplantae > Streptophyta > Pinopsida > Pinales > Pinaceae > Picea > Picea engelmannii. Next base: position 452,227 of record ML778877.1, read on the forward strand.
AAGGCAAGGTTTGAAATTTGAGATTTTCAAACCCTGAAAATCCAAAACGACGAGAGTCGTCAATGTGAAGGTGGACATGTGGCAGCAGATCTAGAACTCTGGAAGAAAAGAGGGGGAGGAAAAAGTATGAAAACTCAAAGAAGATTTTGATTGTTGATCAAGGAGGGAATCGTAGGACCGTTGATCTGGTTGAGGAGACCAAAGTCCCAAAGAGGGATTACAACTGTTGATTGGGGAGAATACGTGTCAGCAGATATTCCACTCTAGAAGATAATAAATCAGTAGTGGTGAGGATTTGAGAACTGAAAGTCCTAGAGGCCGGACTGACAGAGGAGATCCTGACCGTAGGTTCAGGGAGACAACTAGCAACAGATCGTTAACTCCAGAATATTGGAGTATGGAGAGTAGAAAGGTTTGAGATTTAAAATGCCCATAGCCTGGAATCATGAAGGTGATCTCGACCATTGATCGAGAAGGGGTATATCTCGTTCGTAGATGTGAAAGGTTCGGATCTAAGCTGTAGGTTTAGACAAGATCGTCAAGATCGAGAGATAGATGATCCCATAGCATATCAGGGACAAGAGTTGCGCAGACTTTAAATTTCATAGCCAAGGACACATGTGTAGAAAGAAGATTTGATAGTAGACGTTGATCACGGATCATAGCCGAAAGCGATAAATCAACGAACAAGAAGGATTACGAGGCCAGGACATGCTCGGACGTTAATTTTCCTTAAGAGGGCCACAATTAGAACGTCGATATTCACAAATGGATACATGGAAGCACGAGGAGGATTGTGGCATGAAAAGCGGGTTGGTTTGAAACCACTCTTGTCGTGCCTCCAATCGCACATTAGCACAAGGAAATGACCTAGGGATGTATGAAGGAGGGGTTTATGCCTAAACTAGTGTTTTAGGAGTGTGCGGAAATTAGCCCACGGGTCTGACAGACTTGCACACAAAAGGAAAAAGGTTCCTATGTATATTTGATTTGGTTTCAAAGAGGAACCTGAGAAATCGATCCAACTCTGCAGTTAGAAAGATCCTAGACCGGGAGGTCATAGAACCCCAGAAGGGTAGGGGGTTGCATCAGGTGGTATCAGAGCTTGAATTTTTGTCTATAGATTTCAGGCAAAAGAGAAAGAGGGGGAGGTTGTTATTTTGTTTACAAGGGAGATGGTGAAAGGAGATGACCTAATAACAATAGGTGGTATCACAAACATGAATTTTCCTGTAGTCAGCAAGTGAAGGAAGGAGGGTACTGATGCTCTGTGAGGAGGTTGTTGCACACACACAACAACAAAAATTTAAACAAACAGGTGAGATGTAAGAGAATATGGAGATGCTCTCGGGTGTAGAGTAATCCATAGGCTTGTCAGGAGGGCAAGTAGAAGGTAGAAATGGCTATTGAAGGCCATGAGTGTGGTCGAACAGAAGCCTGCAAGGAGAAATGAAATCCAAAGATGGATCTGGATCTCATTGAAATAAGAGTGAGGATGGAGCAGCTGACATTAAAAATGTAGTGAGATGATAAAGCACAATGGGTCTATGAGTGGCCCATGAAGAAGAAGGTAAAGTGGCAATTCAAGACATTGTTAGCCAGAGGAAAACAACAACTGTTGAAGAGGTTGTTGGGGTATGTCAAAATCCTCAGAGATGAACAGGAAGTGGTTCACATCTTTGGACCAGAAATTGGAAGGAACTTCAGTGATGAGGAGGAGGTGAGATCAGATGAAGATATCATAAAATTCTAGGAGGGAAGAAATGGACTTTTAGGTTTCCGGGTAGGAAATAGAAAGAGATGAATGGAAAGTCTCAAATATTGCCAGGGGAGTAGTGCTGAAAGTTAAAATTTCTAAGTGGGCAGGGAGAAAGAAATGAGATTTTTGGAAAGTCTCAGGAGCTCAGAAGTGGGTTCAGGTCAGCAAGGAGTGTTGATAGATTAAGATTCATGTGGATTTGCAAAACATGTGAATGAGGATGATGAGAAGTTGGAAACTTCTACCATAAAATAGGATGATCAGAGGAGCATTATAATTATTGGAGGGATCAAAGAATTACTGCCAAATAGCCAAGTAAAGGCCAGTGCACATGATGAAAGTGTAGCAGAAGAGGGAAGACAACCAACAACAACTATCAAAGAGGAAGAAATGGAGCAGACACTGATGTCTACCCTAGCAGAAAGAGAAGAGAATTCAGAGGAATGGCTCAAAATTTTCAGCCAAGATGTTGAACAATAGATGACTATAGCACTCAAGCCTAGAGCAGAGGAGGAAACAGACAACATGGATTTTTTTGATGTGTATGAAGAATTGGAAGCCCTATAAATAAGAGTAATGGTGCAAAGCTTTCACATTTGACAAGTCAAGTTGGAAGAAGATGGAGGAGCATACCAACCAAAGGAATGGTTAGAGGGAGTTGGAGATATGCCAGCACAAGAGGAGTTGACAGAAGCCAATCTTCCAGAGGAGGAAGCTAAGCAGTATCTCAATGAAGAGACAACAAAGTGGCAAGATAATTCCACAAGAGAAGAAAATGATATGGGAGTTCAAGATGATCTAGACACTGATAAGGAAGCATTGTAGCTAAGAAGTCTGCATAAGAAGAGACAGCCACTGGAGCAGTTGGACAGGGTGATAGAAGAGATCAGGAAGTTGATGTTGAGGTGAGCACAAGAAGCAGTCAACAAAGGGGAGCTGACTAGAAGAGAGCCTACCATAGAAGCAGGTAAGAAACAGAAGAAGCAGTAGCAACAACATCATAGCTGGAGAGGAGCAGGAGGACAACTCCAAGAAAAATTTTGGGATCCAAAAGGATTTCAACACAGGAGAAGAGGATATCATGAGCAGGAGCTCATGATTTTAGTAGAAGTGGAGTATGATGCATGAGCATTTCTCCACCTCAACAATGCGCCAACATTCCATCACATCAACTTTCATTTCAGAGAAGGAGAGGCATTGACCCTCCCATTTTTCAATTTGAAATATAATCCTATACAGATTCATGTTGTAATATTGAGTGAAAACCAAGCCATATCTCTAAACATGCAGAAGATAAGGTCGCCTTTAATGGATGATAGGTTGACGGCTCTAGGTTCAATTTAGACTAGATGACCATTTATGAAACTTCAATGTAATAGATGAGGTTAGGTGAGACATGACAAGCTCGTAGAGCCCCTCTTTTGTAAAGATATCTTGTATCATATTTCATTAGGAGATTTAGGAGGATTCAGAGAGGGTGTATAGGAGAAGGAGAACTCGAGAGAGGTCTGATAGTAGAAGTAGAACTCAAGTTAAATTCAGGATAGGAGAGCTTGAGAGAACTGGGATTTTGTTGCAGTCCATTTTCTGTAAACATCTGTATAGACACACAGACATAATAGAAAAGCAGTTTTTCCTACATATTGTATGTTTGTGTATTTTCATGAATGAATGTTGTAGATGTGTGATAAGTTTCATTTGCAGTCCGAAATAGATTTATTTTATCTTCATTGAGTTTTATAATATCGTTCTACATTATTTAGGTTGTGAAAGGGGTGCACAACATAACATTTGAGGTTATGTAGCCAACATAAGGAGTGCACATCTGAATTCTACAAAATCAGGAAAGAACGTGCCAGGAGGGCGCACCAAACTGATCACAAACTCAAGAGGAACCTCAAGGATACTGAATACCTTAGAGGGACAATTGTGCAGAAGAAGCACATAGAGGTAGAGTTACTGAGAACTTTGTAGAGCTCTGCAAGGAGGGTATCGAGGGAGTTAAAGAGTGCACAGAAGGAACTTTGTGTTGAGTTCAGTGAGAAACAGAGTTACTGAACACTATGTAAGGAGAATCTCTGCAAAGTGTGCATCGATCCCGGAGAACGCCAAGAGGGTGAGAAGAATTTCTTATCAAAAAATCCTTCGAATCTGAGTTTAAAAAAATCCCAGAAGTGCAAAGAGTGTGTGGGAGATCGGAATCTTTGAAGAGATCAAGCTCAAAAGCGATAACGCAAGGAATGTGTGAGTGACATACTTATTCTAATTCCAAAAGCTCAGAATAGGTAACGCTTGGAAGAGCGTAAGAGAGACCCAATATAGTCTGGCTCCCGAGAGAAAGTTCAAAGGTCGAAACCTTTGAATGCAAACTAAATATTCAAAAGATAGAATAAGTCGAAAGTTCAGGAGGAGGAGTGACAACATCCATCAAGTTTGGTTGTAAGGAGGAGTTTAGACCATTAGATCAACATCCAACGAATAGAGGAAGCGCGGAGAAGAAGAACAGATCTCCAGGGTTGGATTTGAGTGCAGAGGGTCAACAACCATCTGATCAAGGTGAAGTGCATGGGTTTTAACCCTTATGTACATAGGGAGACTAGTCAAAGCTTGAGGATTGCAATTGTTGAAGACCGAAAAGTCGAAGAGCTGAAGTATAATCTCAACTATTCGATCATTCGAAGGAGATCTGAGCCATTAGACCGTCTGAAGGAAATCTTGGGTGTCAGATCGGCCAAGATAATTTGGACCATCAGATATTATGAGTTTAGAAGGAGGCAAGTTTGAGACTTGAAACTCCCAAAGTGCGAATAGCCGAAGAGATGAGAGTCATCTATATGCAACGGGACACTTGCCAACAAATCGTGAGTTCTGGGAAAAATTATATTGAACCTATAAGTTGATATTTGAGATTCACAAATCCCAAAGAGCCGAAGAAAATCTGAGTCGTTAGATCACCCGAAGTGACTCTGAGTCATCGAACTAAGAGAGTAGGCGTGACGAATATCTGAGCACTCAGGTTAAATTTATGGAGTGATTTATAGCTGTCAAATGTAGGGGAGATGTGGAGAAAATCCATGTACTCCGAGTAAAGTCCTGAAGTAAACCTTAGTTTTTGATTTGAAGAGGACACACATCAGTGGATTATAGCCTCTAGATAGAAGTCATTGGAGGAAGGTGAGGTTTGACATTTGATATTTTCGAAGCCCGAAAATCCGAAACGACGAGATTCGTCGATGTGAAGGTGGACCCGTGGCAGCAGATCTAGAACTCTGGAATAAAAGAAAAGGAGGAAAAGGTATGAAAACCTGGAGAATATTTTGATCGTCGATCGAGGATGGAATCGTAGGACCTTTGATCTGGTTAAGGATACCAAAGTCCCAAAGAAAGAGTACAACTATTGATTGGGGAGGATACATGTAAGCATATCTTCCACTCCACAAGATAACCAGTCAACAGTGGTGAGGATTTGAGAATTGAAAGTCTCGAAGGCCGGGCTCACGGAAGAGATCCTGACCGTAGGTTCAGGGAGACAGCTAGAAATGGATCGTTAACTCTCGAAGATTGGAGGATGGAGAGTAGGGAGGTTTGAGATTTCAAACACCTGAAGCCCGGAATCACGAAGATGATATCGACCATTGATAAAGAAGGGGTAGATCTGGTCCGTAGATGTGAAAGGTGCAGATATGAGCCGTTGGTTTAGATAATATTGTCAAGATCACGAGATCAATGATCTCGTAGCATATTGACGACAGGAGTTGCGCGGACTTTAAAGGTCATAGCTAGGGACACATGTGAAGAAAGGGGATTCAATAGTAGTTGTTGATTACAGATCATCTCCGAAAGAGAGAAATCGATGGATGGGAAGGATTTTTGGGCCAGGACATGCTTGGGTGTTAATTTTCCTTGAGCGGGCCGCAATTAGAACCACTGTATTCACAAATAGATATGTGGCAGCACGAGGAGGATTGCGGGGTGAAAAGCAGGTTGGTTTGAAACCACTCTTGTCACACCCACAATCACCCATTAGAACAAGGACATGACCCAGGGTCGTAAGAAGGAGGGGCTAATGCCAAAGGGGCTTACGCCTGAACTAGTGTTTTGGGAGCGTGCAGAAATTAGCCCGCGGGTCTAACAGACCTGCACACAGAAGGAAAAAGGGACCTGTGTATATTTGATTTGGGTTCAAAGAGGAACACGAGGAGTCGATCCGACTCTGTATTTAGAAAGATCCTAGACCTGGAGGTTGCAGAACCCTAGGAGGATAGGGGGGATGCATCACAAAATAGTATCCACAAAGATGGTGAAGAAACTGGAGCTGAAGACAACTGCGCATCCAAACCCATACAAGGTATCATGGTTGCATAAAAGACATCAAGTAATGGTAAGTCAACAATGCCAAGTTGAATTTAAAATAGGAGGTTATAGGGATGCAATATTATGCGATGGAATTCCTATGGATGTCTATCATATTTTATTGGGAGACCATGGAAGTTTGACATAAAATTTATTCATGATGGGAGAAAGAATACTTATACCCTAGAGAATTATGGTAGGACACATATGTTGTTACCCATAGAAGACAAAGAGAAAAAGAGGGAAGCTAGTTCAATCATACTTCTCATGAGTGGGAAGGAACTCTTGAATGAAGTCAAGAAGGAGAAAGAAATGTAGTTTGTTGTAGTGAGGAAGCCTAGAGTTATCCTTACGAATACTTCTGTGGAATATTTGCCTATAGAAATCCAAGAACTGTTAGAAAAATTTGCTGACATAGTAGTGGATGGGTTACCTCACTCATTGCCACCCATTAGGAGTATAAGCCATCATATTGACCTTATTCTAGGAGCTAGTTTACCAAACAAAGTATCTTATAGGTTGACACCTAGAGAGAATGAGGAAGTAAAAAATCAAGTCCAAGAGTGGTTGGATAAATGTTTAGTCAGGGAAATCATAAGCCCATGCATAGTAACAACTGTGTTAAGTCCAAATAAGGATGGAGGATGGAGGATCTGTACAGATTCCCAATCCATCAACAAGATAACCATTAGGTACAGATTTCCTTTGCCGAGGATGGATGATTTGATGGATTGTTTGAGTGGAGAAAGCTATTTTTCCAAGATAGACTTGAAGAGTGGATATCATCAAATAAGAATGAGAGACGAAGATGAATGGAAAACAACATTCAAGACAAATGAAGGATTGTTTGAATGGTTGGTCATGTCATTTGTGTTGACAAATGCACCGAGCACATTTATGATATTGATGAATGAAGTATTGAAAGACTTCACAGGGAAATTTTTCATAGTATATCTGGATGACATACTAATATTCAATAAGACAAAGGGAGAACACTGAAGACATTTGACATCAATGATGGAAAAGTTGCAGCAAGACACAAGTTGTTGATAAATCTGAAGAATAGATATTTTATGAAGAAGTAACTCATATATTTGGGTTCGTGATCTCTTAAAATGAATTGAATATGGATTCAGAAAAGGTGAGAGCAATCAAAGAATGGCCATCGCCAAGCAGCATATTTGAGGTACGAAGTTTTCATGGTTAGAAAGATTTTATAGAAAGTTTATCAGAAATTTCAGTGGTATATGTGCACCCATGTTGGACACTGTGAAGAAGAAACACAAGTCCTTTAGTTAGATAGAGGAGGCTGAAAAAGGTTTCAAAGTGTTGAAGGAGAATATCACAGAACAACAAATTCTAGTCTTGCCAGATTTTGGAAAAACATTTCAGGTGAGATGTGATGCAAGTGGACTGGTTATTGGAGCAGTCTTAAGTCAGAATAATAGGCCAGTTGCTTATTTCAGTCAGAATATGAATGAAACCAAGAAGAATTATTCCACGTATGACAAAGAATTTTATGCAATGATTCAAGATTTGAAGAAGTGGAGACACTATCTAATTCCTAAAGAATTTGTCTTGTACAGTGATAACCAAGCTTTGTAGTTTATTACTATGCAAGAAAAGTTGAATTAGAAACATGCAAAATGGGCAAAATTTATGCAAAATTTTACTTTTGTTATTAAACATATTGTTGGAACTACTAACAAAGTTGTAGATTCTTTGAGCAGGAGGAGTTTGATTGTACAGGAAATCCAAGTGGAGACCTTAGGGTTTCAACACCTCAAGGAGATGTATAAAGAAGACGCGGATTTTAAGGAAGCTTATAAGGAATGCAAGAATCCTTTGTTGGGAGACAGAAGCCCATGGACTGAATATTTGATCCAAGATGGATTACTATTCAAGGGAAGCCAATTGTGCATAGTGAAATGCTCAATGAGAGATAATTTGTTGAAAGAGAAACACAATGAAGGTTTAGTTGGACATTTTGGTCACGATAAGACATTTGCACAACTAAGTTATTCGTATTATTGGTCGAGCATGAGAGAAGAGGTGAAACATTTTGTGAACAAATGAAAAATTTGTTAGTATGCAAAAGGAAGACAACAGAACACTGGTTTGTAACATCCATTACCAATTCCAGGGTCATGGGATGTAATCAATATGGATTTTGTTTTGGGATTGCCTAGAACTCAGAAAGGGAGCGATCACATATTTGTTGTGGTGGACAGATTTTCAAAAATGGCACATTTCATACCATGCCAGAAGACAAACAATGCTACACACATAGCCAATTATTTTTCCATAGAAGTAGTGAGACTACATGGATTGTCGAGGAGAATAGTCTCAGACATGGACACCAAATTTGTAGGACACTTTTGGAGGACTCTATGGAAGAGGTTGGGGACTAAATTGTCTTTTAGTTCAAAATATCACCCTCGGACAGATGGACATACTGAAGTAGTAAACAAGAGTCTAGGAAACTTGTTGAGAAGTTTCTTCACTGAGCAAGGTCATCAATGAGATCAGATTTTGGCACAAGCAAAATTTGCATTCAACAATTCAGTGAATAGGAGCATAGGGAAAATTCCATTTGAAATTGTGTATGGTATATAGCCAAGAGGGATTACAGAGTTTAGATATCTAAATCAAGATTATTTCAGAAGTGTTGGAGCAGAGTATTTTGCAACAGAAATGCAGAAACTCCATGACAAAGTCAGAGAACATCTACATAATAGCAGCCAAAAATACAAGAGTAGAGTTGATAAAAAGAGTAGAGAAGTTCAATTCGAGGTTGGAGATGAAGTTTTATCTCATTTGAGAAAAGAAATGTTTACAAAGGGAACGTATAACAAGTTGAAGATGAAGAATATAGGACCACGTAGGATTATCAGAAAATTCGCAGCTAATGCTTATGAAATTGAGTTGCCAGACAATGTTGGGATATCGTCGATATTCAATGTTGCAGACCTGTATCCTTACAGGAGAGATGAGGCAGGAGAATCACATGATCATAAAGAAGTTCAGTGGGAAGAACAATTGCCCACAAAAAAAAACCTCAGATGGAGAAAATCATTGAACAAAGAGATTGAAAGAAGACCAGGAGGACGACATATCTTGAATACTTAGTGAAATGGAAAGATCATCCAATGGAAGATACAAGTTGGGTCACAACTTGATATTTTGAAGCATGGAAAGACAGTGCTAGAGCTCATGGACAAGAGTCCATGAAAATTTTAACCAGAGGAGTATGATGCAGGAGCATTGCCTTCAAAGTCAGAATGCAAGCCTGGAGGAATAGGAATGACATCTCAGCAATGATAGAATTTCAAATCAGAAATTAACTCATAATTAAATAGAGTTGTTGAGATATTTTGTAAACAACATTTTAAAAATGTAACTTGTATGTAAAGTCATAAAGGATTGTAAGGGATTGCAGATATTGAGTGTTGACTCTTATATGGAAATAACTGTTAGTTATTGTAATAGGACAGAGTAGGTAACTGCTAAGACTTTGATAGGATAGGTTGCAGACAGGATGAGAGAGCTCGTGGAGCCAGTCCTTAGATAGATTTTCATTGTTGCATTGAAAAAGAATAGACGGAATAGAGAGAAGGATATAGATATCAGAGAGATTAGTAGAATAGGGTAGAGTAGAAGAAACATTATGTAATTTGTTTTCGTGAAGGTGTTAGCAATATTTCTCATAAAGGGGGTGTCTTCCTAAAATGTTAGGCCCCTTTGGGTGGAAAAGTGTGAAGAATTGGGGTAAAAACCCACTTACCCTAAGTTTGAGGCACAAATGCGCATATCGATAAGCAGCGGGAAAAAATGGGCAGCTAGGATCTGCACGCCCAGATCTATGGTCAAGGTCAGATTCCAGAGCCCCCTCGCCTTTCTACCTTTAAAGCGGAGGGGGGGTCCAAAATTGAACGCGCAATTTTGAGTGGCTAGGATTAAG
>ML778877.1:475031-496611 GCA_009831015.1 Picea engelmannii
ATACTATTAAACTCTTTGTTTCTGTCAAGGATTTAACGGGCACTTTCGACGTGTTCTAATTTTGTGAATTTTGGAAAATTGTTATGATTTTTTCCTTTTTTAAAAAAGAAAATATAGGTGCTTGCAAAATAAGATTTGTAATTGCTTTACGGTTTTTAATTTCCATAATATAAACATTTTACTTTTTTTACTTGTTTAGGTGGTAATTACTAGAATCTGGTAATGTAATTGTTATTATAAATGAATAAATGGTATTTTTGAATATATAAATGGATTTAGTTTTCTTAAAAATCCAAAATCTTAGAGCACCATTATATGTAATCTCAATCACTGAAATCTGCAATTCTAAGTATTTTTCTAAATTTCTAACATAATTTTGAACTAAACCATTCAAAAAAAATGCCAAGAAAAAAAATGTAGACCATTTTAAACTAAACCATGCAAAAAAAAATACTAGAAAAAAAAAACATATAACCTCTACAGGTATTTTGATTTTTTCTGTGTACATTATCATTTGCACCTTATAAGGTGTATGTGATTTTTGAGAAAAACGAACTACTCTCTTTCATCTTTTGTTCCACCCTCTACTTAGATGGTGGGAGGGGGGGGCTTTATTAGAGAAATTATAATATAACTTCTCTAATAAAGCCCCCCCGCCCCCTCCCACCCTCTATATTATAATTTCTCTAATAAAGCCCCCCCCTCCCACCCTTTATACATCGCTTTGATTTGAAGACTAAAATATTTAAACACCAATTTGTTTGGGAGGCCACTTTTAGTGCATCAACATAAACTGTTATGTAGATTTAGTGGACTATTAAAGCCTTAATATATTTACTTCCAAATACAATAGTGAAAAGATTACTCAAGTGACGGCTGCCACACTTTGCCAGGAGGATGATTATATTTAGAAGGAGGATGATTATATATGTAGCACCCTCCATAACTTAAATCACTGCATTTTGCATGCAGATGACTAGGGCTTGTCGACATCAACTTTGTGGAGAAAAGTTGACAGAGTATGCAGGACTTTGATCAGCGTTGAAGAGCCCAAAGTGACACTCCGTCTTAGGCTCTGTCTTCTTGTTCTCGTTGAAAAGAACGAAGATATAGGTCTCTATGCTCATTCCCAACCTCTTGGGTGTCCCTACATTTGATAATACATGGTGGATGAGATATTTGTTATAAGTCCAAGCATTCTCAATGGTGGCCACATCCTCCCCAGCAGAAGTCCATATTCTTTCATTAACGATAGGGATGTTGGGATATCTCAAGTCTTCCATGGCCGAGATAATAGTATCAACAATGGCATCGAACAAGTTGGTGTATTTGTAATTTTCGTCTACCACAGGAGACGTCGACTTAAAAAGAGAGTAATTCATCTTAATGGTTTGCCAGTTCTTACCGTAGATGAAAAATGGATATACGTTATCCATGAAAGGAGCCTCGTTATGGTTGGAAATTGTAATTAATTGTGAATAAATGGAGCAAATCTTTATCTTTCCAGATCTTAGTTAAGTGGTTGAAGAGTCATTTGTATTAATGGTAGTGTTTAATATTGAGTCAGTCTTACTTCTACTGGAGTCAGACTCCATATAAGTCTGAGTCTTTTAGTTAGTCGATGATGCATGATGCATGAGAGAAGGAAGCAATAGATGCAGATCAAAAGCATAGATGTAGAGAGGAAGGATACACAACAACAGTTGAGGAATTGAAAAAGTCTAAGCACAAGCTCAGTCCAGTAGAAGTCTTTTGAGTCAAAGTTCATCCTTTTATTGTATTTTGTATTCGCGCACTGCGTCAAAGTTATTAATATCAAGTATTTTTTGTGTTGACAAGTTTTTGTCAGATTTTTTAGTTTATGTTCTAAGCATAGCACTCTATTATTATGCATCCATAAAGAATTTCATTAAGTTTGTTTATTCACAGTGTGCAACAAATTGTGCAGTTTGTGCACTGCACGGTTCATTTTGAGAACTCTGTCGCGAAGCCTCTTTAGTGTGCAATATTTGAAATTGCGTTGTGCAGAGTAGTCTATGTGCGACATCGATCCAAGATCTAGTATTAAATTTGGTTCTATCATAACAAGTTTATCAGAGAAGAAACTATGTTAGAAAGTGAAATATGGGTTCTACCTCAAATCTGCAACCTCCCACTTTTACAAGAAAATATTATGAGATGTGGTCCTTGACCATGAAGGCACTATTCATAGGTCAGGATGTATGGGAGATAGTTGAAAATGGTTATATGGAACTAGTAGATCAGACAACATACAATGACCTCACACAAGCTGAGAAGGATGTCTTGAAAGATCAAATAAGGAAGGATGGAAAGACGATGTTTTACATACATCAAGACATGCATGAGAGAATACTCCCAAGAGTTGAATCAGCAAAGCAAGCCAAGGAAGTGTGTGGCATATTACAAATCTCTTATCAAGGTATGGACAAAGTAAAGACTGCAAAACTACAAATTCTTAGAAGAGATTTTGAAACTATGTCAATGAAAGATTCAGAGTCAGTAAATTCATTTTACACCCATGGCATTAGTATGATAAATCATATTAAGTCTCATGGTGAAATCAAAGAACACAAAAAATTTGTTGAGAAGATACTTAGGAGTCTTCCTCCTAATTTTGATACCCTTGTTGTGACTCTAGAAGAGAGCAAAGACTTGAATCAGTTCAGTCTAGATGAACTTCAATCTTCCCTCATTAATCATGAACACAAATTGAATGGGTCAAGTATGTCATTAGAGAATGCATTTTCGTCATAGTCATCTATAAGTCATGGAAGAGGAAGGGGGAGAGCTAACTATAGAAGTAGAGGAAGAAGTTATGCTAGAGGTGGATGCAGTAGCAGTCCTGGAAAAACTGGTGGAAGAGGTCAAAACCCAAGAACCAGTTAGCCAAGTGGTCAGAGAACTGACAAATCAAACATTCAGTGCCATTACTATAAAAAATATGAAAATTATGCATATGAGTTCATAAAGAGACAATATAATCAGAACAAGCAAGGTCAACATCATTCAAACAATGAAAATAACCAAACTCACCCTATATTTATGGTGCGCATTGAATTAATGCCTATAGTATCCCCAGTTGAATGCATTGTTGCTCAAGCAAGTCCATGTGACATATGGTATTTAGATTCAGGCTGCAGTAACCACAAGACAGGAGACATAGAATTGTTTTCTAGTTTGGATGAGTCAATCCAAACCAAGGTTATACTTGAAAAATATATCCAAGTCATTTTCTTAGGCAAAGGCAGTATAAACATATTAACCAAGAAAGGAGAACAAAAGGTTTTGTCCAATGTATATTATGTTTCTAGTCTGAAGCATAATCTGATGAGCACAGGACAATTGTTATAAAAATAATACATAATCTACATGGAAGAGAATCACTCTGTGATTATGGATAAATGCCCAAGAAATCAACTCATTGCAAAAATCTAGATGACAAGTAACAAAATGTTCCCATTGACATTGAAGCCAACTGAGAATAAGAATACAACGCTAGTTGTTGGTAAAGGAAAAAGTGTGCAGTTAGATACTACATTACAACAGAAAATAGTGTGTGCATTTCCAATGAAGAAAATAGTGCCTGCAGTACCAAGAAATGAGAAAGTGGCGCATAAATGAAGGCAACATTCCAATTTGAAGTACAGGATGATTCTTGGTTATGGAATTTCATATTTGGACATTTGAACTTTGGAGGTCTAAAGCTGATACACACAAAGAATATGGTAAAAGGTTTACCAATATTGGTTAAAAAACTAGAAAGGATATGTGAACGTTTCATATTTGGCAAACAACATAGAGAAACATTCCTAGTTGGCAAGTCTTACAAAGAAAAAACACCACTAGAAATAGTACACTCAGACATTTGTGGACCAATGCAAACTCCATCTATAGGAGGCAATACTTATTTTCTAACATTTATTGTTGATTTCTCAAGAAATACATGGATTTATTTTCTAAAGCATAAATATGACGCATTGGGTTGTTTTCAGCAGTTTAAATCAATTGTGGAAAAATAGAGTCGATATTACATCAAGTTTCTAAGAACTGACAGAGGAGGAGAATACATTTCAAGAGAATTTGAGAACTTTTGTAAAGTTCATGGCATCTACAAGAAATTTACTGCGCGATATACACCACATCAGAATGGTGTCTCGGAGAGAAAGAACATAACCATCATGGAAATCATGTGCAGTATGTTGAAAGCCAAACGTTTATCAAATGAGTATTGGGATGAGGCAGTAGCAACTGCAGTATACATATTGAATAGATTTCCGAAAAAGAGTGTGAAGAACAGAGTTCAACAAGAAGCCTGGACATGATTAAAGCACAATGTGGCGCACTTAAAAGTTTTTGGTTGTGTCGCATATGCACATGTTCCATATGAGCTAAGAAGAAAGTTGGAAAACAAATGACATAAATGTATATTTGTCGGGTATTCTAAAGACAAAAAATCATACAAGATGTATGACCATGTCGCAGGAAAAGTCATAATCAGCCGCCATGTTCAGTTCATGGACAATGAAGCATGGAATGGGAGTGTAGAGAAGACAGTTAAGATCATTAATGCTATTGCACATGATGAAATATAATATGAAATGGATCAAACACCATGTATAAGTCAGTGTGCAGTCTCTTCTACACCTAGCATTGAGACACAAATCATAGCGCAAAATACTCCAATGAGAACAACATGTGCGCAGTCTACACCTAGATCGCAACAAACATCAACAAACAGTCCGAGTAGTTCTACATTTCCATATCCAACTTTAGTAAGTTTGTTACCAAGGAAGGAAAGAATTCTGCGTGACATCTATAATGAAGATGAAACAAATTCATTTTCATTTTTTGCTTTGTTTTCACAAATAGATGATCCATTAACTTTTGAAGAAGTTGTCAAAGATTATGTATGGGCACAAGCTATGCATGAAAAAATCAAATGCATAGAGAACAATCAGACATGGAAGTTAGTAGATGTACACAATGACAAGGATGTGATAGTGTCAAGTGGATTTATAAATCCAAGCAAGATGCAAAAGGAAAAGTGCAGAAGTGCAAGGAAAGATTAGTTGCAAGAGGTTTTACTCAGCAACCTGATTGATTTCAATGAAACATTTTCACCAGTTGTGCACATGGACACAGTCAAAACTATGTTAGCAATTGTCGCACAGTAAAAATGACAAGTTTATCATATGGATGTTAAATCAATATTTATGAATGGACACTTAGAATAAGAAGTGTATGTGGAACAACCATGAGGTTATGAGGTTCCAGGACAAGAAGACAAAGTATACAGATTGAAGAAAGCATTGTATGGGTTAAAGCAAGCTCCCATAACTTGGTACAGTCGCATAGATTCCTATCTTACACAATGGATTTCATAGAAGTGAAAATGATCCAACATTGTACATAAAAGAAAATCAACAAGGTAATATGTTAATTGTTTCCTTATATGTAGATGATTTTATTTTTACAGGTAATTTTGGCATAGAAGAATTCAAGTCAATCATGAAGGATGAATTTGAAATGACTGACTTAGGGCTTATGAGATTTGTTTTGGGAATAGAAGTTCAGTAGTCCAAAAATGGTATATTTATCTCACAGTCTAAGTATGTGCATGAAATATTGAAATGATTCAATATGCTAAATTCAAAATCAGTTCCAACACCTGTCATAATCGGATTGAAGTTAAGAAAGGAAGATAAAGGGTCCAAGGTGGATCCCAAACTGTTTAAAATACTGGTAGGAAGTCTTATGTATCTCACAGTGATAAGACCTGATACTATGTATAGAGTGAGCCTAATTTCAAGGTTCATGGAAACTCCAAAATAATCACATTGGAAGGTGGGAAAGATGATATTGAGATATGTGAATGGAACAAAAGATTTTGGCATTAAGTACTCCACTTCAAAATATTTCAAAATATTTGGATACACTGATAGTGAGTGTGGAGGGAACATAGATGACATAAAAAGTAACTATGCGTACATATTTCATTTTGGAACATGTATGGTATCATGGCAATCAAGGAAGCAACCCATTGTGACTCTTTCTTCAACAGAAGTAGAATACATCGTAGCTACATGCGTAGCTTGTCAAGCAGTTTGGATGAGAAGAATGTTAAAATATTTGTTGCAGGAACCAACAACAATATTATGTGACAACAATTTAGTCATCATGTTATCAAAGAACCATGTGTTTCACAAGAAAACTAAGCACATTGATACAAGGTATCATTTTATCAGAGTATTGGTGAATAAAAAAAAGATCTATTTAGAATTTTGCAAGTCAAAAGAACAAGTTGCAGATATTTTTACAAAGACTTTAGCAAGAGATGCATTTCATCATCTATGCAATAGTCTGGGATTCTACATAGTAACAGATGAGTGACAGTAAAATGTAAACTCAATTTTTTATGAAATTGTTTGTAATCCCACCTACTTATAATTAAGGGGGAGTGTTGGAAATAGTAATTACAAGTCGATGATATCTTCACATCTCTGCCGATTTGTCAATAGTTTGTCAGTCATTCGAATTGTCAGACAATTAGTCTGTATGTCAATTTGCAAATTTAAATTTTCACGTTTATTCAAACTCAGTCTAAGTCAGTCATCCAATAGTGAAGGTATAAATGGAGCTTTTAGAAAAACATGATCACGAAGCAATAAAATATAACAAATGAGGAAATAAAACACAGAAGATACACAATACAATAGATACATAGATATACATGGTTCACCCAATGTGGGCTATGTCCACCAGAGAAATTTTCAGGTTCTTCCTTTTATTATCCAACAAATGAAGGGATACAACCTACAACACACCCATTGTAACTTCATCTTCTTTCTCTCACAATCTCCTCACTCAGAATACAATATTCTCAATGATGTGTCACCGCAATACAATTTCTCTCATAAAAGAGGGTTGTCTTCTAGGGAAAAATACCCTAACATAAATCATACCGTCAGATTTGCGACCTTATAATGAACGATCCACATTTACTATGAAATTAAAATATACATTTACAAGGAAATTTTTCCTTCGGGGGTTCGATTTCCCCTGGACCCTGCAGGGGGGTAAATCCCCCCTACAACTCCCCCGCGTGGAGGGGTGTATAGTCTTCTGAGGTGTGAAGTCTTCATGGGGTATAAACATGGTTGAAAACAAAGACCTCTAAATTAGGAAGATAATCAGGCTCCACAACCAACAATATCTCACTTGGATATTGATCTCAACAACTCCACCACTATTATATATGTTGGACTATGATCCTTCTTGGACTTGGAAAATTTATCATCTTCACCTTCATGCTTGAAGACCAACTGAAACTAAGTAGGAACTCAGTTTCTCTCTGGTTACTCCCTTTGTTAACATATTTGCAGGATTTTGGCTAGTGAGTATCTTTTCCAATTTCAAATGTCCATCTTCCAAGACGGGTCGTATGAAATGGTACATGAGTTGTATATGCTTAGTATTCGAATGGAGGGATGATTTATTTGCAAGATGAATGGCACTCTCACTATCATAGTACAACCTGCTATTCTCCTTCTTCTTCCCCAATTCCTCCATAAACCTCTGTAACCAAATCATTTCTTTAATAGCCTTTGTAGCAGCAACATACTCTATGTCTATTTTTGAAAGTGAAAAAACCTTTTGCAGTTTCGAAATCCAACTTATTGTTGTTCCACCTACAACAAAAACATACCCTGTGGTGCTCCTCCTACTATATTTATCACCTGCCATATCTTAATCAACATATCCATGTAGAACAATGTCTGAACCTCCAAAACATAATGCATGAGTAGAAGTACCTTTCAAATACTAGAGAATCCACTTTACTTGCTTCCATTGTTCTTTACTTGGATTGTTCATATATCTAATCACAACTCCCACTCCATGTGCAATATTTGGTCTTGTGCAAACCATCACATACATCAAGCTGCCAACTTTTGATGAACAAGGGACCCTAGACATGTATTTCATCTCCTCCTGTGTCTTGGGACACATTTGTTTGGTTAATTTTAAATGGTTGTCCAAAGGTCTACTAGATCATTTTTCATTCTTCATTCTAAACCTCTCCAACACCTTCTCTATGTACTCACCCTGAGACAATGTCTAATTGCAATTCTTCCTATCTCTTGTTATTCTCATACCAAGGATTTTCTTTGCATCACCTAAATCCTTCATCGCAAAAGAATTAGATAATTTCTTCTTGAGCACATTTATAACCTTCATATTAGACCTTGCAACAAGAATGTCATATGCATACAATACCAAGATAATATAGCTTCCATTTTCTATTTTTTTTAAATAAACACAGTGATCAGAATGATATCTATTATAACCTTGTTCTTTCATAAACCTGTCAAACTTCAAATACCACTTCCTTGGAGATTTATTTAAGCCATACAAGCTCTTCTTCAACCTGCATACCAAATTTTCCTTCCCTTTGACCTCATAGCCCTGTGGTTGCTGCATATAAATATCTTCCTCCAAATCCCCATGGAGAAAAGTTGTTTTTACATCTAACTTTTCAAGATGAAAATCTTCTACTACCACAAGACTTAAAATAGTCCTAATTTAAGTCATCTTAACAATAAGAGAAAATATTTCATCAAAATCTATACCTTTATTTTGTGCAAACCCCTTTACAACAAGTCTAGTCTTGTACCGTTTTTTGTCTCCATCTTCTTCCTTCAACTTGTAAATCCATTTATTCTGTAATGACATTTTTCTTGCAAGAAACTGAACCAAATCCCAAGTCTAGTTATTTACCATGGAATCTATTTCTTCTTTCATGTCTTGCTCCCACTTCTTTTTAGTGTCTACCTGCATTACATCTTCATAACATTATGGTTCACTAGAATCAGTCAACAATAAATAATACATTGAAGGAGAGTATTGTTCAAGGGGTCTACTTAACCTGGTAGATATTCTAATAACACTTGCAGGAGTTTGAGGTACATGTTCCTTCTGTTGTTGTACATTTTGATTTTCCGGTACCTTTGGAATTTCTTTTTCAGTGATCTAATCAAGCATTGTGTATTTTGTTTTTTCTTTTTTTGGTATCTTTCTTTCCCTGCAACTGATCTTTGTACATGACCTTCTCATTGAATATGAAATCTCTACTCCTAATGATTTTTTGATTTTCATAATCTCATGAGCGATAACCAAAATCATTAAAATTGTATCCAATAAAGGTACACTTCTTAGATTTTACCCCAAGTTTTTTTCTATTTTCTTTATCAATATGGACAAATGCTTCACAACCGAAAGTCTTCGAAAAAAATATAGTTTACCTTTTTACTTGTCCATGCCTCCTATGGAATTATACCATCCAAAGAGCTTGAAGGTCCTCTGTTTATTAAGTAAACAATAGTATCTACATAATCTTCCCAAAACTGTAAGGGAAAACCAACATGCAATCTCATACTCCTTGCACACTCCATGATTGTCATGTTCATCCTTTTTGACACACCATTTTCTTGTGGTGTTCCTGGAACTATCTTCTCTTTACAAATCCCATGGTATGAACAGTAATCGTCAAAATCCTTGTTGCAATATTCACCTCCATTTGTTATAGGAAGATTTTTCTCACCTCATGCAACTTGCTCAGAAGGCCTTTTCCATTTCCCTATGCAGACTTGAAGTCCCCTTTTGCACTTCCCAGAGCTAAAAATCATATTCTTCCACATATGTGTGCCTCAATAGCTATACAACATGTGTATACACAAGTTGCACCATTACAACCCGTGTACATTGGGTTTTGTGCCCAAAATTAAAAAGTGTGACGGGTTTCCATGTCACGTCATGAGATCCATGATCCTTGACCTTACATATACTGGAAATGTTCTGACTCGTCCCTTCAGTTCCATTTGAAAGCTATAAAATGGGTCATATCCAAGTTGTGGAAGAGGAGAGAATTCAAATTTTGACAGAAAAGTTACTATGGAGAAATTACTCACTTCATATTGAGTCTGCATCCCATCGTCCTTTAAATTATGAACACATTGTTCATCCCCCAAGATCTTTCCTCTTTGATGGAGAATCTCATTGTCTCTCTTATATGAGATTTCCTTTGGTGGAGGATTGAAGTGGTGGAGGCCCAGCTGGAAGGGACTTAGTTTCTCGGCTCTAAGACGTGCTGACATGAAATTTTGTCACTCATACACTTATGTTGATCATATTTTAATAGAAATATTATTTTCTCGTCTAGTTGATGTCTTACAAATATTTGAATTATTATTCCATGGGTGTATTTGTTATGAATGTTAATGGATTATGCTATTGTATGTGATAACTTTATATATTATCACTATATCCTTGTGTATCTTGGTTGTTGAGGACAAGTTGCAGGTATAGAGCTTTCATTTGCATGCTCAATGATGGTCTTCATCGAACGTCCGGACGAGGTAGGATCTTTACCTTGTCTTTTTAGCATTAACATTTATATAGCATACTTAGGATTAGAGTCGATTTCTGCATTAATTACGTCTATTGTGGTTTACCCCATGCCATAAAGTGATTTTCCTTGTAACAGAATCGACGACCATACGAGGGAGTGAATCTTCTATTTTGGGGTTTAGAGTGTTTTTCTCCTTTGATTTCTCTCAGTTAGCTTGAGTTTCATTGTCATCGGATTGCTTGACAAGATATTTTCATTTTGACTCTAAGTTTCTTGGCATTATCCTTAACCTTACAGTGTTTTAATACATATACGTGGTTTTTCCGTTGACAGATGAGTACATACACGAGATATCATTATATAGGGCGTGTACATACATGGTTTTTTATTAAACAGTCGTGTACATCAATCGTTTTTTCTTGATTGTTGAGTTTGGTATTTTTTGGGTGAGTTTTGATAGTTTCTGAGTCTTATTGGGTCTCTGTCATAGTTGTTGAGTTTCTGCAGAGTGATAGGAAACCTTTCTTTGGTTGAATTTTCGAGCGGTTCTTCTTTCTCATCATCTTTTTCATTGGTTGTCCTTGCATCTTGGGTTGAGTGTTTGCTTCTTGGTATCCTTTTTGGTTTGTCTCTTTTTTCTTATAGTAGAGTCTATATATCAAGTTGTTATTCAACGCTTTCATTTTCATTCTTTATATTGAAAATACAAAAATATACATTTTTCATTTCGGCATTTAATCTTTGGGTTGTTTAGTATTGATCCTGATATACATGGAAAGACTGTATCTTATTGAAATTTCAGAATTGAATTGAAAGTTGTGTGAAAAGCTTATCGGTTTTTTAGAATTGAAGTTAGGACTTTGCATTATATTCATATTCATTTATTTTTATACATTGAGTCACAACATCATCAGTTTCATGACCACATCTTTTGAGTAAGCAAAGCCATTAAAAATAATGTTGATAAATTTAAAATTGATTAGAAACGATTTTATTTTCAGGGTACACAAACTAGCTTACGATATAGATCCTTGGAATAGGATTTTGTGAGTAAAATTCTCCAAGGATATTAAAATCAACATATGTTTCTGACTAAGGGAGTGGTGAAATCCATTGTATAATTAGTGACGTCGGGAGGCTCTGTGCACACTGGAGTTAATCATGAGATCACGCGAAGTTGGTCGCATAGATATCCCTCTTATACCTTCTTAGCGTTAGAGATATTTATGGGGATCTACCCGTATATGGAGGTCCTGCTAGTACCTTTACTTGTGTGAGAGGCGGTGCTTTCAAGATTTCGGGCTTTGTTACCCTGCCCATACGGTAGACATGACTTATAATTGTTCTCATACGCATTGGTTATATTGTGGTGGCTTTAGTTTATTGAAATAGGTAGCCACATAGATTACTTGCAGGGGTTATTCTGCAGGTACCAAGTTAGATAAGGGTCGGATAACACACAACCTTTATGGAGGATTACCTCTTTGGGGGTATCTGACCAACTGCGTTGTTAAGCCCACGAGAGCCCTTATAAATGATTATGATACCTCTGATATTTTGAAGGGAGCCTCAGGCCCCTCTTGGGCGAGGTATACCTACTCTAGTGAGGGAGGCCCCTTTTTAGCCAGTTTATATTGTTTGTGTGAATTTGTCCTTTTGTTTATTTTTTGGTGTTCTCTTGGATTGTTAGTTGGCCTTAGGATTTTTTATTGCATTGTGAGTTTTAATTATTATGGATAGTGGAGTTCATGTGGATCCCTCAGTTAGCGCTACCTAACCCATGGTCTTTTCTCATTCCATGGGGACGAATCCTTATGTTTTTTTGAGTGGTACACCAAATCATGATACTCAGCCAATACCTTGGGCCTCTAATCATTTATCTCTTGGTATGCCAGACATGTCTTCGCACTTTCCATCCTCTGTCTCATCGACTTATGTGAATCCTAGTTTCGGGTCTCGAGGCATGATGCCTCCTTATTCTCCCTTTCCATTTGGTGGGATTCATGTCCCTCAACCAACTCTTAGGGTAGGAGGTTGGAATCTTCCTTCCTACAGATCCAATCCTAGCTTCACTTTTCCAGGAGAAAGTGCTCAAATGGGAGGTCATTCTACGTATTACATCATGTCCATCTATCCTTCTTCCTCTATGTCAGTTCCTATGAATGTTTTTCCCATGAAGGACCTTTGTCTATCCTCCGGTGTTTCATCCAGGGGGAGTCAATTTTATAGTATGGGAAACCCCCTTCACGAAGTTCCTTCATTTGGGGGAAGCATATATCCTCACATGAGTAACCCTTGCCATGTCCTTTTCTCTTCGCAAGCGGCTTCCTCGGTGATGATGCCCTTACAACCCTTTATGAATCAGTTTGGAGGAGGATATTATCCTACCGGACAGGGCCATGGTGTCTACCAGAACCCTACCTAGCCCAAAATTTCTCAAAATCAGTCTTTCCCAGAACGTTGGTCTAAAATGTCGCAACTGACCACAACAATTCCAGTCACTGTGAGTCATATTAGAATTATATCACCAACTTCTACTAGTCATGTTGGAGATAGACAAACAAACTCTGCAAGTCATGTTGAATACCAACAACCATCCGCTGCAAGTTATGTTGGGGGCACAACTCTAGTCATTTCTAGTCACACTACACATTCATCACCAACCTTTGCAAGTCATGTTGGGGATTCGTCAACGACCTCTGCAAGTCATGTTGAAGATCAACTACTATCCTTTGCAATTCATGTTGGGAGCATGTCACCATCCAATGAAAGTCATGTTGGGGGCATTCATACGATTGAGAAGCTTCGACGTATAATATGTAAGACCAAGTTCCTTTGTATGATTTGCAAAGGAGATCACCTTACTCATTTGTTCCCTGCTACTGTTGTGGTACAAGAAGCGTGGTCCTTTCCTGGGGGCCCTTTAGGTTCTGATTCCCCTTTGATTTCCCAAAATTCTAGTCCTTCTTTGTTTTATACAACAATCATGTGATGCAATCTTGGACTGACACCTCTCTTATTTTAGGGGGTGATGTGTCTCTTGCCCTTGTTGTCCCACATCATGTTCAACCAGTGGTTGTGTCGATCCAATCTTCGATCGACACCACTCCTTTTTTAGGGGGTCATGCAATGCTTGACCTGGTTGTCTCACATCCTATTCAACCAATGGTTGAAGAAGTGTTCGTGTCGATGCAATCTTCATTCGATCACACTCTTCTCTTGGAGAGTGACAAGTATAAGGAAGTGACATTGTCGATGCAATCTTTGGTCAATCCCACTCTTATTTTGGGGGGTGATGTGTCTTTCGACCATGTTCTTGGAATTTCCAGTCCTAAACCTTATGAACAAGGGAGCATTCTACTCTCTCCAGGTACACTCCCTCCAAGTCCTAGGATGGTTTCCTTTGATTGGGATAATATTGTAGAGCCTCAACTTCCTTCTTCTACACTCTTCTGGATAAGGGGCATTCTTCGATATATTGTAGAAAAGGTAACCTCTACAAGTTTTTTATCCTCCTTGAATTGGAAAGATTTGGGTTTTCCAAAGATTGTGTCATCTATATGTGATTTTCTCACTTTCGACGGAAGTCCTGCACAGGAGATCTAGTCTCCCCCCATGATATGTTTCTTAGAACATCATCCCCAAGTCTTAGTTAAGCTCTTTTCTGACTCTATAAAAAAGAGAAAATATTGTTGAGTGAACTTTTCTATTTCACACTCGTTAATTGGATTTGAAAGGACATCTATTTGGTGTAAGCTTAACCATTTTTTGGACCAGGTAGACTAATTTTGAAAAAGGAATACTCTAGTCACTAGTGGCTAGAAGAGTTCTCCTGGGTATTGTTTTACACTTTTTCAGGCCTAGGGGACTAATTTTTTGAAAAAGGACATTCTTTGGTGTTAAGTTGTAATTGCAATCCATCATCCTTCTTCCAGTATTGAGCCTATTGTTGGTTCTCGATTTCTCGCTATAAACTTACTACCTCAACAATTTACATCTCTATCCAAGCAGAGCCTTCCTTGTATCCTTTGCAACTTGACACCATGTACTCTTTAGAGGAAACATTCCCCTGAGTGTCCACATCCTGCATGCACCTCCTTGCATTGAGCATAGGTACGTTTGACTATTGGAACCAGTTGCTTACTCGTGAAACTTGTTTCCTCTCTTGTATCATAGCATTCATTTATCTATGAAAAAACAAAAAAATATGAGCGAGAAAAGAATATTATCTCATGTTGGCAGCAGTCGTGTCTCCTTTAAACATAGCAAAAACTTTTGAGTCCACTTGTCATCCAATGTTTGGGTTTAGCATGACCTTAGGAAGATGATCTCGTTAATTAGAGTTTACTCCTCTGACTGGTTGCTCTTCCAGTCCCTATGGAGAGTTTCATTGGTGCCTCCTACATCACAAAGTTTCATTATCAAGTCTATGTTTTCATAGTCCTCCATGTGTCACATGCTCTTGTTCAAAGGATGTTTATAAGAATGTGTTGGCCATTTCTCATAACTCTTGACTTTGTATGTCAACCATACCCTCACTGTATCTCAGAGTCACATGAAGTTGTAGTATACCATGCACCCTGGTCCTAATTTCATTATGGGTAGGTAACCTTGAACCCAGTAGTCGACATATCCTCATTTGTCATTAACTGGGGGGGCTCCCTTGTGTTCGATGCAAAGAAATATATTCACACATTGGGATTCATGCAGTTTCTTGGATTCCATTAGAATTATTAGTGGTTTCCTCTCCTTTTTCGACATATTTCCTTATTGGTTTCTACTCAGAGGGTCTCTTTTGTCCACTACTTTCATCTGGTTCATGCGAGAGACGCACAGGGTTGTTGGTTCATGAACATCATCTTTGTCTACGCTCCTCCAAATCATCAAGATATTTCTTCGTACCTCGTGTTGAATGATGTGAGATGCCTTAATTCTCTCCTTTCAGCGGGTCTCCTTCCATCGAATTCAAATCATCTATTATGGAAACGAAACCTAGAGTCCTATGAGTACCTAGAGGCTTGTAGTCATTAATCGCAAGTTCTCTCACCATCGAAAGTTTGGAATACATCAATGTATCCTGATCGATGGATTCTTCAAGTGTTCGACCTCAACACCTTTATTCACACTTGTAAGAATGTACTCGATGTCGTGATACATACTTTCATTATTGGTAGGTTGTCTCGTGTTTGTTAATGGTATACCTTAATGACCGGTAATCAAACGAAGTCTCATTATTTTCAACCTCAACTCCTCTATTAACATGATGTAGACTTGCACCTTTAGTGGATCGTGTAGAAGAATTGAAGACATTAGTTTATAGTTGTATATTTCCTGAGATGTTTCTATCTTTCATTGGATGAGTACCTATATGAATTCAGTGATCATGGGAGATCAGATTGTACTCCATTATATACATATATCTTCAGATTAATATTGATATTGGTTTTCACTGGGCCTTGTTCGTGACTATGAATTCCTATGGCATGTATCTCTTTTGTATTGCATATTTATGGCCATGAACAATTGTTTGGTATATTTCCACATGGATCTGCAGTGTAATTCAAATTGGCTTCCATCTGTACAAAGTCATTATGGATTGTAATATTCTTATGAGCAACTAGTTCATCCAGATAGGTCTCCATTACTCCATTTCTGGGAATTATAATGTATTTTGGCCATCGCGGATACTCCTATGGACTTACACATTAGTGGGCATCTGTTATAGTAATATTTTCCTCACCCCATGCAACTTGCTCATAAGGCCTTTCCCATTTCCGTATGCAGACTTGAAGTCCCCTTTTGCACTTCCCAAAACTAAAAATCATATTTTTCCACATATACGTGCCCTAACAGCTACACATCATGCACATACACAAGTTGCACCATTACAACCCACATACATCGATTTTTGTGCCCAAAATTAAAAAGAGTGTCGGATTTCCATGTCACGTCGAGAGATCCATGATCCTTGACCTTCCATATACTAGAAACGTTCTGAATCAGCCCTTCAGTTCCATTTGAAGGCTATAAAATGGGCCATATCCAAGTTGTGGAAGAGGAGAGAATTCAACTTTTGAAAGAAAAGTTACTCTGGAGAAATTATTCACTTCATATTAATTTTGTATCCCTTTGTCCTTTAAATTCTGAACATATTTTTCATCCCCCGAGCTCTTCCCTCTTTGATGGAGAACCTCATTGTCTCTCTTATATGAGCTTGCCTTTGGTGGAGGATTGAAGTGGTGGAGGCCCAGCTAGAAGGGACTTAGTTTCTTGGTTCCGAGACATACTGACACGGAAGTTTGTCACTCATACACTTCTGTTGATTATATTTTAATAGAAATACTATTGTCTCATCTAATTGATGTGTTACAAATATTTCAATTATTATTCCACAGGCGTATTTGTTATGAATGTTAATGGATTATGTTGTTTTATGTGTTAACTTTATATATTATTACCATATGCTTGTGTATCTTGGTTGATAAGGACAAGTTGCAGGTATAGATATTTGAGTTGTGTACTCAATGGTGGTCTTCATTGAATGTCTAGACAAGGTAGTCTATTTATCTTGTCTTGTTAGCATTTACATTTATATATCATACTTGGGATTAGAGTTGATTTCTGCAGTCGTTTTGTCTGTTGTGGTTTATCCCATGCCATAGAGTGATTTTCCTCATAAAACCATTATCTGATCTGAGACACTTCAACCTTTTTCCTATCTCATTCTCAACCAAAGCTTTCCATTTCTTAAAAGTATCAAAAACATCAAATTTTTTTCGAATGCAATAAACCCAATTTTTTCTAGTTGCATCATCAATAAAAGTAACATAATAATGGGAGCCACCAAGAGATGATACATGAGCTAGTCCCCATACATATGTATGCACAAGCTCTAACCTTTCAATCTTATTTTCTTTTCCAACTCTGAGAAATATGACTCTCTTATGTTTTCCATAAACACAATGCTCACATAAATCAAAATCAATTGGTTTAAGATCTTGCAACAAATTTATTTTGTGAAGTATCTGCATCCCCTTCTCACTCATGTGTCCAAGCCTACGATACCACAGTGTTTTATACACTCTTGTAGAAGCTAAAGAGATAGAAGAGTCAGTATTACCAGTACATAAATGTAATGTACATGCCTTCTCTCTTTTTGCTGTCACCATTGATCCTTTGGTGACCTTAAATGCCTTATCTGTAAATATAGATATACAACCTTCACTTGCCAACCTCCCTGTTGAAATTAGATTTTTCCTTAGATATGGAACATGTATTACCTATTTCAACAACCATTGGTTTCCATTCCTTTGATTTGTTTTTACCTTTCCCATTCCAACAATTTTGCATGGTGCATCATCACCCAAATGAACCTGTCCAAAATCACCTTGAACATAATCTAGAAAATGTTTCCTATGGGGTGTGGCATGAAATGAAGCCCCTGAATCTACTACCCAAGACTAAAAAATGTTATCTAGAGAAAGAATCAAAACATTTTGTAACACATCACCTATTACATTTGCTTCCTAATTTTTCTCTCGATGTCAATCTCTTTGTTTTTTTGGAGCTCTGCAGTCTTTCTTCAGATGTCCTTTCTTCCAACAATTCCAACACTCTATCTTTTCGAGTTTGGATTTTGATCTTCCCTTCCTAGAATTCCCACAGTTCCATGAGCCCTTCTCTCTATCCTTTTTTCTTCCCCTGTTCTCCATGTTTAACACATTACCTGATGTCTCACCTGTGTTTTTCCATCACATTTCCTCACTAAGGATAACACCAACAAAATTATCAAATTTTAGAGTGTTTGAACTAAAGACAGAGTTACTTACAGCCATGACCAAGCCATTCTAGCTTTCTGGAAATGAGCACAATATTAAAAGAGCCCTGACCTCATCATCAAATTCCACTTTTACATAACTTAGTTGATTAGTAACCGTATTAAATTCATTTAAATGATTTGCAACAAACCCATCTTCTCACATCTTCATATTAAATAATATTTTCATTAGAAATATCTTATTGGACGTCGAGGGTTTTTCATACATTTTATCCAATGTGTCCATTATCTCCTTCATTGTCTTTTCTTTTGAAATATTGAAAGCCATCGACGCTATTAGGCTTAACCATGTCATTCCTAGTTCCTTTCTATCAAAAACCTCCCATTCTTCGTCCTTAATGGTCGTCGGTTTCTTTTCTATTCCACACAATGGTAGGAATAGATCCTTCTGATATAAATAATCTTCCATATGCATCTTCCATAACTGATAGTTTTGGCTATTAAATTTCTCGACCCTAAACTTTTTGTCTTCCGCCATTGCTCCCACTCGAAACAGGAACCCTATTTTCCTGCGAGTTACCTTTCGCTCTGATACTAGTTGTTAGAAAAACAAGATCACGGAGCAATAAAAAAAAATGTGAAAATAAAACACGGATGATACACAATACAATATAGACACAGATATATGTGGTTCACCCAGTGTGGGCTACGTCCACCAGAGAAATTGGCAGGTCCTTCATTTTATTATCCAGCAAATGAAGGGATGCAACCTAGAACAACCTGTTGTAACTTCCTGTTCTTTCTCTCACAATCTCCTCACTCAGAATACAATATTCGCAATGATGCATAGCCACAATATAATTTCCCTCATAAAACATGGTTTCCTTCTAGAGGAAAAAACCCTAACATAACTTCTACCGTCAAATTTGCGACCTTATAATGAACGATCCATATTTACTATGAAATTACAATATACATTTACAAGGAAATTTTTCCTTCGGGGGTTTCGCCCCCGAATCTCCGTCGGGGATCCACTTGCCCATGGACCCTCTAGCCGTGGGATCACCCCCCGGACCCTATAGGCGGGGCAAGCCCCCCTTGCAACTCCCTTGCGTGGAGGGGTGTATAGTCTTTCGGGGTGTAAAGTCTTCATGGGGTATAAACACGACTGCAAACAAAGACCTCTGAATCAAGAAGATAATCAGGGTCCACAACCAATAGGAGAAAATCTTTATATTTCTCGACCTTAGTTAAGTAGTTGAAGAGTGAGTTGTATTAATGGTAGTGTTTAATATTGAGTCAGTCTTACTTCTACAGGAAGTCTCAGTCGAAGTCCATATAAGTCCGAGTCTTTTAGTTAGTCGATGATGCATGATGCAGGAGAGAAGGAAGCAATAGATAAAGAGCAGAAGCAGAGAGGTAGAGAGGAAGGAGAAACAACAACGATTGAGGAGTTGAAGAAGTCTAAGCACAAGCTCCGAGTCTGTAAAGTTAGCATAAGTCTTTTGAATCGAAGCTCATCCTTGTTATTGTATTTTGTATTCGTGCATTGCACCAAAGTTATTAATATCAAGTATTTTGTGTGTTGACAAGTTTCTGTCATATTTCTGAGTTTATGTGCTAAGCATATCACTGTGCACTTTACGGTTCGGTTTTAGAACTCTGTCGTGAAGTCTGTTTGGTGCGCAGTATTTGAAACTGTGTTGCCGCAAAGTAGTCTGCGTGTGAGGTCGATCTGAGAGTTATTTGACAGAAATTGGAGTATATACCTCATGGTGTTCTTCACGTCTTCTATGAATACTCCATTAGAAGGCGGGAAGGAGTTGTCTATAACAGATTCTGAGGCATAGGTGGTGGAGACCTTCATCTTATTCTGCAGATTGGCGATCTTAAGCGTGGCTTGAATGTTCTTCATGGAAGGAACACGATACGGGATGTTTTCATTGCTCTTGAAAACCTCATTTCCCACTGCAATGTATTTTATATTGGTGGCGGGATAGAAGGGAACAATGTTGGTCTTAACCCAACTTTCTGTTGCCTCCAGGCTGGAGGATATTTCCTGCCATCTGTTGGTTTTGATTCCCACGATTACATCGATCCCGGAGTAGCAAAAGCTGAAAGTACTTCTGGGCTTCCTTGGAAAATCCTATATTTTCTAATGTTGGTCTTCTTCGACAAGGTTACCACCGCGTCTGCATGTGGCAGATTGTCTCCAACCATGCCGTTGTTGACTCCTATTCGATCAATGTCTGCACAATTAATTGAATCAATACTAATAAAATTGATAAAACTCTGCATATGTGGAACATAATAATACAGTCTGAGTCCGTAGAGCAAAGCGTTCGCTGCAGAGACTTAGTTTAGCAAGCATATACATGATATTAGTGTGTCTTAAAAAAGAATACATTCTTTTAATTACTAATTATTAGACTAGCTTGTCATAATGAAAAAAATAATCAAATTATATAATGAAATATATTATCAATTTCAGCTCTAATTTTATAAGCAATTTTAGTTAGTATATTTAGTATATCATCAAACCTATTTCAGTGGATTTGATCTTTACTACTACATAATAGAGTTAAATTTAAAATGGAGTTATACTGATCTAAATTTTAAGATGAAATTATATTAAACTAAAAACTAAGAAGAAAAAAATCCTTATCACTAGATGATAGTCCAACATGATAGTCTAAAATTAAGATGGCACTATACTAATATAAAAAAACTAAAAGATGAGAAAAAAAAAAAACTTACTCACACCAACAAAACAAAAATTGAACAACACAAGATTGCAATACACCCACCCGCATGATATTCATGGCTGCCATTTTTCTCACGGGAAATGAGAGACATGGGTTAGATGAATTGATTAAGGCGCTTTCCTCGCAGTGTCTATGATATGGTATTCTATTTCAACAGATATCTAGAAGCACGGGCACTCTTATATCTTCTCAATGCAGACTGTCAACAATTTATCTGTTTTTTCTTCAACTTGCAAGCCGTCCCCAGTTGAGTCTTTTCTTATTAAGATGAATTGATTCAGACAATGTCTATTTCACCACATATCTACCAGAACTGTTATTCCATGTCATTGCAGACTGTTAACAATTTATTTGTTCTTTTCTTCTTCCGAGTCTCAAAGTTTTCTCATGGCAGAGGCAGACATGGCCCATCAACTGACCTTCAACGACTCTGGTGGGTTAAGGACATTCTTTCGTTTTTTATCCCGTAAAATATCTGCAGAAATTCCTCGCGTAGGATAAGGGGCATTCATACATACTTGCTTCTCAATCACGAGCTAGTCGAGCATGTACTAATCGAACACATATTATCATTATAGTTTTTCAATTTTTCAGTACTACTGCTGTAATTTT
>ML778877.1:498500-517659 GCA_009831015.1 Picea engelmannii
AAGAAGCTAAGAACACACTCCATCCAATGGGGTTTAAAGAAGCTAAGAACACACTCCATCCAATGGGGAACCATCCAATACTAGGTAAATATTAAGAGGGTTGACAATTCCTACTCCCCTTATGATTTGTTGGATTTTTGTTTTATGTGACACTCAAAACAAACCAATCTATCCTCCTCTTCAACTGGATCTACCCAACCATGTATATGCATGAAACCAAACCACTCATTCCAACCCAGTTATTTTGTTAATTCAATTTGAAATTGGTTCACTACTAACATACATTTTATAGCCACTCTCATTATTGAGAGGTACACTACTCAAAACTTATGTCTCCCTTTGGTTTTAGATTACCTGGAAAACTTATTGCTACCAAACCTACTCCAATATTACCAATTGTCACAGTGATAGACTATATTATATTTATTTAACATATTTTCATCCCAAATATAGTAGTTGCATGTGCAACATTGGTTGTCTAAGGATGCCTAACATGATCAAATTTGGCCCAAGACCAACAAACTATTTCCAACCAATTTGTTTTGATAAATGAACAAGCACCACAACAACAACACTCAAAAACTATTCAACTAATCGACGTTGAACTTAATCATAAACCCACACATTAAACACATAACATCCTTGACACTAATGCATTTTGTCAAGTTTTCTATGTCAATCAATTCATTCACCAATAACTTCCTTATTAATATTGGTTAAACCATTTAACCCAAGTGGCTTGCCTAACCCATTTTAACCTCCAAGCCATAGACAACTTGTTGCTATTGTCATTGTAAAGCTAATGTTCCTATGTTCAAGACATATATATCTTCGTCATTTTGATCTATTTTCCTTGATGTACGGTTATTCTCCTAGACCCATCCATGCCAAAAACATTACAATGTGTCTTATTTTTAACTTTCCACATCAAACCATTGTTCATTGATTTCCTTTTCTCGTGAAGCACAATATCTTGTTGAATGGTTCTCCATATAAGAAGCTTGCTCACAACAAACGATTCAAGCTTCCACCATGACTTATCTATATTAGCTAAATCATTCCACCACAATGATTTCCCTTAATCAGCTTATAAAAGTACATGATTGACCTATTGACTTGACAACTTACCCACACATGGTGCACCTACATAAGTTTGACATCCTCACACCTCTCTAATCATTCACTTATTTTCCTAAATGCTTTTTAATGATTATCGAGTCATGATCTAGTTCCTAATTGAATTATTCCACATAATGGAGTACATCTATTGAATGGACCATATGACCTCGTCGAATGGATGCATTGGTCCTCCTAGTTGATTACTTTATCCCACTAGATAAATACTCACCTAATCAGACCATAATCTAGTTTCTGAATGAATTATTCTAGACAACTAAGTCCATCAATTGAATGGACTATCTAATCTTGTCAAACAGATGCCTTGGTTTAGTGCTTCATCTATCCCATGAACACCCAGCTAGTACTCCCCCTTTTGTTGACTCTCAATTGTCTCATCTAAAAAAATACAAGAGACCATCAACCAAGACCACCAAAAGAAAGGATCCTCTCCTTTAACATGTGCACAATCCATTGGCACCATCCATTTCCCTCACACTTAAAGTAATTCAAATAACCCACCACACATATTTTGTATTATTTATATTTGTGCATGACAATGTGCACATTGGTACCACTTCATTTTTACCTTCACAACTTCATCCTTTGTCATTTCATAAAAATTATACTTTCCATTTCCCTACCAAAATTCACCTTCATATCAACTCCATTGACACTAGTCTAAATCACATCCAATGTTTCCTCTTGGTTTTGTCTTGCTTAGAAAAATTTCCATAATTGCAAAACCCATTGTGATACCAATTGTCAAGCACAATGTATTTCCAAACAGTTATCCATAAAAAAATCTTGTTCATAATAATCGAACCAAGCTACCACAACAACTCATTTTCCTCAACTAAATCACTCTACCACAATGATCTAACTCTTTCCCAATATATTTGACATAGAGCACCAAACAGATACATAAATAGAGACATGGCAACTTGGACCTCTATCTTAACCAAACCATGGATTGACATCTCTACCTTGCTACTCCATTATATGGATGTCATATCTATACGTTATCATTTTAATTCTCTATGCAAAGAATGCCTCTATTTCATCATCATTTTTCTTAGTGTTTGATTGTTTCATTCCTAAAGACCTCCCTAGTGTTTCATTTGTAATGCTTTGGAGATACTTTATTGGAAAAGGTACTCTACCCAAGGTTATTTCCTATCTTAGTAATGTTAGGAACACCCCTAAATTGACCAACTATCTAGTGCCATGGTGGTACCACTTGCTAATCAAGGTAACCAACCACCCACTTTATCTACTGAGTATCGGTCCCTCATATATTGACTTACCAAAGTATATGATTGAAACCTCAACTAAATGACTTACCCACCCATTAATGCAATGACACAAGCTTGGAATCATTGCATCTCTATGCTCATACACCTAGGTGACTAAGGGGTTTAGTAAGACTGGTTGATTCATGACCCATTCCTCTACTAAATAATTCCACATAATAGAGTCCATCCACTAAATGGACGATTCAACCCTACCGGATGGATGGCTTCCTAGTTGATTACTTTACCCCACTACCCAAATACCCACCTAATTGAACCATGATCTTTGTCTTTGATTGAATCACTTAACACAAGTGAGTCCCTTTGTTGAGTGGACCATTTGACCATGTCAAATGGATCTCTTGGTTCTTCTAATCAACTGCTTCAATGCTCTAGGGAACTTTGAACTAGTAATCTTCTTCTAGTTGACTCTTGAATGTCCTCTCCAAAAAATTATAGAGGATTGGGCACCAAGACAACTACTGATGTCATATCCATATAAAATAACACATGTCATAAGTTTTCTTCCACCTTGTACACATTTTAAAACCTTTCTCTCACTTTTTTATGAATTCTTGTTGAAGCAAATTAAGCTAAGGGTAGTTAGATTGTGAGAAATTCAGGTTGTTTTATTTATTTTGCCACTTTGGTTTTAATTTTGTTAATCAATAGACCATTTATATTTTTCTAGAGGATAAAATAAGGGTTTTATGATCTAAAATGGATTCTCCAAATAGTTTCTCTTTTCAACTTTGTAATGAAAATTTAATGGCCGAATTGTCCTCAGACACACACTTTTATTAATAAGAAAAGAAATTACATAAGAGACATTGCAAGAGTTTACACCCCAACAACACAATACTCTTGCAATGAGCTATATATAAGCTAAATGTCCTAACAAACTCTAGATATGGATCACTTATTAAATAAACAAGTGTCCATTTACAATAAATGCTATCTTAACAATCTTAAAACAATACTCCTAATTTAGAGCCTAAGATACGACACCTCTTTAGAGTCATATCTTTTACAACAATAAAGTATTTCTAAAAATCTACATTTATTTATTAAATATTCTAGATTATTAATTTAATATTCTAAATTAATAATCTTTTTATTCTAACTTTATAAACTATGATAATTGTATTTTGGATTATCTAACAAAATTTAATATTTGCAAAGTTTGCCCAAGAACCAAAATCCATGGAAGATGAAAAGACTCATCTAATGGTTGGCCTTCCAAGACAACTCTATTAAAATGAGTGTTGTTGGAAACAAAAGGGTATAGGAAAAAGAGGAGAACAAGAGAGCTTGAGAGGAAATGATGAAAAAGGGTAGTAGCATAAAATGGAGGACTCGAAAGAAGGGGCTTGTTCAAAGATTGAAGGAAATATTTGAGCCTAAGAAATATACAATATTTCTTATGAGTAAAAATGCATTAAAACTATGATGGATAATGTAACGCATTCCTTTGTAACAATTTCCTTAGCATGAGGCATTGGTAAATTGTTGAAAGGTAAGTGGGATTAGGGTTTTGATTGCAAGTATGGGGGTCTTGCACCTAATGTTGTAAGTGGTCATTTGGCATCCAAGGTGAGCAGAGAAACCCAACAATGGATGGTTATTCCCCCCTGGTGGACTATTCAAAAAATTGTGTGTCAAAGCAAGTGATTTTCTCTTGAATTTTTCCTCTTGGAGGTCGAGCTTTGGGTGTTTTCAAGGAGGTTTTGTAAGCCAAGGTGGAAGGTGAATTTATTCTATGTAATGAGCCATGTCAGGAACCAATATCCTCCATCTTGAGATCAAGGTCAGTGGGACTTGATCATCCATAGGTAGATCAAGTATTAAACTTGGATCATTGGAACAATTTATTGCATAAGCGTTTAACTAAAAAAATTGAATATAGGGATTTGCATGGTTCCTTTTCCCTCACACCTCTCGTTCCTGGGCCATTTGTAGAAGCTCCAAGCTATGGGGGTGTCGAGGTGCAGGTTGTTTTGGAAAAAATATCTCTACTCATCGATTGGGAAGGTGGTAACTCTGTCTAGGGTCATTCTCCTAAATGGAAATGCAAGAGAGTGGTAAAATACAAAGGTGGCAGAGTTTCTATAGTAGTGGGGAAGGATATCAAAGTCAGTCAAATACCAGAGTTGGAGGGTAAATTATGTGGTCGAAGGTTTTTCGTGAACTCTATCTTTGTTTGGATGGAATAATTAATTAACAAATGAGATAAACATGATTACATGTCTCTATTAGATTGTTGAATATATTATACAATACATTGGCTCATTATATAGAGATTTATCAGATCTAATTTATTCTAATAATAGCAATAGAGGTTGAGAAAATATCTCAACCACACACCAAACTAGGAGATTTGGTTGGAGAGAATATTTCTCACAACCAATTATCTAACAACCTCCTTGACCTATTCTCTCAGGTCATCTAACTATAACTACCTGCTCAACAGGTCATTAACCCAATCATACAACAAGTATGAATTACATATTATAACACACCCCCTTAATGAATACTTGTTGATTGAGTCATTTTTTCTTGTGCTTGGTCATAGTGATTTCTAAGTGTTGTCTCTGGTCCATTCTTTATTATTGGGCTTTAATCCTTCAAACACGCTCACTTGAGCTTGCTTTACTATGGGCTTCATCCTTGAACTTTCTTTGCTTCCTCTTGCATATTGTACCTGCATATAATTATTGATGTCCATATAAAACACAATCCATCTACCGGAATACATGGGTCATTTGTCGTTGTACCCGCTAGTTCTCTAGGAATTGTTTTCAACTACATGGTTCATCAATGTTAAAATCTCCCTTAAACATAACTTGGTCCCTCGTACTCTAAGACTCACAACTTGGTCTCACACTTTGATATTCTTCCATCTCACATCCCCACCTTGAATTGAAGTCTCTCGCTTCTTCGATTCATTATCAAGTTTAGGCTACAGGTACACCCATCACCCCCGTACCTCTCACAGTGGTTAACTCCACAACTTGATACAACAACCTCTCTGCCTATGAGAGAGTATCACATCCTTTGATCACACGCACTTCTGCGCTACAACACGTATGCATGTTTATGCCTTACTAACAGGGCTTAGAACAAACCTGGGTAATTTAGCTTGCCTATGGCTAAGCATTACAACTTGGACCATAACCTGGGGTGTCGGGTACAACCGATCATGCACCCCCTACAACAATTCAATCAGGTACACAAAATATCAACAATACTATCACCAATCATATGCCCAATATTACAAGCCCATTACATATGTCAATTTACATCTCATCATCATTCTTGACCAAGACACACAACCACTTCACACAACTTGAATAACTATTATCACACCTTTAAACAAGAAATATAAGCACAACTCAATTTCACTTTCTCACTTTTGTGACTTAATTTGGAGGATGTGTGAGTCCGACGGAATGAGCACATACACCTCACTTCATTTCGCTATAACACCTACATGTAATGGCGTGAACAACAACAACAAACTCCAACAATAGCAGCCTCTCGCTTTACGGCTCCTTTACTCAGTAATTGCAGCTCCTCTCCAAAACTCAAAAAAATGAGTCCTCTGTAATATCATGGACAACGATTTGTCACATGCCCTTCAATCTCGCCCTCTCCTTGGGCTTCCTCTTCCTTCGTGACTTGTCTCTCGCTTCTAGCTGGAAGGGATCTCTCTATCTTTGGCGACTGCAAACACACATTTTATACGTGTCACTGTTTCCACAGCAACGACCTCAACAAACCAACACTCGGCTCCATAGGAGCATTCTCCTTTTGGGATATCGCTTACAGCAAGAAATTATGTCCACCAACAAATAATAATGTTGCAGCAACACTGCGTAACGTGGTTTTTGAATTCTTATAATATTTAGAAACAAGGTCGGTGAGCAATCCTTTGTTGTCTACAGCTATCTGGTTTAGTGTAAAGGTCGGAGAACTTCGACCTGACCCACGGAATGGTGAAGCCAGATATGAACCGGGCATAGGAGTATGGCCGCTTGCTAGAGATCTTGCAGACATGTAATATAGATTCCTTCCAATGGATCTCTCACAACCTGGAAAAATAGAAGTAATAGGTAAACTAGACGCAAGATTCCCAGTAGAGAATTTCTCTAGATATGCATCTCTTTTCATGGCTAGGTCGACAGAATAAGATGTACTTTCTAATACATTCACGGGTTCTACTTTTGTGTTTTCACATTGCCTAAACTGATCATTGCTTATATCGTCTTCTTGTTGTTTCTTGGGTGATGACTTATCTTTCATGGCTTTCCACCACTTGCAAACATAGCCATAATATACAACTTGCCAACTTAGGACCACAGTGGTAATGGTATACATCATTGTCGTATAGAGTTGTGTAGGGATGGTTGCCAGCTCCAGCAAACACCCAATAAGATTGAACAAATCCCCTACAACCCATGTCATAAGAAATGCAAGCAAGATTCCTTCCATCGATCTAGATTTGAAATTGGTAACAATCTAAGGAATTTCA
The DNA here is from genome assembly GCA_009831015.1 of Picea engelmannii. Taxonomy (NCBI): domain Eukaryota; kingdom Viridiplantae; phylum Streptophyta; class Pinopsida; order Pinales; family Pinaceae; genus Picea; species Picea engelmannii. Next base: position 505,440 of record ML778877.1, read on the forward strand.
ACAAGAGCCCAGTTGAAAACGATAATCAGCCCAAAACTGAGAGAAACATAATCCCCAACTCTGCATAGACAGTCCTTGAGATACCTCTCGGCCCACCACACACAGGGCCTTCCAGAAGAGCAAACCGCCATTATTGGATCTTCGTATCAATATTAATGAAACCTTATTGGGTCTGCTTATCAATCTTACTGAAACCAAAGTACTCCAAAAACCTTTGCCAAAACCTGAGAGCCTCCTTCTCGATTTGTTGCGCAAGCTCTCGAGTGGGGGCGAGAATCAAATCTTGGCATTCCATTAAGCCATAGTCGAGTTGCTGCATAATTCTGGAACAAAAAGTCACTGTCTTCCTCATTCCGAACTGGACCTGTTGTATCACATCAAGACCCTTGTAGAATGACACTATTCCCCTCTGGTAAATTACAGACGGCTTCTCAAACCCATAGGCATAGATGCCTCTGAGAAGATTCTCGTGTAGGCCAATTTCATTGAAGCTCTTGTGAACTTGTGAGAAAGAAGCTCTATGCAAGCACGTAGGTAGCTCCACCAGCAAACAGACAGACAACGCTTTTCATAGCCAAGGACAACGCACCACGCAGAGTTATGGTGGCAATAGCATCGATTTAATGAATATATAATCAGAAGGTACAACGATACCAAATTGCAATTTAATCAAAAGGTACAGCGAATATATAATGCTCTACCAGACTGCAAATAAAAAATTAAATTTCTTGGGCAGTGTGGATAGCACTCAACTCGACCAATCAAAATCATACGCTCGTAGATGGAGAGAACAACTTCAGCTAATACACCAGCTATACAACGCACGGTCGAGGGATGGCGCAGCTATACAACTAATACTACTGCTTACTTCAGTGCTGCAAGCTCCAATAAGTCAAACACACGCCTCTACTCTCCTCATGTGCCTAGGCACTCCTGTGAGGGAGTCATGCCCAGTCCTGACACTCTGATACCAAATTAACAAAGGAGATAAACATGATTACATATCTCTATTAGATTACTGAATATATTATACAATACATTGGCGCATTATATAGAGCTTTATCAGATCTAAATTATTCTAATAATAGTAATAGAGGTTGAGCAAATATCTCAACCACACACCAAACTAGGAGATTTGGTTGGAGAGAATCTTTCTCACAACCAATTATCTAACAACCTCCTTGACCTATTCTCTCAGGTCATCTAACTATAACTACCTGCTCAACAGGTCATTAACCCAATCATACAACAAGTATGAATTACATATTCTAACATAATTATGGAGTGCCCATATGAGTTATGTGCCTGTCATGCATGACCTATCACTTGGGTGGTGGGGTTCTGTGTTTAACAACAAGAAGGATGTGTTGATTATTATTGCTAAAAGGTGATATTTTGATCGACATTTACTATGTGTTAAGTTTTGGTATCCCCTATTTGACACAAATTAAGAGGCTTTATGAAGTCTTTTGACATCGATATTGCCGAATATTTCGTTGGAGTTATAGACAGACGAGGGGTTGCAAGCTATTGGGGAAGCTTTGGGCTCGTTTATAACCTCATATAAAATTTATAAGGCCGGTCTTCATTTCTCGGTGGTGCAAGTACTAGTATATTTAGACCCGAGGTGGGGTTTATTTGAGTCTTTGGAATTGGTTTGGGGTGACAGGACCTTCACACGGATTTTGGATTGTCTAAACCTTCCTTTTATATGCTCTCGATGTCACAAGGTGGACCACTTATTGGCCGACTGTGACTTATCTTTTCAAAAAGGATACCCTTCATCCTCGCATTTAAATGAGAATTTCATGGTAGTGTGGAGGAAAAACTGGGTGAGTCTTCTCCAGTTCCTTCCTTTGCAATATTTTACAGGAAAAAGCTAGGGCTCCTCCTATGGAAGCGATTACAGATCCAAGGGGGAAGGACACATCATTTAATATAGTTGGCAAGGTTCCAAATGATTTTAAAATAAGTTAATTGTAAGTAGCAGAGGAAAGTGTGGGAACACCCGCCCTCGGGGTCGTCCTCGACTTGTCCGCTTCACAATGGAAGGAAATCGAATCTGTTTGGGCCAAAAGCTCCCCTCTGGTTGAAAAATAAATTACTATGTTTATCCAAAAATTATTCTTTGCCTAATTTGTCTCTTAGTGATTCTTGTTGTGTAGAAAGGAAGTAAGGTTTGGGTCCTAACCCTCTTGGAATTTCAACTTGGGCTTCAATCGGTTTCTCGGGTCATTCTAAGGGTTTGCATGTTGTATATTTGGATAAGGATTCAGACCACTCCTCATGTCAGGAATAGGGCGTCCGAGCATCCTCCTCTCCGAGTTCTTTGTCACTTTATTTGGGGAGGGACCTATACTTGTTAAGTCTAGGGGATCTTTCTTTGGTTTTTTGGGGGGCAAGGAGGCTTAGGGTTTGACATTCCACTCTCTCTGGGAGAATTCCTTTGATGGTTTCATTCCACTCTCTTTGGGTACACTCCCTCCAAGGGAGCATTCCACTCTCCCTGGGTACACTCCCGCCAAGTCCTAGGATGGTTTCCTTTGATTGGGATGATCTTGTAGAGCCTCAACTTCCTTCTTATACACTCTTCTGGATAAGGGGCATTCTTCGATATATTGTAGACAAGGTAACCTCTACAAGTTTTATATCCTCCTCGACTTAGAAAGCTTTGGGTTTTCCTAAGATTGTGTCATCTATCTATGATTTGCTCACTTTCGACAGAAGTCCTGTATGAGAGATCTAGCCTCTCCCATGATATGTTGCTTAGAACATCATCCCTGAGTCTTAGTTAAGCTCTTTTCCGACTCTATAAAAAAGAGAAAATATTGTTGAGTGAACTTTTCTATTTCACACTCGTTAATTGGATTTGAAAGGACGTCTATTTGGTGTAAGCTTAACCCTTTTTCGGACCAAGTAGACTAATTTTGAAAAAGAAATACTCTAGTCACTAGTGGCTAGAAGAGTTCTCCTAGGTATTGTTTTACACTTTTTTGGGCCTAGGGGACTAAATTTTTTAAAAAGGACATTCTTTGGCGTTAAGTTGTAACTGCACTCCATCATCCTACTTGCAGTATTGAGCCTATTGTCGGTTCCCTATTTCTCGCTATAAACTTACTACCTCAACAATTTGCATCTCTAGCCAAGCAAAGTCTTCTTTGTATCCTTTGCAACTTGACACCCTGTACCCTTAGAGGAAACATTCCCCAGAGTGTCCACATCCTACATGCACCTCCTTGCATTGAGCATAGGTACATTCGACTATTGGAACTGGTTTCTTACTCGTGAAACTTGTTTCCTCTCTTGTATCATAGCATTCATTTATCTATGAAAAAAAAAAAAATACGGGCGAGAAAATAATATTATTTCATGTTGGCAGCAGTCGTGTCTCCTTTAAACAGAGAAAAAACTTTTGAGTCCACTTGTGATCCAAAGTTTGGGTTTAGCATGACCTTAGGAAGCCGAGCTCATTAATTAGAGTTTACTCCTCTGACTGGTTACTCTTCCAGTCCCTATGGAGAGTTTGATTGGTGCCTCCTACATCACAAAGTTTCATTATCAATTCTATGTTTTCAGAGTCCTCCATGTGTTTCATGCTCTTGCTCAAAGGATGTTTCTAAGCATGTGTTGGCCATTTCTCATAACTCTTGACTTTGTATGTCGAACATACCCTCAGTGTATCTACGAGTCACATGAAGTTGTAGTCTATTGTGCACCCTGGTCCTACTTTCATTATGGGTAGGTAACCTTGAACCCAACAATCGACATATCCTCATTTGTCATTGACTGGGGGGGTTCCCTTGTGTTCGACTAAAAGAAATATATTCACACATTGGGATTCATGCAGTATCTTGGATGCCATTAGAATTATTGGTGGTTTCCTCTCCTTTTTTGACAGTTTTCCTTATTGGTTTCTACTCTGAGGGTCTCTTTCGTCCACTACTTTCATCTAGTTCATGTGAGAGATGCACAGGGTTGTTGGTTCATGAACATCATCTTCGTTTGAGTTCCTCCAAATCATCAAGATATTGCTTTGAACCTGATGTTGAATGATGATATATGCCTTAATTCTTTCCTTTCAGCGGGTCTCCTTCCATCGAATTCAACTCATCTATTATGGAAACAAAACCTAGAGTCCTATGAGTACCTAGAGGCTTGCAGTCATTAATCGCAGGTTCTCTCACCATCGAAATTTTGGAATACATCAATGTCTCCTGATCGATGGATTCTTCAAGTGTTCGACCTCAACACCTTTATTCACACTTGTAAGAATGTACTCGGTGCCTTGATACATACTTTCATTATTGGTAGGTTGTCTCGTGTTTGTTAATGGTATACCTTAATGACCGGTAATCAAACGAAGTCTCATTATTTTCAACCTCAACTCCTCTATTCACATGATGTAGACTTGCACCTTTGGTGGATCGTGTAGAAGAATTTAAGACATTAGTTTATAGTTGTATATTTCCTGAGATGTTTCTATCATTCATTGGATGAGTACCTATATGAATTCAGTGATCATGGGAGATCAGATTGTACTCCATTATATACATATATCTTCAGATTAATTTTGAGATTGGTTTTCACTAGGCCTTGTTCGTGACTATGAATCCCTCTGGCATGTATCTATTTTGTATTGCATATTCATGGCCATGAACAATTGTTTGGTATATTTAAACATGGATCTGCAGTGTAATTCAAATTGGCATCCATGTGTACAAAGTCATTATGAATTGTAGTATTCTTATGAGCAACTAGTTCGTCTATATAGGTCTCCATTACTCCACTTCTGGGAATTATAATGTATTTCGTCCATTGCAGATACTCCTATGGCCTTACACATTAGGGGGCATCTATTATAGCAATATTTTCCTCACCCCATTCAACTTGCTGAGAAGGCCCTTTCCATTTCTGTATGCAGACTTGAAGTCCCCTTTTGCACTTCCTAGAGCTAAAAATCATATTTTTCCACATATACGCACCCTAATAGCTATACATCATGTGTATACACAGGTTGCACTATTACAACCCACATACATCAGTTTTTGTGCCCAAAATTAAAAAGAGTGTCGGGTTTCCATGTCACGTCGCAAGATCCATGATCCTTGACCTTCCATATACTAGAAACGTTCTGACTCAACCTTTCAATTCCATTTGAAGGCTATAAAATGGGCCATATCCAAGTTGTGGAACAGGAGAGAATTCAACTTTTGAGAGCAAAGTTACTCTGGAGAAATTATTCACTTCATATTGAGTCTGTATCCCTTTGTCCTTTAAATTCTAAACATAGTTTTCATCCCCCAAGCTCTTCCCTCTTTGATGGAGAACCTCATTGTCTCTCTTATATGAGCTTGCCTTTGGTGGATGATTGAAGTGGTGGAGGCCCAACTAGAAGGGACTTAGTTTCTCGATTCTGAGACATACCGACACAAAAGTTTGTCACTCATACACTTATGTTGATTATATTTTAATAGAAATACTATTTTCTCATCCAACTGATGTCTTACAAATATTTCAATTATTATTCCATGGGTGTATCGGTTATGAATGCTAATGGATTATGTTGTTTTATGTGCTAACTTTATATATTATCACCATATGCTTGTGTATCTTGGTTAATGAGCACAAGTTGCAGGTATAGATATTTGAGTTGTGTGCTCAACGGTGGTCTTCATTGAACGTCTGGACGAGGAAGTCTATTTATCTTGTCTTGTTAGCATTTACATTTATATAGCATACTTGGGATTAGAGTTGATTTCTGCAGTCATTCCATCTGGTGTGGTTTATCCCATGCCATAGAGTGATTTTCCTCATAAAACCATTATCTAATCTGAGATACTTCAACCTTTTTCCTGTCTCATTCTCAACCAAAGCTTTCCATTTCTTAAAAGTATCAAAAACATCAAATTTTTTTCGAATGCAATAAACCCAATTTTTTCTAGTTGTATCATCAATAAAAGTAACATAACAATGAGAGCCACCAAGAGATGATACATGAGCTAGTCCCCATACATATGTATGCACAAGCTCTAACCTATCAATCTTCTTTTCTTTTCCAACTCTGAGAAATATGACTCTCTTATGTTTTCCATAAACACAATGCTCACAGAAATCCAAATCAATTGGTTTAAGATCTCACAACAAATTTATTTTGTGGAGTATCTGCATCACCTTCTCACTCATGTGTCCAAGCCTATGATACCATAGTGTTGTATACACTCTTGTAGAAGCTAAGGAGATAGAAGAATCAATATTACCAGTACATAAATATAATGTACCTGCCTTCTCTCCTTTTGCTATCACCAGTGATCCTTTGGTGACCTTAAATGCCTTATCTGTAAATATAGATATACAACCTTCACTTGCCAACTTCCCTATTGAAATTAGATTTTTCCTTAGATATGGAACATGTCTTACCTATTTCAACAACCATTAGTTTCCATTCCTTTGATTTATTTTTACCTTTCACATTCCAACAATTTTGCATGGTGCATCATCACCCAAATGAACCTGTCCAAAATCACCTTGAACATAATCTAGAAAATGTTTCCTATGGGGTGTGGCATGAAATGAATCCCTTGAATATACTACCCAAGACTAAAAAATATTATCTACAGAAAGAATCAAAACATTTTGTAACACATCACCTGTTACATTTTCTTCCTAATTTTTCTCCCGATGTCAATCTCTTTGTTTCTTTGGAGCTCTGCAGTCTTTCTTCAGATGTCCTTTCTTCCCACAATTCCAACACTCTATATTTTCGAGTCTGGATTTGGATCTTCCCTTCCTAGAATTCCCACGGTTCCATGAGCCCTTTCCTCTATCCTTTTGTCTTCCCCTGTTCTCCATGTTTAACGCATTACCTAATGTCTCGCCTGTGCTTTTCCATCACATTTCCTCACTAAGGATAACACCAACAAAATCATCAAATTTTAGAGTGTTTGAACTAGAGACAGAGTTACTTACAGCCATGACCAAGCCATTCCAGCTTTATGGAAATGAGCACAATATTAGAAGAGCCCTGACCTCATCATCAAATTCCACTTTTACATAACTTAGTTTATTAGTAACTGTATTAAATTCATTTAAATGATCTGCAACAAACCCGTCTTCTGACATCTTCATATTAAATAATATTTTCATTAGAAATATCTTATTGGACGCCGAGGGTTTTTCATACAGTTTATCCAATGTGTCCATCATCTCCTTCATTGTCTTTTCTTTCGAAATATTGAAAGCCATCGACGCTGCCAGGCTTAAACATATCATTCCTAGTTCCTTTCTATCAAAAACCTCTCATTCTTCATCCTTGATGGTTGTCGGTTTCTTTGCTATTCCACCCAATGGTAGGAATAGATCCTTCTAATATAAATAATCTTCTGTATGCATCTTCCATAACTGATAGTTTTGGCTATTAAATTTTTCGACCCTAAACTTTCCATTCTCCACCATTGCTCCCACTCGAAACAAGAACCCTATTTTCCAGCAATTACCTTTTGCTCTGATACTAGTTGTTAGAAAAACAAAATCACGGAGCAATAAAAAAAAATGCGAAAATAAAACACAGATGATACACAATACAATATAGACACAGATATATGTGGTTCACCCAGTGTGGGCTACGTCCACAAGAGAAATTGGCAGGTCCTTCATTTTATTATCCAGCAAATGAAGGGATGCAACCTAGAACACACCTGTTATAACTTCCTCTTCTTTCTCTCACAATCTCCTCACTCAGAATACAATATTCGCAATGATGCATAGCCACAATACAATTTCCCTCATAAAATATGGTTTCCTTCTAGAGGAAAAAACCCTAACATAACTTCTATCGTCAGATTTGCGACCTTATAATGAACGGTCCATATTTACTATGAAATTACAATATACATTTACAAGGAAATTTTTCCTTCAGGGACCCACTTGCGCATGGACCCTCTAGCCGTGGGATCACCCCCTGGACCCCAAGAGGATATTTCCTGTGATCTGTTGGTTTTGATTCCCATGATTACATCGATCCCGGAGTAGAAAAAGCTGAAAGTTCTGGGCTTCCTTGGAAAATCCTGTATTTTCCAATGTTGGTCTTCTTCGACAAGGTTACCACCGCGTCTGGATGTGGCAGATTGTCTCCAACCGTGTCGTTGTTGACTCATATTCGATCAATGTCTGCACAATTAATTGAATCAATACTAATAATATTGATAAAACTCTGCATATGTGGAACATAATAAAATAGTCTAAGTCCGTAGAGCAAAGGGTTCACTGCAGAGACTTTGTTTTTTTCTTCTTTCGAGTCTCAAAGTTTTCTCATAGCAGAGGCAGACATGGCCCATCAATTGACCTTCAACGACTCTGGTGGGTTAAGGACATTCTTTCGTTTTTTATCCCGTAAAATATCTGCAGAAATTCCCTGCGTAGGATAAGGGCCATTCATACATACTTGCTTCTCAATCACGAACTAGTCGAGCATGTACTAATCGAACACTTATTATCACTATAGTTTTTCAATTTTTCAGTAGTACTGCTATAATTTTTATAGGCCACATACAAGGTAAGTTAGAATTCAAAATAAGTTAGAGTTTCCAACAAATGACTCCATATAACAAAATGCCTTAACAATACATTCTATCACCAACTACTAGACACTCTCAAAAATAAAATAAATTTTTTAAAACTGAAATAAGATTTTTAAATTCATTAAAACTATAATTTTAACCATAAAAATATCAAAACTGTTATAAATTTGTATTATTCAATATTATTATAAAAAATTATTACAAATTGTAATTCTAAAAATAAAATAAGATTTTTAGTCTATTAACATGGATAAAATTGCAATTTGAATGCTTAAAATGTAATGATTTTAATAATATTTGAGATCTCCAAATATTGTATACCTTAATTTGATATTTGACTAAGCTGAAGACTAAGCTAGACAAAATTACAATTTGACTAAGCTGGACAAAATCACAATTTGAACGATAAAAATGTACGGATTTTAATAATCTTTAAGATCTCCAAATATTGTATACCTTAATTTGATATTTGACTAAGTTGTAATTGTATTGTTATTAAATGTTTCTTTTCATTGTAACATTGAATTATATTGTTCTCAAATGTAGTCCTGAAAACACGAACACAAGCACCTTTCCATTCTTCATGGTCTAATGGAAGAATCTTGTTTCAAGTTTCAATCGAATAATTGAAAAGTCAAAAAGTTAAATGAGCCTGCAAAGTTCATATTTATTTTTGTTAAGCAAATTTGGAATTCATACTCTACCTCTTCATCCAAGTTGTCAATCTTGCTTCTAGACATCATTGTTGTAGTTTTATTTTTCAAGATCATATTTGTTTTTTCCTTGTTTGTTTTATTATTCCCTCGTAGCATTTCCAAAGACGTTATGTTTCAATAATAATACCATGGAAATGCATCATTGGAAAAGTCACTTCATCCCAAGTGATTTCCATGCTCGAGCATGTCAAACGTGCACAATTTAACCTAACAAAGATCCAATCTCATGGTGTTACAACTCGCTAATCAAGGGAACCAACCACCCACTCCACTGAACAAGTATTATTCACATATGAGCCTCTACTAGCTTACCAAAATACATGATTGGCCCCTCTACTCAATGACTTACCAGCCCATGGTGCACCTACATAATCTTGGTGTCCTTGTGTCTCTTCGGTCATTCACTTAGGTGCCTAACTAACTTGCCAATGCATATCAATTCATGACCTGGTCCCTAACTAAATTGTTCTAGATGGCCTAGTTCGTCCCTTGAGGGACAAGTGAACCTCTTGAATGGATTCCTTGCTCCTACTAGCCACGTACTTCCACCCACTAACCAAATACCCACATAATCAAACTGTGATCCAATGATTTGACCAAATTGTACCACATAGATATGTCCAATTTCTAATTGAACTATTCAAACCCATTGAATGGATGCCTCGGTCATCTTAGTTAAGCGCTTAGTACTCCCCCTCTATCACAAGAGACTAACCATAATGACAACCATGAGGAAGTATCGACACGATCCACCAAGTCATGCACTTCATTGGGCATGTGTCATTTAGGACCATTCATAACTTCATCGCAAAGAATGCATATTCCATTAGGCATGGTTTGCCAACACACATTTGCTAAACCACAAGGGAAAAATGTCTTATATTATCCTAAACTTAATTCATTTACCACCCTCAACAAACCCAACTAACTCATCTCCATCAGAATCAATCCACTTTAATTCAATCCATTATACTCAATATGCACCAACAACAACTACCTATTTACATCTGTTTAAGTAAGCCTTAATGTCAAGAGTTTGGCCAACTCTCTAACTCCAATAGTCACATCCACTAATTCCCACATTATAATCATCCACTAACTAGCATCCTAGTCATCCATGTCTAATTCTCAAACCACCCTATCCATGCCAATGCCAATCTTGTCCCTCGTGCCAATATGGTTACACTAATTTGCTAACTCATTGAGCATGGGTATGCACATTCCTCGTGTTAAGTTAGTTTGAGACAATCTATTCCATTCTACGTGTCTTTCAATTCTATTATGCAAGACTCCTATTGAATCATGAACCTATATTAATTATTAGTTGTAGTTTCTCCATTTGAGCTTGTACATGATGTGTCGGCACCATTCACTTTATTCACATTTGAAGGCATCCAAATAACTCATGTTCATTTTTCTTTGTTTGGATTTGTGCACACATATTGGTGATTCTCTATTTGTTCTTCACAATTTTATCCTTTGTCATTTCTTTGAATATACGTCCCTCCATTTACATGCCCATATGCACCTTTGTGTCACTCCGATGGAACTACTTTCATGTTTTTCGATGCACCATATCAATCCAATAGTCCCTCCAACAAGATTATACTAAGATGATACCACACGCTAAACAAAGTAACCAAATTCCCACTCCCTCCATATTCCAATGGGGAATTGTTCCATATGTCAAGCCCACTGAATTCTCAAAGTGAATGAATGCCCAATCCATTCAATATCTTAAGAACCCATGGAATATCTCCATAAAAGAAATATTCTCGTGTTTATTCACTTGTCTCTCAGTGTCTAAATTTTATCCAACCATGGTGGTATTTCTTGTTATTTAAAGAAGCTAAGAACACCCTCCATCCAATGGGGTTTAAAGAAGCTAAGAACACACTCCATCCAATGGGGAACCATCCAATATTAGGTAAATATTAAGAGGGTTGACAATTCCTACTCCCCTTATGATTTGTTGGATTTTTGTTTTATGTGACACTCAAAACAAACCAATCTATCTTCCTCTTCAACTAGATATACCCAACCATGTATATGCATGAAACCAAACCACTCATTCCAACCCAGTTATTTTGTTAATTCAATTTGAAATTGGTTCACTACTAACATACATTCTATAGCCACTCTCATTATTGAGAGGTACTCTACTCAAAACTTATGTCTCCCTTTGGTTTTAGATTACCTGGAAAACTTATTGCTACCAAACCTGCTCCAATATTACCAATTGTCACAGTGTTAGACTATATTATATTTATTTTACATATTTTCATCCCAAATATAGTAGTTGCATGTGCAACATTGGTTGTCTAAGGATGCCTAACATGATCAAATTTGGCCCAAGACCAACAAACTGTTTCCAACCAATTTGTTTTGATAAACGAACAAGCACCACAACAACAACACTAAAAAAATATTCAACTAACCGACATTGAACTTAATCATGAACCCACACATTAAACACATAACATCCTTGACACTAATGCATTTTGTTAAGTTTTCTATGTCAATCAATTCATTCACCAATAACTTCCTTATTAATATTGGTTAAACCATTTAACCCAAGTGGCTTGCCTAACCCATTTTAACCTCCAAGCCATAGACAACGTGTTGCTATTGTCATTGTAAAGCTAATGTTCCTATGTTCAAGACATATATATCTTCATCATTTTGATCTATTTTCCTTGATGTATGGCTTTTCTCCTAGACCCATCCATGCCAAAAACATTACAATGTGTCTTATTTTTAACTTTCCACATCAAACCATTGTTTGTTGATTTCCTTTTCTCGTGAAGCACAATATCTTGTTGAATGGTTCTCCATATAAGAAGCTTGCTCACAACAAACGATTCAAGCTTCCACCATGACTTATCTATATTAGCTAAATCATTCCACCACAATGATTTCCCTTAATCA
>ML778877.1:519214-543750 GCA_009831015.1 Picea engelmannii
CCATTTGACCATGTCAAATGGATCCCTTGGTTCTTCTAATCAACTGCTTCAATGCTCTAGGGAACCTCGAACTAGTAATCTTCTTCTAGTTGACTCTTGAATGTCCTCTCCAAAAAATTATAGGGGATTGGGCACCAAGACAATTACTGATGTCATATCCATATAAAATAACACATGTCATAAGTTTTCTTCCACCTTGTACACATTTTAAAACCGTTCTCTCACATTTTTATGAATTCTTGTTGAAGCAAATTAAGCTAAGGGTAGTTAGATTGTCAGAAATTCAAGGGGTTTTATTTATTTTGCCACTTTGGTTTTATTTTTGTTAATCAATAGACCATTTATATTGTTCTAGAGGATAAAATAAGGGTTTCATGATCTAAAATGGATCCTCCAAATAGTTTCTCTTTTCAACTTTGTAATGAAAATTTAATATTTGCAAAGTTTTCCCAAGAACCAAAATCCATGGAAGATGAAAAGACTCATCTGATGGTTGGCCTTCCAAGACAACTCTATTGAAACGAGTGTTGTTGGAAACAAAAGGGTAGAGGAAAAAGAGGAGAACAGGAGAGCTTGAGAGGAAATGAAGAAAAAGCGTAGTAGCATAAAATGGAGGACTCGAAAGAAGGGGCTTGTTCAAAGATTGAAGGAAATCTTTGAGCCTAAGAAATATACAATATTTCTTATGAGTAAAAATGCATTAAAACTATGATGGATAATGTAACGCATTCCTTTGTAACAATTTCCTTAGCATGAGGCATTGGTAAATTGTTGAAAGGTAAGTGGGATTAGGGTTTTGATTGCAAGTATCGGGGTCCTACACCTAATGTTGTAAGTGGTCATTTGGCATCCAAGGTGAGCAGAGAAACCCAACAATGGATGGTTATTCCTCCCTAGTGGACTATTCAAAAAATTATGTGTCAAAGCAAGTGATTTTCTCTTGAATTTTTCCTCTTGGAGGCCGAGCTTTGGGTGTTTTCAAGGAGGTTTTGTAAGCCAAGGTGGAAGGTGAATTTATTCTATGTAATGAGCCATGTCAAGAACCAATATCCTCCATCTTGAGATCAAGGTTAGTGGGACTTGATCATCCATAGGTAGATCAAGTATTAAACTTGGATCATTGGAACAATTTATTGCATAAGGGTTTAACTAAAAAGTTTGAGTATAGGGATTTGCATGGTTCCTTTTCCCTCACACCTCTCGTTCCTGGGCCATTTGTAGAAGCTCCAAGCTATGGGGGTGTCGAGGTGTGGGTTGTTTTGGAAAAAATATCTCTGCTCATCGATTGGGAAGGTGGTAACTCTGTCTAGGGTCATTCTCCTAAATGGAAATGCAAGAGAGTGGTAAAATACAAAGGTGGCAGAGTTTCTATAGTAGTGGGGAAGGATCTCAAAGTCAGTCAAATACCAGAGTTGGAGGGTAAATTATGTGGTCGAAGGTTTTTCGTGAACTCTATCTTTGTTTGGATGGAATAATTAATTAACAAATGAGATAAACATGATTACATATCTCTATTAGATTACTGAATATATTATACAATACATTGGTTCATTATATAGAGCTTTATCAGATCTAATTTATTCTAATAATAGCAATAGAGGTTGAGCAAATATCTCAACCACACACCAAACTAGGAGATTTGGTTGGAGAGAATCTTTCTCACAACCAATTATCTAACAACCTCCTTGACCTATTCTCTCAGGTCATCTAACTATAACTACCTGCTCAATAGGTCATTAACCCAATCATACAACAAGTACGAATTACATATTCTAACACACCCCCTTAATGAATACTTTTTGATTGAGTCATTTTTGCTTGTGCTTGATCATAGTGATTTCTAATTGTTGTCTCTGGTCCATTCTTTATTATTGGGCTTTAATCCTTCAAACACACTCACTTGAGCTTGCTTTACCGTGGGCTTCATCCTTGAACTTTCTTTGCTTCCTCTTGCACCTTGTACCTGCATATAATTATTGATGTCCATATAAAACACAATCCATCTACCGGAATACATGGGTCATCTGCCGCTGTACCCGCTAGTTCTCTAGGAATTGTTTTCAACTACATGGTTCATCAATGTTAAAATCTCTTTTAAACATAACTTGGTCCCTCGTACTCTAAGACTCACAACTTGGTCTCACACTTTGAGATTCTTCCATCTCACATCCTCACCTTGAATTGAAGTCTCTCGCTTCTTCGATTCATTATCAAGTTTAGGCTATGGGTACACCTATCACCCCCGTACCTCTCACAGTAGTTAACTCCACAACTTGATACAACAACCTCTTTTCCTATGAGAGAGTATCACATCTTTTGATCACACGCACTTCTGCACTACAACACGTATGCATGTTTATGCCTTACTAACAGAACTTACAACAAACCTGGGGAATTTAGCTTGCCTATGGCTAAGCATTACAACTTGGACCATAACCTGGGGTGTCGGGTACAATCGATCATGCACCCCCTACAACAATTCAATCAGGTACACAAAATATCAACAATACTTTCACCAATCATATGCCCAATATTACAAGCCCATTACATATGTCCATTTACATCTCATAGCACAACTCAATTTCACTTTCTCACTTTTGTGACTTAATTTGGAGGATGTGTGAGTCCGACGGAATGAGCACGTACACCTCACTTCATTTCACTATAACACCTCCATGTAATGGCGCGAACAACAACAACAAAATCCAACAATAGCAGCCTCTCGCTCTATGGCTCCTTTACTCAGCAATTGCAGCTCCTCTCCAAAATTCAAAAATATGAGTCCTCTCCAATATCATGGACAATGATTTGTCACATTCCCTTCAATCTCACCCTCTCCTCGGGCTTCCTCTTCCTTTGTGACTTGTCTCTCGCTTCTAGCTGGAAGTGATCTCTCTATCTTTGGCGACTGCAAACACACATTTTATACGTGTCACTGTTTCCACAGCAACGACCTCAACAAACCAACACTCGGCTCCATAGGAGCATTCTCCTTCTGGTATATCGCTTACAGCAAGAAATTATGTCCACCAACAAATAATAATGTTGCAGCAACACTGCGTAGCGTGGTTTTTGAATTCTTATATTCTGTAGAAACAAGGTCGGTGAGCAATCCTTCGTCGTCTACAGCTGTCCGGTTTAGTGTAAAGGTTGGAGAACTTCGACCTAACCCATGGAATGGTGAAGCCAGATATGAACCGGGCATAGGTTTATGGCCGCTTGCTAGAGATCTTGCAGACATGTAATATAGATTCCTTCCAATGGATCTCTCACAGCCTGGAAAAATAGAAGTAATAGGTAAACTAGACGCAAGATTCCCAGTAGAGAATTTCTCCAGATCTGCATCTTTTTTCATGGCTAGGTCGGCAGAATAAGCTATACTTTCTGATACATTCACGGGTTCTACATTTGTGTTTTCACATTGCCTGAATCGATCATTGCTTGTACCGTCTTCTTGTTGTTTCTTGGGCGATGACTTAGCTTTCCTGGCTTTCCACCACTTGCAGATATAGCCATAATATACAGCTTGCCAACTTAGGACCACAGTGGTAATGGTATACATCATTGTCATATAGAATTGTGTAGGGATGGTTGTTGGCTCCAGTAAACACCCAATAAGATTGAACAAATCCCCTACAACCCATGTCATAAGAAATGCAAGCGAGATTCCTTCCATCGATCCAGCTTTGAAATTGGTAACAATCTAAGGAATTTCAACAAGAGCCCAGCTGAAAACGCTACTCAGCCCAAAACTGAGAGAAACATAATCCCCAACTCCGCATAGACAGTCCTTGAGATACCTCTCGGCCCACCACACACGGGGCCTTACAGAAGAGCAAACCGCCATTATTGGATCTTCGTATCAATATTAATGAAACCTTATTGGGTCTTCTTATCAATCTTACTGAAACCACAATACTCCAAAAACCTCTACCAAAACCTGAGAGCCTCCTTCTTGATTTGTTGCGCAAGCTCTCGGGTGGGGGCGAGAATCAAATCCTGGAATTCCATTAATCCATAGTCGATTTGCTGCATAATTCCGGAACAAAAAGTCACTGTCTTGCTCGTTCCGGACTGGGCCTGCTGTATCACATCAAGACCCTTGCAGAATGACACTATTCCCCTCTGCTAAATTGCAGACGGCTTCTCAAACCCATAGGCATAGATGCCTCTGAGAAGATTCTTGTGTAGGCCCATTTCATTGAAGCTCTTGTGAACTTGAGAGAAAGAAACTCTACGCAGGAACGTAGGTAGCTCCACCAGCAAACAGACAGACAACGCTTTTCACAGCCAAGGACAATGCACCACGCAGAGTTATGGTGGTGATAGCAGCGATTTAACGAATATATAATCAGAGGGTACAACGATAAGAAACCAATTCTTGTTCTGAATCGTCATGGGCTTGGAGGATTTTCCCTTTCTCCGTGACCAGTTGAGTGATATGATTGGTGTATCGCCTATGGATTGTTGACCGATGAAATAATTTTGTGTTGCACTCTCCCTCCTTGAGCCATTGTATGTGAGACTTTTTCCTCCACAAGACTTCTTCTTGAGAGTGCCTTTCCTCCAATTGTTGTTTCATAAGGTTCTCTTGTTCCTTGAGTTCCTCCATGAGGCCATGATTTCTGATTTACATTTGAAGGAGGTTCATTTGGTCAGTTAAATGTCGTTGCACCTTGAATATGTTACCGAAGATATGTTTATTCCAAAGCTTGAGTCGTTGTTTGAAGTTCTTAAGCCATTGTTGGAAACGATACATGTTTGAGCCATGAGGGATTGCAGCATCACGCCACCAGGTCTCGGCCATGGCTTGGAACTCTGGATGGGTAAGCCAAAACTACTCAAATATGAAGGGATTTCTTCCAGGAGAACCTGTGATATCAATTATTAGCTGAATAGGCCAATGGTCAGAGCCCACTGTGTCCAAAATGTTGGTGTTGATGGAGAGACCATCCTTCAGGAGAAGATTTAAGACTAGGAACCAATCGATTCTGCAAGCCACCTATTGGGAGCCCAATCTCCTATTCGACCAGGTGTAGAGCCCATTTTGGGTTTCTAAATCAACGAGACCCTATTTGTCTATTAGATCCAGAAAGAGCCCACTTTCTTGGTATAATCTGTAGATTCCCCCTTTTTTTACTCAAGGTTGCAGACCATATTGAAATCACCACCCAGTATCCATCTACGATCATTGATGAGAGTGGTCATCCTCTCCAAGTGTTGAATGGAGTTTAACTTTTCCCTTTGTGTAGTCGGCCCATAGACATCGGTGAGGATGCCAACTTGATTATATCCGATAAGCTGATATTCTGCGGATATTGTCTAGCGGGTTGTGAAGAATTTGTTCATGATTACATAGCGAGGATTCAAAAGAATGTCCAGGCCGCTAGTTGTGCCTCTGGCATCGATGGCCATCATTTTTCCTTCTTTCTAACATCTGGAGAGAATTTGATTCATTTCCTCCCCTACACATTTTGTTTCTTGAAGTAGAAGAATGTCAGGTTGTTCTACTATGATCCTTTCCCGTAGAAGCCTCTGCTTACTACTACCGTTGAGACCTCGTATATTCCAAGAGATGAGATTCATGATGAGGAGGGAGAGGGGTGGGGAGGGGGAGGTGTCATAAATGAGGTATATCTTACCTGAGTTGACCATGAAGTTATTGATTTCTTGTATGAGATTCTGGGTAGGCTTTCTCCCTCTTTTCTTCTCGTCCTCTTGAGATTTGTGTTGGTCTCTCTACAGAATGCGCTGAATGCCCAAGCCTGTGTTGGATTTGGCCACTGAACTTGTTGACGAGTTTATAAATACTTTATCAACTTTGCGGAGTTGATCTAGGGAATGGTGTATAGTTCCTTCTTGTGGTAGGCCTGCTCTAGATTTTCCATATCTATTCTGGTGAGATATTTTTCATCTACATCCATTTCGGTTTCTCCTTCCTCTGGGTCAGAAACTTCTCCCTATTTTGGGAGGGATTGGGAGGAAGGATGGATTTTCTCCAGAACTGGGGTATTCGGGAGTTTATATTTTTCTTTGTTGTGGGTAGAAGTTTCCTTTTGGATGGCATCGAAGGAGTTGGAAGATGGGACTTCCTTATTTACCATCAACATTGTTTTCTTTAAAATATGGCATCGTCGACCCCCTACCTAGGTAAAACCATCTTTTTCTTTACTAGTTTCAGGATTATCACTTTTGGTTGTTGCATTCAGAGGGTAGTCCCTGAACAAATGTCCATGCTCGTGATATTTTCTGCATCTAAAAGGTATATGTTCATAATCAATAGTTTGAGACCATTCCTCGTCATGGTATTCCAGAGCGATGAAGCTTGAGAGAGCAAGTAGCTATGTTAAGGTAGATGTAGATGCACGCATAGGAGGTGTAACTTCTTTGCTTGGTTGCCTATGAGGATTTTACATAGATTCCTATGGTGTTTCCAATGACGACCAAAATCTCCTCCAACCAAAAATCCTGCGAGAGAGACTATAGGCATATCCAGACCGGTGCATGCTCAAATTATTATTTTTTGAGGCTGAACTTCACCGTCCAAAAGCACATAAAGAGGCCGAAAAAGTTGAAGAAATACAGTCCTCCATCAAATAAGTGATTGCAGTCCTCCAGGTTATGAAAAATGATGGTAAAGAAACCCTTGGAGCCTAGTTGCAGGTCATAATTTCCTTTGGGATTCCACCATTGATGAATCCACCTAATGAGCTCGCGTTCATAGGGCCATAGACCTAGAAATTTTCCTACCAACGCATAGTCCCTCATGTATTACTTCAGTTCCTCAATTATGGGTGTGCTAATGACATATTTTGGTGTCGAAGGTGCATGCGGTATGCACTTCCCCGATGCCCAAGGGAATTTTTCCTTGGCTTTTGTTGGTCCAGAGTCAATTTCCATTTTCTTTCCCTTGGAGGCCCCCTCGAAGAAGATGCGTGAGCGATGGTCCGACGACGGTTCGAAGGTGGGTAAATGGAATCCTCCTCTTGGTGGATCCTGCGACACCACCTAACTGTAGGATGTGCCTCACATCCCTCCCTCATTTGGGATCATGATTTCCCCGCCTGGGGAAGAGGTAGAGAGCAGTAGTGAGACCTGGGACTCAAAATCTAGCCATATTCGAAAGCACTAGGTCAAAACCTAGCAAAGAAGAATTTGCATTACATCTCTATTATTATTCCCCATAAGTACCCCATAGTATTCCCCTAGCTACACTACATTCCATCCCCCTTATGAAAGTGTTGTCCTCAATGCTCATTATGAGGGAGTACAACCATATACTAGGGTCCCATGGATAAGTGTGGACCATAATGTTGAAGTAGGCTAGAGAAACAGGGTCCCATGTAGAAGTGCTAGCCACCATGTTGAAGTAGTCTAAGCTCCAATATAAATCAATGTCCGATGTCCAATTTCTCATGTGAAATCCCATCTAAAGCTACTAGGACTCAATTAGCAGCTGAAAATAGTCCTCCAAATGTCTAAACTAGTCATATGGGTCCAAATATCCAGATCCATCCACATAGTTGGAAAGGGTCGAAGTTGAATATGGAAGGAACAATACCACGATAGAATATGCAAGATGGAATCAGGTAGTCATAAATGGCTCATGATTTCTCGCATTGATTCTATTTACATAAGGTGGAGTAGAGTCATCATATAAATGGTGAAAGTGGTTGGCATCCCAGAAATGACAACTATCCATATACCAATCATCACAATTGGCCTCGAAATCACCCCATGCATAGTCTTATTGATTTTATTCTTCCTTGATGTCCTCCATATTATATCTCTCCTATATTATAGCTACAGTCCCTTGAATATTTCGACAATTGTCCTTGATGTCTTGCATATTGTCTCTTATGCTCATAATACCTTGGAGGATTGAAGAGAAAAAAAATTCAACACACAACATTTCCATCAAAAGCACAACATATAATATACTGAAAGAAATCTTAGAAAATCCTTTATCCAATGGAAGTGATTTGGTAGCAATTTGAGCACCTTACCAAAAATTATGAGCTCTACAATCTCACAGTTGTCACGAAAAAACGTTGAAAATTGTTGATTTTGATTCAGCGGTATATTTGCTTCCAGAGATCTGATTCAAAGGATTTCTTTATTGAAATGGGGTAAATTTGTGAGAGGAACTCAGATATACAATTTATTTTGGAAAATGTTGCACTAATTGCTACAAAAACTTGCAAAATTGTGCGGTTGTCCGCAAAAAAAAAGAGGAAATTTGTTGATTTTAAATAAACGATATCTTGGCCTCCCGAACTCTAATTCAAACAAATTTTTTTTTAAATCGGTTATATTTCCTATAGGAACTTACATATACAACCATTTTCATCAAATTATACATATAAATATACATGAATTGATTGGAGTGTCACGACCCTCTTTTTCTTTGTCTTTTGAAACCCTGTAAAAATGAAAACATTTGCCCCTTTTTCATGGCCGAAGAAAGTTCTTTGATACCACTTGTTGAGTTCCAAAGATATGAATAATAAATCACCACAAAATATATAGAATAAATCTCACTTTATTACTATCAAACCCTTATGGTAGGGAAACATCGTACATTATATCCTTGTAAGGAAGGGATCCACTACTAATCACTTGCCTCTTTGAGGGGGAAACCTCTTAATGAGCTATGTTCCAAATACAATACTGATCAACATTCCCATTACATTGTTTACAACCCTTTATATAATTCTACCTACCACCTAAGAACATTCTAGAGGAGCCATTTTCTAGTAGGTGAAACCTTCTAGTAAGTCTTACATTTATTGCATTCATACTAGGCCTTATTTATTAAAAGTGGTCTTCATACATCTCTATTATTATTCCCCCTAGGTACCCCATATTACTCCCTTGGCTACACTACAAAAAAGGATAAAATGAGGCAAGACAAGGACAAGGTCGATATGTGGCCAAAGATGTTGAAGTATTTGAAGGGAAAGTTTTTTCCATTTGATTACTAGTAGGAATTGTTCAAACAATTTCACAATTTGAAGTAGAAAGACTTATCAATGAAAGAATATACAATAAAATTTATGAATCTACAGGTCATGGCATATATGCTTGAGGATGAATGAGAGATTTTATCAAGGTACATGAATGGGCTTCATTTTCAAATTCAATATGAGTTGATTATAATCAAGATATATTCCCTTGATGAGGCTTACCAATTAGCATTGAACGTTGAAGAAAAAAATGGAATAGAACCATGCTAAACTTATTACTTCAAGGAGGGGAGACACAACATCAAACATATGTTTAGGATCAATCATTTCATCCAAATCATAATATACAAAGGAAAAAGAGGGTGAAAGTATGTAAGAATAGGAACCTACCAAGGAATATGTAGACGATCTAACTCAATAGGTAGAGGCCCACAAATCTATGTATGTTTTAGATGAAGTGAAGAGTGTCACTGAGACTTTCAATGCACACTTGTTGATGTTAGAAATGAACTAGAAAATAATTCAGTTGAAGGAGAAGAGAAACTTCTTGAAGAAGTAGTTGTTGTATTGGAAGACGAATAATGCTTGATGATAACAAGGTTCGAGGTTAGCCGAGATCAGGAGAAAATCGGTGTAGGTCAAAGATCATGGCTATGTAGGAACATCTTTAGGACAATGTGCATGTCTAAAGGTAAGTATTGAGAACTCATCATTGATTGTGGCAGTATAGAGAAAACAGTTTCAAAAGAAATGGTTCAAAAGCTTATTTTAGTTTGTTGAAAACACCCTTTAGCCTTATCATGTTGGTTCCAAACATGTCACCAAGTAATAGTGGTTTGCACATGTTTAGTTTCCTTTGATATTAAAAATTATCATGTGGAGCTATTGTGTGGCATCGTTCCCGTGGATGCATGCCATATGCTACTTGGGCGACCATGGCAGTATGATAGAGTAGTGATGCATGATGGGAATAAAGATACCTACTCCTCCTCCATGGATGGAAAGAATTTTTTTTTGTTGCCCCACAAAGAGGAAGAACAAAAGAATATGTTGATTATGACAGTTAAGGAATTTATGATAGATGTGAAAGAAACTAAATAATGCTATAATATCCTCCCAAGAGAAGTGGAAAGGAAGCACATGTTCCCAAGGAAGTGGGGAAGTTGTTAAAAAAATGTATGGACATCACTCCAGTAGAAATACCAAATGGGTTACCACCATTAAGTGGTATTACCCACCAAATAGATTTTGTATCTAGAGATAGTTTACCAAACATTGTTTCCCATAGGTTCAACCCAAAAGAAAATGAGGATTTAAATAATAAAGTGTTGATTTATTGGATAAAGGATTTATTTGAGAAAGTTTAAGCCCATGCTCCGTGCCAATAGTGATCACTCACAAATAAGATGGAACATGGAGAATGTGTTGAAATGGATACTTGACAGTGAGAGGGGGAGGGGGGGGTGAATCAATGTCACAAAACTTTGGACAATTTTCCACTTTTCATAAATTAACTGAACAACATATATTTATTTCATTTTCTTAACCAATATATAAAATAATAAATACTTATTTATTTATTTAACTTGAATGAATATATAAGATCAATATTTTAGTTTCATCTTCAAATACTTACGAGAGACCCAACTCTCTATTACAAGACCTAGCTTGTAGTTCTCAGATCCAACTGAGAAATGAGGAATCCAACCCTCATAACAAGTCCCATCTTGTTGATCTCAGATCCAACTAAGATGTGAGGAATCCAATCCTCATACAAGACCCAGCTTGTAAACAAACACCAACCTAATAGAATGAACCTTCATTCAATCCATTATATATAAATATATGTACTTCAACAAATTCAACTACACTTTCTTCTCTCCATTCTTTATTGTTTATATAGTCTTCCAATTGGTGTGAATTTGAATCATTGTGTCTTTTGATATTTGAACCATTGTACCTTTTCATTTAAATGATAATATTAATCTTTAAATAGTATCATTTTTCATTTTATCCTTTATTCATAATGCTCATGAATTAACTCTCTTTCAATCATGACCATGTGTCTATTCTTTTGTCTTCATGAGTTGATCACAGACATGGATCAACTCATTATATCGTACTCATGCTTATGTTGTGTTCTGAACTCACCAATCGATCATATTTGATCTTTTATCAATTCTTTGTATTGTTCTAATGTTAACTCTTCGTCGAATTAAATCAGTATGAGGCGCTTCCTTCAAAACATTTACATATGACCATATGCACAAAACCATGGGCTCATTGATTTAAGCGCTTCCTCTTATTTTACCCTTATTTCTCTATTCCATACGACTGCAGGTGGTGACCAGGTGCTAGGATAAATAAGTGCTTGATCATTATCAAGATCTATGGTCACGTTTTAATTGCACAATGAGATGGATGACTGTCGTTACTTCAGTACTTCTTCCTTTGCGACTTCTAGCCTCTTTACAAATATCCCAAATAAAATACGCGTGTACATAATCTTCAACGGTTGAGAACGCTCTCCGAAGTAGATCAACAGTTAACATCACTTCATGGTTTATGTTTATTCTATCCTTCCACTATACTTGATCAACGATCGATAATGCTCCTGAATTAGATCAACGGTTGGCATTAACTTCGGCCTTCGACACTTTGGGTGATTTCTCCTTCACAGACCTTCAATATTTTAGAGTTCATTTCACCGAAGTAGATCGGACGATTGGATTTTATTTGCAATATGAATGGTTCTCATTCATTTTGAAACTTTGGGACTTCGAGTATTTGCTAGTGGTGAAACTCTCGAATTACAAACTCCCGAAGTGACATAAATTGTTGACGTGACACTGATTGAGTGGTTGCCACATGTCACTTATATTTGTGACTTATGCATACCTAAAATTCCAACTGCACTTTGACACTTGTCATCATCTGATTATGCCATGTGTATTTGTTGACGTAGATCTCCTCATGTGGCACATGTTCTTCTCCTAGATCTAACGGTTATCCTAACTTCCGAAATGTATCTCAGATCGACGACTGAGAGTGACTTCGGAACTTCGGCCTTCGGGTGAACTCATATGTTCTGAATCCTTTTTCTCCGAAGTGGTCAGCACCGAAGTTGACCATTCTTCTGATACAATGACCATCATGTATTGTCCAAATCCGATGGTCCTCATTTAACCCAAAAAATATTAACTCAATCCAACGACTATCGAGAATTCGGGTATTCAGGATCTCAAGCCTTTTTCCTTGCTTATCCTATCCTTGTACTTTCCTTGATCCAACAGTCGGGATGTTTCCTGAAGTGTTCCTTAGATCAGATGGCTTGTGTCTACTTTGAGACACTTTATGGCTTACCCTATCCTTCCACTAAACTTGATCCAATGATCGAGATACTTCCCAAAGTTTTCCTCAGATCGGATGACTCATGTCCACTTTAGGACTTCGGCCTTCAGGTAATCTTACTTTTTCTCAACCCTTTTCTGCTGAAGTGGTCAGTGCCAAAGTTGACCACTGCTACCTTGGCACGCTCTTAATAGATCAATGGTCGAGGGTTTTTCCAGATCTGATGGTTGACATTCACTTTGGGACTTCGGGGATCTGGCCTTCATCTTTTCTTATCATATCCTTCCACTTTACTCAATCCAATGATCCTAGATTGTTGAGGGGTCCCAACTAGCATTATGTTTAAAACTATCGTCGGGTTCCGCAATGGAAACTTCTCATTGGTAACGGAACTGATGCCAACCTTTTATCTATTAGCGGGTGACCATTGATGATTGGTGTGGGTTGCGGAACCATAACTTGTGCGTGGTTTATACCATTGCCCAAACTCCGCAATTGAAGTTGTGTGATTGTTGGTGGATCAACCACAGTCGTCGATCTTTGAATCGATGAGATATGATGGTCTAGAATAATTATGGGATTGGAAATAACGTGTAGTTTAATTCTCCCTTCGCGCTCCACAATCAATCCCTTCCCTTTATCTGGCGCTTGTGTATCCAACGGTCCTGATTTTTCTATGGGGATTTCAATCCCAATCAGGTTTCTGCAATGTGCTTTCCCTTCTAAGCTTTGATTAATGTCCTTACTTCTGAGCTTGAATCTCTACATACTGTTTGACATTTTCATTCTCTATATAATGTTTGACATTTTCATTCTTTGCATACTGTTTGACATTTTCATTCTCTGATAACTGTTATACTGTTGACATCAATGACAATTCATTATAACAACTTATCATCACATCACAATGACATCGACTGTTGACATCAATGACAACATATCAAAGACAATATGTCCAACAAAATGTACATTGATTCTTAAACTGTCAACAAGATAATAACAAGGAATATATTTCCATTACAAAGAATGGAAAACATAATGGATTGCCTTAGTGGAGCAATGACCGAGGAGTATCTCCACACATAGAAGTATTACTTTGCACACCATGGGATAAATCATTAAAATGATAATTAATTAATAAGGTGAAAAATAATAATTAATGCACATAAATGATTTATTTAAAATATAAATATGATTAATACTTTTAAATGAGTATGATAAAACGCATGTATTAGTCTTGCATATGAGACAAATGATTAGTTCTTAAAGTGAGTTTGAGAATCTCACGTAATATTCATTTAATTGTAAAATGGGAAATTAGTTGTGAGAATACAACTCACGAATTAGTTCCCTAATTTTAAGGGGAAATTATCTTCCTAGTCTTGAGGAGGAAGTTAAGGGTCTTATGAGTTGGCTTGGACTTTTCCTCACTTTATTACAAGTGGATTCCTACTCTCAAGGAGGAAGTTAAGAGTCTTTCTCATTTTTTTCCTTGAGTAGGTACTAGATCCTAAATTCACGGATCTTGTCTTTTTGTATTATGGAGCTAGGAAAAATTATTTAAATCCCTTTTAATTGAAGCCTTGAAGGAGAAGGCTAGTAGAGGATTTTTAGAGGCCCTTTAGAGGCCCTTTAGAGGCTCTCCTGGAGAGCCCCTTGAGGAAAGAAACAAACACGCATGCTTGTGCTTTGTATGTAATCCCCTTTTGGGAGATTCAAGCCCCTTTTGGGAGAATGATGTCCTTCTAGTGTCTGAAGAATTGTACCACCTTTTTATGAGAAGATTTCAACCCTATCAAAGGAAGGATAATAAAGGGATTCATATTCTAGTGGATCCGAAGATGTAGCCATACTGGTGAACTCTATTAACAATGGTGATCTCTTGTCATGTGTTGTTCTTTCATCTCATGTTTCCTTATGCATGCTTTATTTCCGCAGTTATGTTTTATTAAATGAATTAAGTAATGGATTATGAGACAAACACCATATTTCACCAAGTTCTATTGAATTTGGATTCAAGTCTTAATAAGCACTTCAATTTCACCTTTAATGCAATCAAGTTCGATTAAAACGGTCTTAAATCTAACCTTATCAAGTGGCCTAGAACAAGTAAAGATTGGTATCAGTGTCACCCCAGTCTCAGAGAAAGCAAAGTACTTCTCCAAGACCAATCTAGGAAGTAAGAATCATCAAATAATAATTAAGGAAGGTGATAAATGGAAACACCATTCAAGTCCAAGACTAGATTATATGAAGGTTGTTCATGGAATTTGGATTGACCAATGCTTTCAACACATTCATGAGGATCATTAATGTGGCCATGGGATGACACTTAAACAACAACAACGACAAACAATGTTACCAAGACCAAAATATGAGCACACAACAAATAAAAAGGAAGCGCATGTGCGCGCACACACACACACAAATTTAAAAGAGACAAGGCTCACATACATGGAGAAACCTCATTCTACACTAGCACTTATATTTAAACTGTAGAATTATGAGATTACATGACTTTTCCTCTATGGGTGTTGGCCCTTGACCAAGTTTTGGTAGTTTCTTGGTCATGTTGACCTATTTTGGGATTTCGACAGCCTGTCGAAGGCGGAGCACAAGTCGAAGCGAAGATCACAGGATATTGGCCCCCTTTTGGGCCCCTTTTTGGTTTTTTGGGAATATGTAACAGGAATGGGATGTCGGCCCATGGGTTTACCCATGTTTAGGCCTATTTTGTAATATATAAATAGATGCCTAGGCTAGATAGAAGTAGTAGTGCATCTATGTGATAGAGGTCAGTGTGCTAAGCGCTAAAGGAATGGCTAAGTGCTAGATCTATGTGATCAAAGGATTGTAAGTGCTCTGTGCATACTGTGTGAGACTTGTAGAGTTGGGTGCAAATCCCTGTGAGAGACTCTAAAAGGTTGTGTGTTGTAATGCAAGGAGGAAGGATCTAGCTAGATGCGCAGATATTATGTGTTGTGTGGAGTAAGGGTTTTTGAAGCTCTATGCTTGTAACCAATTGACTGGAGACAATAAAGAAGAAGAGTTGGTGGACGTATCCCCAGGGTGGGGGTGAACCACGTAAACACTGTGTTATGTGCTTTGTGCTTTTTTTCCTTGATGTGTTCATATGTTATATGCTAAGTTCTTTGATATGTTTAGATAGATCTATTCATGCTTGGTGCTTATTATATGTGAGAATGTTAGATCTGATCTAGATATTCATGCTTAGTGCTTGATATGCTCATTATGATCCATTTGTATATGATAAGTTTTTGAATACTATAGATTAGTGTTAATGTTGTGAAGCTCTGTCGTATAAGCGAAGTGGTTATTAATTGTATATCGAGGAACTAACAGTTCTAAGTGCTTTATTAAGTATTCTAATCACAGATCTGTATCCCAACTAAGGTTGCATACACTTGAGTCCTACAACCACCCATGACACTACCTCGAGTGAGACTTCATCTGCTTCACAGGTGTTTCCGAAAGGGTTGGTAGTTAGGGATTTATTGGTGCGTTGTTTTAGCATTGAACCCTGGGTCTGCCCCTATGCCAACAAATGGTTTTGTTGCTGGGACCTGAAACTGTGATTGTTGGGAACGGAGAAAGAAGAAGATATGTGCAAAGATTCATCCTGAAATTGTGAAAGCTTTGTGCTTAGATATGTGCCCTAGTGCGTAGTATTCTACTTGATATGTAAAGCTCTGTGCTAAAGAGAGAAGGTTGTATCTAAAGAAAGAAGAAAGATCTAAACGCTTTGTGCTCTAAGAAAGGTAAAAGTGGAGATTTTTGACTAAAAGATGTAAGATCTGCAAGCTTTGTGCTTTGATAAAGGTAAGGATAGTTAAAAGTTTTAAGATCTGGAAGCTTTGTGCCCTGTAGAAGTAAGAAAAGTGGAAATTTTTGTTTCTAGAATATGGATCTAGGTCTATTTAATAGAGTCTGTCCTAGTTTGAAAGCTAGGTCATTAATAGATGAAATAAGATTTGATATGAGTAGATCTAGTAAGAATAGTGAAAGATATATTATACCTATGCAAAGAAATAATGTTTGGACTAACGAATGGATGCAGGATCCTAGAAAGAAATTGTTGTGGGTTAACTCATATGATCCTAGTGCACAATATAGAAGAAGCTAGGGGTCATTTAAAAAAAAGAGAGGATTAACCCTCTGTTATAGTTGCAGAAGACTGGGACATCTTGCTAAGGAATGCTCTGGTGGAAGATCTAGTTGTCTTTGTTGTAAAGATCTAGACCCTGAAGTATTGGATTTCCCTAGAATGATTGCTAAGCTTAAAAGAATGAACCTGAATGAAGAAAACCTTAAGGCAAATCCAGAACCTACGAACGAACCTTAGAAAAAATCATAGAAAACATTGCTACAGATGAAAGAAACCCTGAATGACCACCGACATGTCATCTTATCAGAGATCTTCAAAGAAAAGGAATGCATCGAAGCAAGAATAGGACACTTCGACATTGACTGTGTTCTAGATGAGTAAACATAGATGAATATTATGCCAGGGAGAACTTGGGAAGCTATAGGAAGGCCTTCTATGATCCCTTCACTAGGAGGAATAAGTTTATTCATAGGAAATCTAGTAAACCTATGTGGAAGGCTCACTCAGATACCTATGACTATCAATGGAACTTTGACAGAAGAATACTTTGAGATTATTAAATTTGTTGAAGACAATGCCCCATTTACCATGCTAATAGGAAAATCTTGGATTTATAGAGACCAAGCTCGGCAAAAGGAAGAAGAAGAATTTTTGGAACAAAAGAAGCAAGAGTTAAAAGACTTTACGACCAGAAAGATCGCGCACTTGATTGAGGAACATGAGAGAATATCGAAGATATTTAATACTAGCAACATGGATGTCTAAGCTAAGAGAACACTAGAGGATCCTCAAAAGATTGAATTATCTATCCCAGACAAAGAAGAAGTATTATCCAGGAACCCTAGGAAAGAATTTCAACAGTGCAAAGTAACTAAGACCAAATACGAAAAGAATTAGAATGAGAAAAGCATTACTGAGATGAAGCTCACTAGAAAAAAGGCTAGAAAGTTAAGAAAGAAGAGGGATAATACTGAAAGGTTATAGGAGGTTCTAGAGGAGACCATGCGGAAAGAAAAATTGCAGAATTGGAGCTTTGCCGAGATATCAGAACAATGACACATGACACTTTGCCATGATGAAGCAATATAGTCATTGGGGTCGATATATCCGTTCGACTTCCACTCCAAACGAACATAAAATAAATAAAGGTTCTTCTTTTGACCGTTGGACCACGCCATAATGGATCGAATGGGAGTTAATGGAGGCTCATACCCTTTGCAAGCCAATCGTTGTCGAATTACCTATTTAGCTCGTCGCGCCATGCACCGAGAACACTTTTTCCAATCAAGAATTTGAGCCCACGGACTAAGCCGAGTTTATACAGTGATCATTGTTCTCTCATTCTCTATCTCATTACCATGTCTGAGTTGATCCCTGATCCCACGAATTGTTTACCACGAGTGCGTTTGTTGGAACCATTGAGCGCTACAGAGAAAGTCGCTAAGGAATTTTTGATCGACTTTATGACAGAGAGATTCATGTCAGAGAGAGAAGTGTCTACAGGTGTACAAGCATCTTCGACGAGAGGAATGTAGGCCTCTCTGTCCACTACTCGAGTCGGACCATCCCGACCAGCTAATGAGAAATGCATGAAGCACAGAGATGATATCGCGAATGCTAATCTTATTCTGAGCATTATACATGCTTATCTACCACCTCTGAGTGGTGCAATAAACCGAGACAGTGTGCCCAAAGATTTTGAATATGAATTGGTCACTGCGTACCTTCCAAAGGGGATACGCACAGTGCACATAGACCAGGATAAGATCGCAGCGTTGAAGTTTAGTGACTTCAACCTCGGTGACAGGAAAGTGTACAATATGCTAGCCCCATACAAGTATCTGACTAGAACCAAGGGAAAGAATTTAAAGATCGTTCCCCAACTGTGGACCATGAACCTCACGCAATCCACACTGCTTAATGTAATGAAGATTCCTCACTTCGGGAGGCATCAAGAAGTGAACGCGTGTGTCAAGTTGTTGTTGTCTTTCTATCATGGAGGATACTTATGGTTGAACCGTTGCATCACATTGGATCTGACTTTGATCAATCGGATCACAGGGCTTAACATGCAAGACCCTGACCCATAGGATTTCTACCCCGGAAAGACTGCAGATCGTGCTCTTTCTTAGAGGATAAAGGATACTTATGGTGATGTAGAGAAGGGAATGTGAGGCTACAAGGTAGCCTCTATCTAGAGTAATGCAGTGCACCTTTCCTGTCAACTGATCACAGGCAAGATAGTTCGCAAGAACCGACTGACCCAAGTAACTGGATTCGTAGTCGACCTCGCAAGAAAGTGCGTGGAGGGACTACATATGAATTGGGCGAAGTACCTAGTGAACCAGCTAGAACTAGATTGCAGGGAAGCGTAGGATCAGGGATACGAATTCCACTTCAGCTGGCTTCTTATCCTGATCACTTTCATTGCATGGGAGATGCCGAAAGAAGCGACCTTCACAGACACCGAGCCATTTGAACCTCTGGCCACGAAGTTCAGTACGTTGTGGTACTCCAACGACATGAACAAAAAGTGGCAATCAAATGCCTTCTTCCACACATATTATAAACAGTTGAAGGTAGCCATACAGGCCATGCCTCGCATAACCCCGAACACACTTCACAAGTTTAGACCCTTAATAAAATTCAGCATGGACTGTCATTTCATATATATCACCACGCGCGTTGATGAGCATAAACAACAGCTATAGTCATACTACAAGTTAATGGAGGATGACTTGGAGGAGATTACCAAGGAATGGTCTGCGGATCTCCTTGTTCCATCGGACCTCGCAAAGATGTTCGATGTTGACATCCCCAAAACTGCGTTGGATATAGCCAGACCTAGCAAGATAAAGAAGACCAAAGAGGTCCACGATTTAGACAGCGCATATGTGAAGACCGCGTCCATCTCAGCAGAGAAAAGAGGTAATGGCACAAAAGTCGAACAAAATAAAGGCAAGGTTACACCGCCAAGAGACGAGGAGGATCCCTCAAAGAAAAGGAAGGTTTCCCCTCTGAAACCTTCTTCAAGGAAGAAAATGAAAAAAACCAGAACCAAATTCGAGACCACCCTCACCTCAGACGACTTTGACTTCATCATCGCAGCACTGAATGTTGCTTCGTTGGAGATAGCATAGAAGCAGGAAGATAAGTAGGAGGAGGTGTTCAGTCGGATTAAAGATGAACTCCAAGGAGTGCAACAGGCACTATAGTCCAGCCGCGCAGTATCCACTGTGCCCCTGACAGTTGGAACACCAGAATTAGGTGATGAGCCCGCTCAATTACACCGGATTGTTGATACAGTTGAAGCTCGCCTTCGATGAGCTCATGAAGAGATAACACAAGCCACCCAGGCTTTAGCGCAAGTACATAAAGACCTTGAGGACCAAAGAAGTGTTGCAGAAAAGGAAAATCTTGCTCTACAAGAAAAATGGGACAAAGAAAAAATAGAGCTACAACAAAGCAAGGAACAATTGCTCATTGAGCAACTTGAAGTTAAGGAAAGGGTCAAAAGAGCACTTCGCTCTGTAATAGTCATCGAAGTATAGACCGAGGAACAAGTTCCACAATAAGTAGCACAACTGGAAGAGGTAATCCATAAGCTACAACAACGCATCGCTGACTTAGAGCTCCGTGCAGTACCTGAAACCCCATAGGAGATAAGGAACCAAAGAGAAGAAGTGTCCCACAGTGCAGTTGACATATTAAAAGCTCTTGCCTTGGAGTGCAAGAAGCTCAGTAACTGCAACGCCCAGACCTATGAAAATATCACTGAAAATCCTGAATTGCAGACACTAGAGTCGCAGCTCCAAGAAGCAAAGTAGAATGCAGATACACTACAGTCACAGTTGAAGGCCATGTGAGTTGTATAATGGATGAAGAGATCTCAAGAATAACGCATAGCTCAGCATCCGATCCATATGATTCAAATCAAAGTGATGGAAGTCACTCAACAACTTCAACCTATGCAAGACAAGGCATGCCTGTTGTTTACAGAGGTCGAGAGCCAAGGAGCAGAGCTAAAACAAGTCATCCTCACAATAGAACAATTCCTAGAAGGGACAGTAAACAATGTAATGATCCAGAAGTTCACCGAACAAGAGGCCACAATAAAGCAGCAAGTCAAAGCAGCTCGAGCCTAGCTCGAGGTATTCGAGGTAGAACTGCTCAGACCCAAGTGACTCGGAATGAGTCACAGGTGAGTTTTGGGGGTCTTTTGTCCCTTGACCAAGTTTTGGGAGTTTCTTGGTCATGTTGACCTATTTTGGGACTTCGACAGCCTGTCGAAGGAGGAGCGCAAGTCGAATCGGAAATCACAGGATCTTGGCCCCCTTTTGGGCCCCTTTTTGGGTTTTTTGGAATATGTAATAGGAATGGGATGTCGACCCATGGGTTTACCCATGTTTAGGCCTATTTTTAAATATATAAATAGATTCCTAGGCTAGATAGAAGTAGTAGTTCTTCTATGTGATAGAGGTCGGTGTGCTAAGTGCTAAAGGAATGGCTAAGTGCTAGATCTATGTGATCAAAGGATTGTAAGTGCCCTGTGTATACTGTGTGATACTTGTAGAGCTGAGTGCAAGTCCTTGTGAGAGACTATAGAAGGCTTTGTGATGTAACGCAAGGAGGAAGGATCTGGCTAGCTTCGCAGATCTTATGTCTTGTAGGGTGGGGGTGAACCACATAAACACTATGTTATGTGCTTTGTGTCTTTTCTTAATGTGTTCATATGTTATATGCTAAGTGCTCTAATATTTTTAGACAGATCTATTCATGCTTGGTTCTTATTATATGTGAGAATGTTATATCTGATCTAGATATTCATGCTTAGTGCTTGATATGCTCATTCGGATCCATTTGTATACGCTAAGTGCTTGAATATTGTAGATTAGTGTGAATGTTGCGAACCTCTGTCGTATAAGCGAAGTGGTTATTAACTATATATCGAGGAACTAATGGTGCTAACTTCTTTATTAAGTATTCTAATCACAGATTTGTGTCTCAGCTAAGGTTGCATAAACTTGAGTACTGCAACCACCCCTGCCACTACCTCAGGTGAGACTTCATCTTCTTCGTAGGTGTTGCTAAAAGGGCTAGTAGTTAGGGCTTTGTTGGTGCGTTGTTGTAGCATTGAACCCTGGTTCTTCCCCTGTGCAAATAATGGGATTCAACTATTGTTGGAAATAATTACTAGTTTGAAAACCATTCCTTAAATACTAAATTCTAATGCCTATTGGTTTGAGTCTTAGTTGGGCTTACAGGGGTTTAAATAGAAAACCAAAAAACATAGCTTTTAAATGAACCTAGGTTGTGTTTCAATTCTCTACTGCCAAGTTATATTACTACTCCACCTCTTTCCTCCATCTCTCCTTCTCGTATGTTCTCTTTTTCCTCTATTTTTTTTCTTCTCCGCCTCTACATTTTCTTCTTATTCATACTAATGTCCCTTTCCTTGAAAATTTAGTGTATATCAAAATTCCCTTCCCACGTTAAACTTCAAAATCTCTTATTAAATAAAATTAAAACCCATGCTTCAAAATTTATGCCAAGTGTGCTCTCCATACCTACCAAAATTAATAAAATTTAGCCTCAAACAAAGTGCACAACCACCCATTTCTTCAGTTGGAGGAGGATTAAATTTAGGGCCTACCCAAATTGAGTGCATCTCCAAAATAACCATAGTAAAGAATGAGAATTGATGGATAAGAAGGGAAATGATCCAATGGTGGGGATTTCAGAGCCAAAAAGTGGTTAGCATCACCTAAGCTCTTCATGTCTTTGAATTTTTTTGCACTTTTGGATTCATAGGAAATAGATTAACAGTAGAAAGGGATTTTAGAGGCAAGGCAACTAGCATAATCCAAGCTCCACCTACCTTCGAAATACATGGTTGGGCACTCTTGCATCAATGATGAATTGGGTATTAAGCCCCTTCTTGGATAAATTTTCCATTGTATATATTGATGAGATTTTGGTTTTTAACAAATCTATAGAGGATCATTTAAAGAATTTGCAAGCTATTTTAGATTTTCCAAGGAAAAAACAACTAGTACACATCAACTTGAAAACATGTTCTTTTATGAAAAACAAGTTGGTTTATTCGGGTTTCCTAATTTCCAAAAATGGGATGGGGATGAATGCTAACAAATTGAAGGCCATACTGGAGTGGCCAATTATTAAGTGCATAACCAAGGTAAGAAGCTTGCATGGGTATGGATAAGTACACCACTTACAGATTTCTTAAATGAAATAGTTTGTGTGGACTTGTAGAGCATAAGAAAGATTTAAATTGTTGAAAAGAAAATTCATAGAGGTGTTTGTGTTAACCTTACCAAATTTTAATAATTTTTATGTAGATTGCAATGCTAGTGGAAGTGCCATTGATGTAGCTTTGAGGCAAGAAGGAAATCTAGTTGCTTAGTTCATCAAGAAGTTAAGTGATGCTAGGAGAAAGTACTATGTATATGACCAAGAATTTTATGCCATTGTTCAAGTTCAGAAACATTGGCAATACTAATTATTTCCATAGGAGTTCATGTTGTACATTGACCATCCAGACTTGAAGTTCATTAATTCCCATACTAAGCTTAACAATAGACATGTTAAGTGGATTGAACTTTTGCAAGAGTATACCTTTATTCTACATCATACATGGGGTAAAAAAATCCAATTGCATTGCAAATTCATTAAGTAGAAGAGCTATCTTGATGTACACCATGTGAGTGGAAGTTGTCAATTTTGTAGGATTGAAGGAGTTGGATAAAGATGATCCAACTTTTGGAAAAGAATGGTAGGTATGTAACAATCCAACTGATTTGATTGAATCCCATATTTAGAATTTTTTTTCCCATGATGATTTTTGGTTTAGAAAGAAACAATTTTTCATACTAGTAGGTTCTTTTAAGGAACTATTGATTAAGGAATTATATATTGGAGGATTAATATGCCATTTTCACTGAGACAAGACTTTAATAATAGTGGAATATTGATATTATTGGACATTCTTAAGAAGAAATGTCAATAGAGCCATTGAAAAATGTAGGACTTGTTAGAAGAAAAATGGAAGAAGTCAAAATACAAGTTTGTATACTCCACTACTGATGCTTAACATGAATTGGAAACCATATATCTATGGATTTCATTATAGGGATACTGAGGACACAACAAATTTTTAACTCCATATTCATATCCATATTCAAAATGAGTTTCATGCCAATGTGGAAGTTGATCTTGCTATTTTAGCAGATATGAAAATTTTAGTTTGGAGTAGATTTCCAATTTAGAGGAGGAGTTAGGCAAGGAATTTTTGGATGGCGATAAGGATGATATTAGCCAATAATGGTCCATGGTGGAGGGTGGCTTACAATTAGGTTTTCCCAACTTGCATGATTTTGTTATTGTTAGAAATCATGAAGTTCAATGAAAGATGCCAAATTCTCCACCTTTCATGTTGACAGTGTAGTAATCTTGAGTAAGACTAGGAAAACAAAATTCATTCCACTCAATCTTTCCCTATTAACATAGTTACCAACTTAACGAGAACTCTGTCGTTTTTGGGGGGGTCAAGTTTTTTACCCCGTTTTTAAAAATGGTGCTACCGGTAGCACCCCCCTCCCCTTTTAGGTCGTTTTTGATATTTTAACTTTTCTGATACATAAGGTTTCCACTTTGTTTTTTAAATGCTTGTTTTTTCATTTATTTTCAAACTGTTCAATTTTTTTTTCAAACTTTTCTATTTTTTTTTTTAATTCAATGATGTTTTTAATCACATTTTCATGCTTCATCCAATGTTAAAAATGTTGTACACCATTTATTTTTTTTTAATTAAGTTTTTGCTTATAATTATGTATCCTTAATTAAGTTATGGTTCCATACTTTTTAAATATAGTGGAAAATATCATTTTTAACACATTATTTTACCTTTACTTCAATACATAGAAAATAATTATTTTACCTTTACTTCAATACATAGAAAATAATTGTAGTTAAATAACACTATTTTAAAATATTTAGCAAAAAATCATAATTAATTTTTTTGGATCAATTAAAAACTAAAAAAAATAAGAAAACAAAAAGAATTAAAGTTTAAA
>ML778877.1:545252-571502 GCA_009831015.1 Picea engelmannii
ATTTCTCATTTTTCTTTATTTATTTTTTAATGTAAATTTAAGGAAAAAAAGGTTAGTAAATAAATTTTCAAGTGAGCATTTATGATCCAATTTTGGATTTTTTTATTTATATAGGGATTTGTTGTCAAGGCCACAGTCTCAATCATGTCGTAATTAGCTGCAATTTTAACGTTTAGGAAAAACATTTTTCTTTGGGTAGCATCATATTTTTATTTAGGTGTTGATTTTAAGATTTTTCTAAACAACTATTTTATGTTTTAAGGCCATGCTTAAAAAAAGTTGTAATTTTGACCCGGTTAGAAAAACTGGTGCTATCGGCAGCACCACTTTTTGATTTGGGGGTTGATTTTAAAGTTTTTTTGAGCAATCATTTGATCATTTAAGCTCGTGCTTGAAAAAAGTTTTAATTTTAACCCGGTTACAAAAAATGGTGCTACCGGTAGCACCACTTTTTGAATTGGGGGTTGATTTTAAAATTGTTTTTGACCAACCATTTGATACTTTAAGCCCATGCTTGAAAAAAGTTGTAATTTTGACCCAGTTACAAAAAATGGTGCTATTGGTAGCACCACTTTTTGATTTGGGGGTTTATTTTCATGTTTTTTATGCAAAAATATGGGTTTTAAGGGCTAGAGTTCTCGTTTTGAGGTCACAGTTCTCATTAATTTGGTAACTATGTTTATTGTCTCCTAGTTCTAAAACTACAAAAAGAAAGACCTCACTAGAGAGATTCAATTTTAATTAATTTGTTTAGTTTTATGCTTTTCTTTCAACTTTATCTTATTATAATATTAAAACATAGCGAAAACGTTATCTTATTTTAATAAAATATAACGAAAATATTTTTAATAGGAACATTAATACTCTTATACTTACTTTTTGATAAATGGAAAAAGTATAGATTTTTTATTATAAATATTTATTACCAGATTAAGGTATTTTTCCTCTATCTTTCGTATACTTTTTAACATAAATATGGAACTAGCACAACCACATTATTAAATGTGGATGATATATGCCGATAGGTGTCATTGATTTTTAAAGGATAAAAATGACAATTAATATTTCCTTTTCTAAAATGATTAACTGATGGTGATTCTTATCCGAGTTCACCATCCACTATTAATCTATTGAAGTGGATGTGATAATATAGATATTTTTTTATAAAATAAATTCATTAAAAATTTTGTGCACCTAATCGAAAAGGGTGAATTTCAATTACAACACAAAATATTCTAGAGCAACTATAGAAAAGGGCGAATTTCAATTACAAAACAAAATACTATGAAGATAAAAGTACCACTTTTGAATTAGAGCTACTGGATTCCAACCATTTCAATTAAATATAGTTTAAAAAATAAAATAAAATCCCACCCTATGAAAACGTGATTACTGTGATTTATTACATGAAAAAGTTTACAGAGAATTCATTAATTTGTTAATTTGTCTCCACATATTGGTATAGACCTAATTTATATATATAAACTTACGTTACAATGTTGATTCAGAGGTGGATGCACGACTTCAACAATGTCATTAATCCACCTTTGATATGTTTCTTCTCTCTTGTTCTTGTTCTTGCATGGAGAGTAATGTGATTACACACACATGTTTATATACAGATATATATCTAGAAACTAAATCTATTTTCTGTAAAGTTTTTGAGAGAGCTTCTCCATCTTCAACTTCATTGATATTTGGCACCACGATGTTGAAAGCTTGCAGTCTTGAAGCGTTGAGTTTGGGCATTGATGATGCAGAAAGCATATTATACATGGAATCTTCACAAGAAAGAAATGCCTCCAATGTCACGAATGGGTATTCATTGAAACCATCAGGGAAGACTTCTTTAGCATTACTTTTGCAGTTTGCAAGCACTTGGAAATGAATGGGATGGTTCTCTGGGACATTACGAGATTCCATTACGTATTTCCAAAAATGTGTTGCAACTGCCACAAATGAAGTTGAAGCATGAGCTCCTTCCTTCAGATTTTGAATCATTTTTTCGCTAAAATGAAAAGCTGGTATTTGTAGTTCAATTTGGTCTCTCATGGATTTCTGAATACTATTATTCTCGATTTTCTTTGCTACAACTGCACCAGTTCTTACGTTAATTAATTCTTTATGTGCCAACGAAGGATCTAAATTCATGGGCAGTAAATTTTCTAGTAGTAACTTCAAAACATGCGCCTTAACCCGATCGGTGACTACATCTTAACCCTTGAAACAAATATTGGGTATTTCTTAATTCTTTTTGTCTCCCTTGAACATTGTTCTCATGTGCTCGGGTTTTGAAATAGGAAGTCCTTTGCTCTGTTCAGCCTAGCATTTCATGAAATACCGAAAGGAATTCTCATGAACTATGAAAGATGCACGCACTATGAAGAGTCGTTCCAATGCAAATTCCACCTCGGTAATGGATCGATAAGCGCAATAATTGATTGCTCTCTACTATTGAAAATCGAAGACACCCGGTAAAGAAAAAGAGGACACCTAAGCATTCCTCCAAACTTCAAGACCTAGGCAATAATGTAACTCACCAAGATATTTCATTTCAAATACCTGTGACATCTGCTTATTAATTCCACTAATCAATTTTTCTGAATTTCCTGTAATAATTAAATCATCAATATATAAGGAAATCAATACAACATGCTCATTTTCATCAAACTTGGTATACATATTTGGATCACTTTTTCTACTCATAACACCCTGCTTAAGAAAGAAGGAATCTAACTTCTCATACCATGACCTAGGTGTTTGTTTCAGTCCATACAATGATTTCTTTAATTTACATACTAAATGTTCCTGACCACTTTTCACAAACCCCTCTGGTTGATTAAGGTAAACCTCCTCCTTTAACTCACCATATAGAAAAGAAGACTTTACATCTAATTGGTGAAGTTTCCAATGGTGTTTTGTAGCTAGTGAAATCAACATTCTTATAGTGTTTAATTTAGCTACTGGTGCAAATGTTTCTGCATAATCAGTGACCTCTTTCTGTGAATACCCTTTTGCCACCAATCTGGCTTTATATTTATCTATACTACCACCTTCTTTGAATTTAGGTTTGTATATCCATTTACATCCTATGGGCTTTTTATCTTTAGGCAATTTAGTCAATTCCCAAGTTTTGTTTTTCATTATAGATTCATATTTTTCTTCCATTGCTTTTCTCCACTCTTCATGTTCATTAGCTTCATTAAAAATCATGGGTTCTATGACATTTGAAATATTACTCATTAGGGCATAATCTTTATACTTTTCAGGTGGAAGAACCTGTCGTGAAGATCTTCTCAATTGGATGGTGATTTCTTCTCCGTTTTGTGAAGATTCTTCTTCACTGCTGGATGTATCCATGTCACTAGGTGCCTTTTCCTGTTGTTGCATATCTTCTTTGACCTCCTCATATTCAAGAAGTACATGCCATCTTTCATGACTATTGTCCTCATTGTTTCCTTCTGCCTGCTTATGGAAAATTTGTAACATCCCGCTCTTGCATGCACTGTGTGAACTTATTCTTTGAGGACACTTGCTTGCAAGTGAACCATATTATTATACTATTGGTCGTTTGATTACGATTATGAGGCATTATGGATATGATGATATGTTATTTTGTGTATTTACATAGACAGGTATTATTGACTGGGTTCTCTTGAGTGTGCAAGACTTTGGACCTTGAGGATGCAAAGGCATCGATGAAACCCCTTGGAGTCTGGATCGAATCAGGGAGTGGACTATCGGGTTTTGATTATTGTTGATATGACATATGTACATATGATTAGATGATATGATTATTGATTATTATTGCTGACATGATTTGTTGATCATGCAAGATGATGATAGCTTTCCGACCACACTCACATGTGGAGTAGAGGGGTCACGCATGACAAACAGAGACTTTGAGGGAGAGGTGTCGACAGCAACCCTGCCACAACCTACTAGCACTCATGTCATGGCTCTCACTATAGGTTAACGATTACCTAGTTCGAGAAGACCCATGATGTCGTGAGGGAAGACTGTGACAATCGCTCATGATGATTCTAAGGGGCACGCAATAAGGCTAGGACCTTATTCCTTAGAGGCCCTTAGTCTCCCAGAAGATCACCTAGCAGAGTATTAACTCTAGGGGTTTTTGATGTCTACCAAGTCAATCAAGAGGTGAGTGGCACCCTTGGAGCACGTAGTGCATCCTGAAAGGCACGTCGCGCAAGGAAAATGAAAAGAGGCAATTGGCACCCTTGGAGCACATAGTGTGTCCTGAAGGGCACATCATGCAAGGAAAACGAAAAGTGGCGAGTGGCACCCATGGAGCACGTAGTACGTCCTGAAGGGCACGTCACATTTTTAACTAGTAAGTGAATAAACCTAGACGGCCTTAGAACGAATGATGTGTCAAGTAAGTTTTAAAAACAATTTTCCCTAATAAAATTGTTGCCCAACCAAGTAAAATTAAAAATCTAGGTCTAAGTGACACTTGTGATAAAAAATAATAATCATAATTAAACATGTGACGAGAAGGGGGTAAGAAATTCAATTGATTTATTAAATTCAAATTACTTTGGGGGATTAAAATGTTAAAAGGGAAATGATGGTTTTTTTCTTATGCTAAATAAATTTTATTAATTAAAAAGAAAAAGGGGTAAAAGGTGGTTTTTCTACACTTGCTAATTTGAGTTTTAGATAAAAAGGGAAAAGAGGGAAACTTAAAAGAAATGGGAAACTAAGGGGAAAAGGGGAAATATAAAGAAAAAGGGAAACATAAGGAAAAAGATGAATGACTAACTTAGTAGGGAATCTTTCCTTTAAGAACTTTCTAATTATGAACTCAACTAGGAATTTTGTAAAGGTGTAAGTCATTTAAAATGTGTAAGGGAATATGGGGACAACAATGAGCGTTTTTAGGAATGCTTTTAGGTGGGTGAGGGAAATAGGAATAATTAAATAATAAATTAAATTAATTTCTGGTGCAACTAGGGGGATGGGTGACATGTGTACGAGGAGGTTTTTTCTGATTAATTTAATGAAAAAGAAATTAAATGGGAATTTGGGAAAGAAATCACTTAAAAAATCTATAAAAAGGATGGAGGAGGAGGAGTATGGATCAGATCTTTAAGAGTAACATTACGTTGCAGAATTTTTGTGTCTTGACTAACTTATCTTTTGAGAGTTGGGATACCCAGCTCGGGTAACGAGTGGTAGCTCGACCTTGCAAGTCGAGTTGGGTGCTAGAAGTTCTTTGGTTTAGTGTGCATGACCCCTTTGCGGCTCGGGGGGCTCAGGGAGAAGAAGAGTACACCTAGCATTGGATTAAAGGTATCGATGAAGTCACATTGGTCAGCAAGCAGGAGCTGCACGGAGTGCATGCGGGATAACGACTTGGAGTTGTCACCTTGGGATACGGTACGCATGCATTTATTTGAATGGTAGATTATTATTTTTCTTGTGCTTTCATTACTATACTTCTATTGTGTAAAGAAAAGTGTTTTACTCAGCGTTTTTAATCAAGAACTTAAAGTCATCATAGCTTTGCGCTCACTGCTTTTGAATTGATTTCCTTGGCAACCCAATCCCTGATTGCTATGAATGTTCTATTTTTTTTTATTGGGTATTATGAAGAGATTGTGATTTACCTTCTGTTCTTATCCCTAGATCATCAGTCCACGCTTGAGAAGTCGGCCAGGAGTTGAATCGACGGTCGTCACTTCGGTGTTAATAGACCTATAGATTATAATGCTCTGCTTTTCTGTATGTGGATGATGAGTGAAGGAAAATTTTTGCCCAACCATCTACCCTTACTATCTCTGCGTTGATCGATTCATGGCTGAATGATTAGTCTTGCACTTCCTTGTGCATGATTAACTCTTGTGTTTGATTGTTTCTTGATGCAATCTTCTACTTCCTTCGGTGTTCTTCCTGGAGTCATCGCTTGCATTTAAATTTATTTTAACCTTGGAATGACAACGAACATACCCTTTTAATGGCAGTGAATTCACACCTTGAATGACTGTGTTTTATAAGTGTGAATTCCTTTTTATAATTGCATTATGACAACCTTTTATAATTGCAAATTCGTTTTTATGGGAATGACTGCATTTATGATTTTGTATTCCTTTTTATAATTGCAGTGTGACTGTATGACTACGTTTTATAACCATGTGAATGTGTTTTAACTAGTGATAGTGTTTTTATCTAATGGTTGTGTTTTAAGGGTAACTGTGTTTTTATCTAATAAATGACTGTGTGTGAGTGTATTTTTAGATCTGTGTTGACAACAATTAATGTTGTAGCAAATCGATATGTATAACTAGCAACAACCTCAGTATTATTTGCTCTGCGATTACAACCATAATTGGGCCAACAATACCATCTATTACTCTACGATTTATATTTATACATTGCGAAATTAATATAGCTATTGTAATTACGCAAAAATTTTAGATATGACAGTGATATTACCTATTGTAATTACACAACAATGTTAGATCTAACATTGATATTGCATCAATGATTTATATATGCATTATCATATCTGGACTTATGTATCTGCATTTTGTGGCAGCGATTACATGTCTGTGTTTGTAGTTTGATAACTCCCAGCAGAGAATGACAAGGATATATCTACATTTAAGATAACGATTTTTAGACAGAGATTAATGTATAATAGACAGTAGCAAATTTAGGGTGTTAATAGATAGCAGTGAAATTAATTGTTTGCATTGTTTATTAGAGAACACATCATATTGTTCCAGTTATGGCAGCGAATTATGTTGACTAATTGACATAAATTTATATGTACTATGTAACGATTTTATTGTCCAGAGAATGATTGATTTCAGCAAGAATTTTAACCAGCGATAGCTTATACACTAGCATTATAATAAGTAATAGACAAAAAAGATAATAAAAAACAAAATCGTATTTAATAAACATAAATTGATTATTAATAGACTCCCTTAGTATTTTACAGTTAGACAACGATTGTATAGGTATTGGGGACTGAAAAATGAATTTTTTTTAGAGCGATTTTATATGTAGTATATGGCAATGATTTGTAAGTTGTGTGCTTGTTAGCTAATGATATACATGCAACGATTTTATATATGGAAGAGTTTTGTATGCTGTGTATTCTCATGACAACAATTTTGACAACATTATCGTGTATTTATTAGACTGACTACAGACAGAGGACTGTATCAGAAAGTGTTTTTGCTTTTACCTTTTTCAGACAGAGAAAGTGTGCCTCCATATTTTTTGGTTGTCTTCCTGGCGTTTCCTTTGGTGAGACTGTTTTTTCGTTAAAATTTAGAGCGCAAATCTCAATTATTTCACTTTCTCTATAAATTAAAGCTTACCTTATTCCAGAACACCTTAGTTATTATGATGAATAATAAATTTATCTAGATAACCTTAGGTGGGGTTACATCAGTTTGGGGGTTCCTTGATCATTGTAAATTAAGGCCTCCTTAGTATGTCATTCCTTAACTTTAGCAGGTTGTCATTTATAAATTTGATTACACTTTAATTATATTTAGATATGAATAACCTCGACATTACTCCCATAAAACTTCCACTGTTACCGAATCAGATAAGATAAGCAAGTTGATTGCGCGACTGATAATACATTGATTGTATATATTATTAACCACATTCATAATAAGAAGGGATATCTGGTTAGATTGTTAATTATATAAAACAAATTATATATATGCTAAGAAATGCTAACGCTTGTTGGGTATGCTTTGGACTTAGTGGGAGTGGCTTGGAGGATTGAAGGTTACCTTTTAT
Source organism: Picea engelmannii (assembly GCA_009831015.1). Classification (NCBI taxonomy): domain Eukaryota; kingdom Viridiplantae; phylum Streptophyta; class Pinopsida; order Pinales; family Pinaceae; genus Picea; species Picea engelmannii. Next base: position 553,041 of record ML778877.1, read on the forward strand.
CGAAGTTTAATGTTCACAAGTGATAGGTTGAACCCAACCTTCTCCGAAATGAAAACTATGAATCTATATTAAATGTTATAAGAATAGGAATAAAGTAAAATTGGTAACTCAATAACAATTAAATTAATAATATTCAAATTAATTAAATTAACTAGTACATATTAGAGAATATACTTCCTACTACCGAACTAGAATATTTCATCATTACCTTCCTCAGTACGCTAGTACTAGTATTGATTATGTTAAGTGCATATTAGTTCTCTTTGAATGCAATCGTAATTAAATAGTTATCCCACAATGGTAAAGAAGGATCTGTGTAAAGAACGTATGACTTATGTGGATTTAGGATTTTGATGTGGTGTATGATTGTTACAGTAGTCAGTTTTCCCTTGCGTATTTTTGACTTGTCGGTTGGGTTCTTGGGTTAGTCTTCTTATGTTTGACAGTTAACTTGGTCCCCTAGCGTGTTGGATTTTCTTGGGGATATTGATCTAGAAATGTTATGTCGCGCCAGGGTTACTGCCACGCCTATCGCCTGGCGACGACATGATTCCTGATGAGGGGATCATTGCACACCTGATGGATAGAGGCGAATGATAACCTGGCCAGATTTTGTGTTTCCCGATGTGAGGATTGTTCATTATAACTGATGTTGGTACTTGGTTTTGTAATGTTGTAAGGCGTTTGGTTTGAGCATCGTAGAGGTTTTTATTATTGGTCGTCGAAGTCGTTGTGTCGGCTGGTTGATGTTGTCCCTTAGCTTGTAGGTGTTGTCTTGGTTGTGTTGGGTGGGTGGCCAATTTTATCTGCCTTTGTATTCCGCATGTTTTCGCCCAGTTGCTGATTGCGATAGTGTGTTGAGTCATTTTTGTCTGTCCCCTGATCTGCATGCGTTGTTTTCATTGTCAAGTTGTGTGGTTAGTTGTCATCGTCGTTGCCATCCTACCTAAAAACAAAAATAAATTCCACTTGCTTGTGTCACTTAGTCATAATGATGGGGATGCTACATATGGTATCATAGCAGGTTGAACATTGCAATCGTGGATCACTAGGCTTTCCACTGTAGTAAAAACTTAAGTATTAACCTAGCAATAATAATAATAAAATGTTAACGTGTCCATGCGGTGATCTTGATTAGAGGACACCACAGAGGTTCATGGCATGGTTTCGTGGAAGGAGGTCCGACGCCTCCAGAGGTGCCCACACCCTCGAAGTCTAACCCCCAAGGGGGAAGAACAAGTCCTTGTGTTGGATTCAATTGTTGTAATGGATGATGATGGCTTGACAAGGTCCTTTCAAGGAATGTTAGAGGACTTGATTCACCGCCTGTATTGAGTTGAGGCTAGGTCGCATGTACCCTTGAGGGTCCACAATGCGCCCATCTAGTACCATTAGTATTCACTACGAACTCAAGAAGGTCAAATTTATCGATTTCTTTGGTGCCCTAGACGACGTAGCTGCTGAGGCTTGGTGGGATAATATGATGATGTGATTTGCTCCTTGCAAATACACTTCCAACATGAAGGTCCACATGGCAGTCTTCAACTGAAGGGGAGCACTCTTCTATGGTGGAAGACGCTCCTACCGCATTTGAACATGGATGTCTAAGACGTGTCATGGGACCTGTTACAGGAATGGTTCTAGGAGAGGTATATTTCTGAGGAATTCATTGAGTTTCATATCAACGAGTTCAACACCTTACGATAGGGCGGTCGCACGATACCCGAGTACGAGGCCCACTTTTGGAGCTACTTCGGTATGCTCTGCACCAAATTACCAAGAAGCTTAAGATCAACAAGTTCGTGTTGGGCCTTAATGTTAGAATTGAAATTCTACTTCAGGTACTAGGAATACTGGACAAAAGAAAGCGTGATGGATGATGGGGAGCCACACTACCAGCGTGACTGCCTAGAGGAGAGGACCAGAGTATCTAGATCAGCCAGACCCACTACCATGGGAGTTTTGGGCAAGGCCCACCGGATTCTGGTAGCGGGAATAACCGTCGGGAATAGCACCAGTCGACTGTGCTCGAGAGGTCAGGTACCATCGCTGACCAGACCCTTAGAATTTTGATAGATCCTAGTGATATCGAGAGTTTCATTTGTGGGGAGGCGCTAAAAATAATTAAGGATAAGGTAGTCGAACAGGATGAGTTAACTTGGTAGAAATGGCTTCTAGAGCCGAAGAGAAGGTTGGTGGGAAGGTTACGGGCTGTAGCCTTAACCTGGGAGAGTTTGTCCCCAGGGCCAACTTGTACGTCATGTTCCTAGGATCTTACGACGTCCTGATCAGTACAGACTATTTGGAATCGCATGAGGCAATACTCAATTGTAAGATGAAACGGTTGAGCTTGGTCAATGATGAGAGACAGAGACGTGTGATTGTAGGTCAGAACCAGAGAGTTTCCCTGAGGTTTATCTCTTCCTTGTAGATATGGAAGAGCATGCACAAGGGATGTAATATTTATGTGATCCTTGTGTTAAACGAGAAGGGAGTAGTGTAAGGTCTAGAACACCTTACAGTGGTGAGAGAGTTTGTGGACGTCTTCCCAGAGGAGTTACCTGGGATTTCGTCGGAGAGGGAATTGGAGTATACCATAGACCTAAAACCGAGTACTGAACTGATAGAGAAAACGCCTTATCGTATGTCGACCACAGAGTTACATGAGTTGAGAATGCAACTGAAGGATTTGCTGGACCTGGGACTTATACGTCCAAGCATGTCACCGTGGGGTGCACCTATTATTTTCATAAGAAATAAGGATGGGTCATGAAGACTCTGCATTTACTACCATCAATTAAACAAGGCAACGATCAACAATCAATATCCATTGCCAAGGATTTATGATCTGTTTGATCACATGAAGAGTGTGACAATTTTTTCAAAAATTTACTTGAGATCAGGGTATCACCAGCTATGGATCAAGGAGGATGACGTCCCTAAGACTACCTTTAAGACGAGGTATGGACATTACGAGTTCATTGTTTTACCATTTGGACTAACGAACACCCCAAGGGTATTTATGAGTTTGATGAAAGGGGTGTTCCACGAATACATGGACAAGTTCGTCCAAGTATTCATTCATGATATATTGATTTACTCTCGGATGATGGAGGAACATGATGAGCACTTGCGCTTAGAAATACAGTGTCGATGAGAGAACAAATTGTATGGGAAATTGTCTAAATGCTCATTTTATCAATCGAAGATTCACTACTTAGGGCATGTCATTTCCAGCGAAGGTATCACCGTGGACCCAGCAAAGGTCGAGACTATTATGGAATGGCCTGTGTCAACGAATGTCCTATAAGTGCATATCTTCATGGGTTTAGTAGGAAACTATCGATGGTTCGTTGAGGGATTTTCGAAGATAAAAAATCCGGTCATGGAATTGCAAAAGAAGAACAATAAGTTTGTTTGGACAAAGAAATGTGCAGAAGCAATTATGAGGCTCAAGGAGTGGTTGACAACAACACTGATACTAAAGGTCCTTGACATGGATTTAGACTTCTTGGTATGCACTGACACATCCAAAGAAGGCTTAGGCGGATTCTTGATGCAATATGGTTGAGTGATCGCTTACATCTTGAGGAAGTTGAGAAGGCATGAGGAGAACTATGTGACGCACGATTTGGATTTGTTAGCCATCGTTTATTCCTTGAGAGTTTGGAGACACTACCTTATTAGATAGAAATTCGAACTGAAAATGAACCACTGTGGACTACAACACATCTTTACGTAGATCGACCTGAATGCGTGATAATGATGTTGGTCAGAATTGCTTAGCGAGTATGATTTCGAAATCACTTACATAAAAGGAACAATGAACTGAGTGGTAGATGGATTGAGTTAGAGACCACACATATTTTCGGTCTTTCCTCTTCAGATGAATCTACGTGAAAAGATTCTAACTTTACAGCATGATGATGACTGGTACAAAGAGGTCAAGTATTTTTTCGGACATAACACAATGATGGTACCAAGATTTGAAGGATTTACATTGGACGACGACAAATTATTGAGATTTAAAAGTTGAATTTACATACCTCCCAACGATGAGTTGAGGATCTAGATCCTAAATGAGGGTCACATAGCAGTATACATGGCTCATCCTGGAGTCATGAAGATGAGGGTAGACCTTAAAACCCTTATTCTCCTGGAAGGGATGAAGGTAGACATAGTCAACTATGAGGAAATATGGCTAGAATGTCAGCAGGTGAAGGCTAAACATAGACATCCAGCAGGATTACTATAGCCACATGCTATTTCAGAATCAAAATGGGAGGTCATTTCGATGGATTTCATTGTTGGATTTCCACTGACGGTAAGGAGGCACGACTAGATTTTTGTGGTAGTCGACACTCTGAAAAAGAGAGCTCATTTTATTCCTATGTGTACGATGTATCAGTCACCTGGCATAGTTAGAGTTTTCATCAGTGAGATTGTGAGGCTACATGGCGTGCCTAAGAGGATTATATCCGATCGAGGATTGGTGTTTATGGGACGATTTTGGACTAGTTTCCAAGAGGCCTTGGGAACCCAACTTAACCTTTTTATTGCGTATCACCCAGAGACAGACAGGGATACCAAATGAACAAACTAAATATTAGGATATGTTGCGCATGTACGTTATGGACCGACAAAAGCATTGGGAAAAATTCTTTCCACTTGTGGAATTTGCATATAACAACAGTTATCAAAGCACCATTAATATGGTGCCTTTCGAGTTTCTTTAAGGGAAACCATGTCAGATGCCTTGAGTTGGGATCGACTTGAGGATAGGGTCCTGGTGGGACTGAAAGCGATCCAAGAAATGGAAGATCAATTGCAAACTATAAGACAAGGGATCAAGGAAGCGTATGATAGACAGAAGAGTTATGTTGATGTGCATCATGTCGACTGTAGTTACGATGTGGCGATTGAGTATTCTTGCGGGTCAAACCGCATACGAGTTTGATCAAGTTTGGAAATGTTGCTAAACTATCTCCTAGGTTCGTGGGATCCTGAGAGATTGTGGAAAAGAGAGGCCCTTGGCCTATTGACTATCCTTGCGTGATTATTTGAGGCGTATGCACGATGTTTTTCACATCTCTATTTCAAGCATTATGTTAGTGATCCTACACATGTTATTGACATGAGTTCCTTGTAGGTATCTGACGAGGGTGAGATCACATCTGAGCCAATCTGCATACTGGATCATCGCATTCGACAGCTACGATGTCGAATAGTAGATCAGGTCAAGGTCCAGTGGGACAACAATAGTACACACTCGACAACCTGGGAGGATGCATATGATATGCGCCAACAGTTTCCATTTTTGCTTGATAGATAGACTTGTGATACTGTGATACACATTATTTCGGCACTTATATATTGTGAAACTTCGGGACAAAATTTAGACCAAGAGAGGGTGAATGTAACATCCCACTCTTGCACGCATTGTGTGAACTTATTATTTGAGGACACTTGATTGCAAGTGAACCAGATTATTATATTATTGGTCATTTGATTATGATTATGAGGCATTATGGATATGATGATATGTTATTTTGTGTATTTACATAGACAAGTGTTTTTTACTAGGTTCTCCTGAGTGTGCAGTACTTTGGACCTCAAGGATGCAGAGGCGTCGATGAAACCCCTTGGACTCCAGATCGAGTCAGGGAGTGGACTATTAGGTTTTGATTGTTGTTGATATGACATATGTACATCTGATTAGATGATATGATGATTGATTATTATTGCTAACATTATTTGTTGATGATGCAGGATGACGATAACTTGCCAACTAGATTCACATGTGGAGTAGAGGGGTCATGCACGACAACCAGATACTTTGAGGGAGAGGTGTGGACAGCAGCCCTGCCACAACCTACTAGCACTGACGTTGTGGTTTAGACTGTAGGTTAACGATTACCTATTTTGAGAAGACCCACGATGTCGTGAGGGGAGACTACGACAGTTTCTCATGATGATTCTAAGGGGCATGCAATAAGGTCAGGGCCTTATTCCTTAGAGGCCCTTAGTCTCCCACAAGATCACCTAGCGGAGTATTGACTCTAGGGGTTTTTTATGTCTAGCAAGTAAGGCAAGAGGCGAGTGGCACCCTTGGAGAACACAGTGCGTCCTGAAGGGCACGTCGCATAAGGAAAATGGAAAGAGGCGAGTGGCACCCCTAGAGCACGTAGTGCGTCTTGAAAGGCACGTAGTGGAACCCTTGGATCACGTAGTGCATCCTGAAGAGCATGTCCCATTTTTAACTGGTAAGTGAATAAACCTAGACAACCGTAGAACGAATGATGTGTCAAGTAAGTTTTAAAAACAATTTTTCCCTAATAAAAATGTCGCCCAACCTAGTGAAATTAAAAATATAAGTCTAAGTGACACCTGTGGTAAAAAATAATAATCATAATTAAACATGTGACGAGAAGGGGGTATGAAATTCAATTAATTTATTAAAATCAAATTACTTTGGGGGATTATAATTTTAAAACGGAAATGATGGCTTTTTTTCTTATGCTAATTAAATTTTATTAATTAAAAAGAAAAAGGGGTAAAAGGTGGTTTTTATACACTTGCTAATTTGAGTTTTAGATAAAAAGGGAAAAGAGGGAAACTTAAAAGAAATAGGAAACTAAGGAAAAAAGGGGAAACATAAAGAAAAAAGAAAANTTTTATTAATTAAAAAGAAAAAGGGGTAAAAGGTGGTTTTTATACACTTGCTAATTTGAGTTTTAGATAAAAAGGGAAAAGAGGGAAACTTAAAAGAAATAGGAAACTAAGGAAAAAAGGGGAAACATAAAGAAAAAAGAAAATGTAAGGAAAAAGATGAATGACTAACTTTGTAAGGAATCTTGCCTTTAAGAACTTTCTAATTATGAACTCAAGTAAGAATTTAGTAAAGGCGTAAGTCATTTAAAATGTTTAAGGGAATATGGGGACACCAAGGAGCGTTTTTAGGAATGCTTTTAGGTGGGTGAGGGAAATAGCAATAATTAAATAATTAATGAAATTAATTTTTGGTGCAGCTGGGGGGATGGGTGACATGTGTACAGGGGAGGTTTTTTTCTTACTAATTTAATGAAAAAGAAATTAAATGGGAATTTGGGAAAGAAATCACTTAAAAACTCTATAAAAAGGATGGAGGAGGAGGAGTATGGATCATATCTTTAAGTGTAATGTTACACTGCATCATTTTTGTGTCTTGGCTGACTTATCTTGTGGGAGTTGGGATACCTAGCTTGGGTAACGATTGGTAGCTCAACCTTGCAAGGTGAGTTGGGTGCTAGTTGTTCTTTGGTTTAGTGTGTGTGGCCCCTTTGTGGATTAGGGGTCTCAAGGGGAAGAAGAGTACCCTTAGCGTTGGCTAGGAGGTACCGGGTCACATCGGTCGGTAAGCGGGATCTAGATGGAGCACGTGCGTGACAACGAATCAGAGCTTTCACCTTGGGATACGGTATGCATGTGTTTATTTGAATGGTAGATTATTATTTTTCTTGTGCTTTCATTACTGTACTTCTATTGTGTAAAGAAATGTGTTTTAATCAACGTTTTTAATCGAGAACTTAAAGTCATCATAGCTTTACGCTCGCTACTTTTGAATTGATTTCCTTGGCAACCCAATCCCTGAATTCTATGACTATTCTGTTTTGTTTTATTGTGTATCATGAAGAGATATTTCTTTACCTTCCTTCCTTATCCCTAGATCATCAATCCATGCCTGAGTAGTTGGCCAGGAGTCGAATCAATGGTCATCACTTCGTTGTTAATAGACCTATAGATTTTAATGCCCTTCTTTTTTGTGCATGGATGATGAGCGAAGGATAATTTTTTCCCAGCCATCTACCCTTACTATCTCTGCGTTGAATGATTCATGGCTGAATGATTGGTCTTGCACTTCCTTGCGCATGATTAACTCATATGTTTGATTGTTTCTTGCTGTGATCTTATACTACTTTTGTTGTTCTTCCTGGAGTCATCGCCTGCATTTCTTTTAACCTTGGAATGACAACAAACTTACCCTTTTAATGGCAGTGAATTCACACCTTGAATGACTACGTTTTATAAGTGAGAATTCCTTTTTATAATTGCATTATGATAACCTTTATAACTATGAATTCGTTTTTATGGGAATGACTACATTTATGATTTTGTATTCCTTTTTATAATCGCAGTGTGACTATATGAATGAGTTTTATGACCATGTGAATGTGTTTTAACTAGTGATATCATTTTTATCTAATGGTTGCGTTTTAGGGGTAACTACGTTTTTATCTAATAAATGACTGTGTGTGAGTGCGTTTTTAGATCTATGTTGACAACGATTAATGTTGTAGCGAATCCATGTATATAACTGGCAGCAACCTCAGTATTATTTGCTCTGCAATTACAACCATAATTGGGCCATCAATACCATCTATTACTCTGTGATTTAGATTTATACACTGTGAAATTAATATAGCTATTGTAATTACACAACAATTTTAGATATGACAACGATATTACCTATTGTAATTACACAACAATGTTAGATCTAACATCGATATTGCATCAACGATTTATATCTACTTTATCATATTTGGACTTATGTATTTGTGTTTTGTGGCAGCGATTACATGTCTGCATTTGTAGTTTGATAATTCCCAGCAGAGAATGAAAAGGATATATCTCCATTTAAGATAATGATTTTTAGACAGCGATTAATGTGTAATACACATTAGCGAATTTAGTGTTTTAATAGACATTAGTGAAATTAATTGTTTGCATTGTTTATTAAAGAGCACATCATATTGTTCCAGTTCTGACAACAAATTATGTTGACTAATTGACATAAATTTATATGTATTGTGTAATAATTTTATTGTCAAGAGAACGATTGATTTCAGCAACAATTTTTACCAGTGATAGCTTATACACCAACATTATAATAAGTAATAGACAACAACAATAGTAAACAACAAAATTGTATTTAATAAACATCAATTGATTATTAATAGACTCCCTTAGCATTTTACGGTTAGACAATGATTGTATAGGTATTGGGAACTGCGAAATGAATGTTTTTGAGAGCTATTTTATATGTAGTATATGGAAGTGATTTGTAAGTTGTGTTCTTGTTAGCCAATGATCTACATGAAGCGATTTTATATATGGCAGCGTTTTGTATGCTGTGTATTCTCATGATAGCGATTTTGACAGCATTATCGTGTATTTATTATACTGACTACAGACAACAGACTGTATCAGACAATGTTTTATTTTTTACCTTGTTCAGACAGAGAAAGTGTGCCTCCAGTTTTCTTGGTTGTTTTCCTGGTGTACTGTTTGGTGAGACTATTTTCTCATTAAAATTTAGAGCGCAAATCTCAATTATTTCACTTTCTCTATAAATTGAAGCTTACCTTATTCTAGAGAACCTTAGTTACTATGATGAATAATAACTTTATCTAGATAACCTTAGGTGGGGTTACATCGGTTTGGGGCTTCCTTGATCATTGTAAGTTAAGGTCTCCTTAGTATGTCATTCCTGAACTTTAGAAGGTTGTCATTTATAAATTTTATTACACTTTAATTATATTTAGATATGAATAACCTCGACATTGCTCCCATAAAACTTCCATTGTTACCGAATCAGATAAGATAAGCAAGTTCATTGCGTGATTGATAATACATTGATTGTATATATTATTAACTACATTCATAATAAGAAGGGATATGTGGTTAGATTGTTAATTTTATAAAACAAAATATATATATGCTAAGAAATGCTAACGCTTGTTGGGTATGTTATGGACTTAGTGGGAGTAGCTTGGAGGATTGAAGGTTACCTTTTATCCAAGTTTAATGTTCACAAGTGATAGGTTGAACCCAAGCTTCTCCAAAATAAAAACTATGAATCTATATTAAATGTTATAAGAATAGGAATAAAGTAAATTTGGTAACTCAATAACAATTAAATTAATAATATTCAAATTAATTAAATTAACTAGTACAGATTAGAGAATATACTTCCTACTACCGAACTAGCGTATTTCATCATTACCTTCTTGAGTATGCTAGTACTAGTATTGATTATGTTACGTGCATACTAGTTCGCTTTTAATGCAATCAAAATTAAATAATTATCCCACAATGATAAAGAAGGATCTATGTAAAGAACGTATGACTTATGCGAATTTAGGATTTTGATGTGGTGTATGATTGTTACAGTAGTCATTTTTCTCTTGCATCTTGTTGACTTGTCGATTGGGCGCTTGGGTTAGTCTTCTTATGTTTGACAGTTAAATTGGTCGCCTAGCGCGTTGGATTTTCTTGGGGATATTGATATAGAAATGTTATGTCATGCTAGGGTTACTACCACGCCTATTGCTTGGCGATGACATGATTCCTGATGAGGGGATCATTGCACACCTGATGGATAGAGGCGAATGATCACCTGGCCGGAGTTTGTGCTTCCCAATGTGGGAGTCGTTCGTTATAATTGAAGTTGGTACTTGGTTTTGCAATGTCGTAAGGCCTTTGGTTTGCGTGTCATAGAGGTTTCTATTACTGGTCGTCGAAGTTGTTGTGTCAGGTGGTTGATGTCATCCCTTAGCTTGTAGGCGTTGTCTTGGTTGTGTCGGGCAAGTAGCCGATTTTATTTTCCTTTGAATTTCGCATGTTTTCGCCCAGTTGTTGATTGTGCTAGTGTGTTGAGTCATTGTTGTTTGCCACCTAATCTGGGTGCATTGTGTTCGTCGTCAAGTTGTGTGGTTAGTCGTTGTTGTCATTTCCTTCTTGCCTAAAAACAAAAAAAAATGCACTTTCTTGCGTCGCTTAGTCATAATGACGGGGATGCTACATATGGTATCAGAGAAGGTTCAACCCTGCGACCGTGGATCTATAAGCTTTCCACTGCAATAAACCCTTGAGTATTAACCTAGCGTTAGTAAAAAAAATATGTTAACATGTCCATGTGGTGATCTCGATTAGAGGACGCCACAGAGGTTCGCAACGTGGTGCCGTGGAAGGAGGTGCAACGCCTCCAGAGGTGCCCGCACCCTAGGAGTCTAACCCCCAAGGGGGAAGAACAAGTCCTTGGGTTGGATTTGATTGTTGTAATGGACGATGATGGCCTGACAAGGTCCTTTCAAGGAATTTCAGAGGCCTTTATTCACCGTCTGTATTGATTTGAGGCCAGGGTGCCTGTACCCCTGAGGGTCCACAACATGCCCAACCAGTACCATTAGTATTCACTACGAACTCGAGAAGGTCAAATTTCTTGAGTTTTTTGGTGCCCCAGATGATGCAGCCACCGAGGCCTGGTGGGGGAATATGGCAATGTGCTTTGCGCCTCGTGAATATACTTCCAACATGAAGGTCTGCATGGCAGTCTTCAACTAAAGGGGAGCGCTCTTCTATGGTGGAAGATGCTCCTACCGCATTTGAACATGGCCATCTAAGACGTGTCATGGGAACTGTTCGAGGAACGGTTCCAGGAGAGGTATCTTTCTGAGGAATTCGTTGAGCGTCATCTCAATGAGTTCAACACCTTGCGACAGGGTGGTCACACAATGCTCGAGTACGAGGCCCATTTTTGGAGATACTTCGGTATTCTCCACACCAAATTACCAAGAATCTTAAGGTCAACGAGTTTGTGTTGGTCCTTAATGTTAGAATTCAACTTCTACTTTGGGTACCAGGAATACTGGACCGAAGAAAACGTGTTGGATGGTGGGGAGCCGTATTACCAGTGTGACTGCCCAGAGGAGAGGACCGGAGCATATGGATCAGTCGGACCCACTACCATGGGAGTTTTGGGCAAGGTCCATTGTATTCTGGCAGTGATAATAACCACCAAGAAGAGCACCAGTCGACTGTTCTCGAGACGTTAGGCACCGTCGCTGATCAGACCCTTACCATTTTGATAGATCCTAGTGATACCGAGAGTTTCATTTATGGGGTAGCGCTAAAAAGAATTAAGGATAAGGCAGTTGAACATGATGATTTAACTTGGTAGAAATGGCTTCTGGAGCCGAAGAGAAGGTTGGTGGGAAGGTTACGGGCTGTAGCCTTAACCTGGGAGAGTTTGTCCCCAGGGCCAAACTGTACGTCACAATCCTGGGATCTTAGGATGTCATTATTGGTATAGACTATTTGGAATCGCATGAGGCAATACTCAATTGTAAGATGAAACAATTGAGCTTGGTCGATGATGAGGGACAGATACGCATGATCGTAGGTCGGAACTAGGGAGTTTCCTTGAGGTTTATCTCTTCCTTGCAACTACGAAAGAGCATGTGCAAGGGATGTAAGATTTATGCGATCCTTGCATTAAATGAGAAGGGAGTAGTAGAAGGTCTAGAAAACCTTCCGGTGGTGAGAGAGTTTGTGGATATCTTCCCAGAGAATTTACCTGGTATGTCGCCAGAGAGGGAATTGGAGTTTACCATAGACCTAAAACCGGGGACTGAACCAATAACGAGAATGCCTTATCGTATGTCGACCCCGGAGTTATAGGAGTTGAGAATGCAACTGAAGGAATTGTTGGACCTGGGACTTATATGTCCAATCGTGTCACCATGGGGTGTGCCTGTTATTTTCATATGAAATAAGGATGGGTCGTGGAGACTCTGCATTGACTACCATAAATTAAGCAAGGAAACGATCAAGAATCAACATCCGATTGATGATATGTTTGATCAGATGAAGGGTGTGACAGTGTTTTCAAAGATCAACTTGAGATCAGGGTATCACCAACTACAGATCAAGGAGGATGACATCCCTAAGACCGCCTTTAAGATGAGGTATGGACATTACGAGTTTATTGTTTTACCGTTTGAACTGATGAACGCCCCAGGGGTATTTATGAGTTTGATGAATGGGGTGTTCCGCAAATACCTGGACAAGTTCACCCAAGTATTCAATTATGATATATTGATTTACTCTTGAATGATGGAGGAGCATGAAAAGCACTTGCGCTTGGTACTACAGTGTGGGCAAGAGAACAAATTGTATGGCAAATTGTCTAAATGCTCGTTTTATCAATCAAAGATTCACTACTTAGGGCATGTCATCTCCGATGAAGGTATCGTTGTGGACCAAGCAAAGGTCGAGGCTATTATGGAATGGTCTACGCCGATGAATGTCCCAGAAGTGTGTAGCTTCATGGGTTTAGCAGGATACTATCAACGGTTCATCAAAGAATTTTCGAAGATAGAAAATACGATCACGGAATTGCAAAAGAAGAACAAGAAGTTTGTTTGGACCGAGAAATGCATGGAAGAATTTATGAGGCTCAAGAAGTGGTTGAAAACAGTACCGATACTAAAGGTCCCTAACATGGATGCGAACTTCTTGGTATGCACTAATGCATCAAAGGAAGGCTTAGGCAGATTCTTGATGAAAGATGATCAAGTGACCGCTTACATCTTGAGGAAGTGGATAAGGCATGAGGAGAACTATGCGATGTAGGATTTTGAGTTGTTAGCCATCATTTATGACTTGAGAGTTTGGAGACACTACCTTATTACATGGAAATTCGAACTGAAAATGGACCACTATGGACTACAACACATCTTTACGCAGAGTGACCTGAATGCACAACAACGACATTAGTCGGAATTGCTTAGCGAGTATGATTTTGAGATCACTTACATAAAAGGAAGAGTGAACCAAGTGGCAAATGCATTGAGTTGGACACCACTCATATTTTCAGTGTTGCCTCTTTAAACGAATCTACGTGAAAATATTCTATCGTTACAGCGCAACAATGACTGGTACAAAGAGGTCAAGTATTTTATTGAACATAACACAATGATGGTACCAAGATTTGAAGGATTTACGTTGGACGACGATGGATTACTGAGATTTAAAAGTCGAATTTATGTACCGCCCAACGACGAGTTGAGGATCTTGATCCTAAACAAGGCTTACAGAGCAATATACATGGCTCATCTTGGAGTCAGGGAGATGAGGGCAGACCTTAAAACCTTATTATTCTGGAAGGAATGAAGGCAGACATATTCAACTACGGGGAAATATGGCTAGAATGTCAGTAGGTGAAGGATGAACATAGACATCTAGTAGGATTACTACAACCACACGCTATTCTGGATTCGAAATGGGAGGTGATTTCAATGGATTTCATTGTTGGATTGCCACTGAGGGCAAGGAGGCATGAATTGATTTTTGTGGTAGTCAACACTCTGAAGAAGAGAGCTCATTTCATTCATGTGCGTACAATGTATCAGGCACCTAACATAGCTAGAGTTTTCATCAGTGAGATTGTGAGGCTACATGGTGTGCCTAAGAGGATTATATCTGATCGAGGATCGGTGTTTACGGGATGATTTTGGACTAGTTCCCAAGAGGCCTTGGGAACCCAACTTAAATTTATTACTGCGTATCACCCAGAGACAGACGAGCAGACCAAACAAACAAACTAAATCTTGGAGGATATGTTTTGCATGTACATTATGGACCAACAGAAGCATTGAGAAAAATTATTTCCACACGTGGAATTTACATATAACAACAGTTATCAAAGCACCATTAAGATGGTGCCTTTCAAGTTTCTTTACGGGCGACTATGTCAGACGCCTTGAGTTGGGATCAACTTGAGGATAGGGTCCTGGTGGGACTGGAAGCGATCCAAGAAATGGAATATCAATTGCAAACTATAAGAAAAGGGATCAAGGAAGTGAAGGATCGGCATAAGAGTTATGTTGATGCGCATCGTGTCGACCGTAGTTACGATGTGGCGATTGAGTATTCTTGTGGGTGAAACCGCATAAGAGTTCTATCAAGTTTGGAAAGGGTGCTAAAGTATCTCCTAGGTTTGTGGGATCCAGCAAGATTGTATAAAAGAGATTCCTGTGGCCTATTGACTATCCTTTCCTGATTGTTTGAGGCATATGCACGATGTTTTGCACATATCTGTTTGAGACATTATGTTAGTGATCCTACACATGTTATTGGCATGAATTCCTTGCAGGTATCTGATGAGGGTGCGCTCACGGATGAGCCAATCCGCATCCTGGATCATCGCATTCGACAACTATGACATCGAACAGTAGATCAGGTCAAGGTCCAGTGAGACAACTATAGTCCGCACTCAGCGAACCGGGAGGATGCATATGATATGCACCAAAAATTTCCATTTTTGCTTGATAGATAGACTTGTGATACTGTGAAACACATTATTTAGGCACTTATATACTGTGAAAATTCGGGACGAAGTTTAGACCAAGAGGGGGTGTATGTAACATCTCGCTCTTGTGTGCACTATGAGAACTTATTCTTTGAGGACACTTGCTGGCAAGTGAACCGGATTATTATACTATTGGCCATTTGATTATGATTATGAGGCATTATGGATATGATGATATGTTATTTTTTGTATTTACATAGACATGTGCTATTGACTGGGTTCTCCTGAGTGTGCAGGACTTTGGACCTTGAGGATGCAAAGGCATCTATGAAACCCCTTGGACTCTGGATTGAGTCAGGGAGTGGACTATTAGGTTTTGATTGTTGTTGATATGACATATGTACATCTGATTATATGATATGATGATTGATTATTATTGATGACATGATTAGTTGATGATGTAGGCTGACGATAGCTTGTCGACCAGACTCTCATGTGGAGTAGAGGGGCCATGCACGACAAATAGAGACTTTGAGGGAGAGGTGTCAATAGCAGCCCTGCCACAGCCTACTAGCACTCCCATCATGGCTCGGACTATAGGTTAACGATTACCTAGTTCGAGAAGACCCACGATGCCATGAGGGAAGACTGCGACAGTCGCTCACGATGATTCTAAGGGGCGCGCAATAAGGTCAGGGACTTATTCCTTAGAGGCCCTTAGTTTCCAACAAGATCACCTAGCGGAGTATTGACTCTAAGGGTTTTTTATGTCTACCAAGTCAGTCAAGAGGCGAGTGGCACCCTTGGATCACATAGTGCATCATGAAGGGAACGTCATGTAAGGAAAATAGAAAGAGGCGAGTGACACCCTTGGAGCACGTAGTGCGTCCTGAAGGGTACATCGCACAAGGAAAATAGAAAGTGGTGAGTGGCACCCTTAGAGAACGTAGTGCATCCTGAAGGGCATGTTGCATTTTTAACTAGTAAGTGAATAAACCTAGACAGCCTTAGAATGAATGATGTGTCAAGTAAGTTTTAAAAACAATGTTTCCCTAATAAAAATGTCGCCCAACCTAGTGAAATTAAAAATCTAGTTATAAGTGACATGTTGGCACAGGGGAAGACCCAGGGTTCATCTCTAATAGCGCACCAACAAGCCCTAAATACTAGCCCTTTTGGAAACACCTGCGAAGCATATGCAGTCTCACCTGAAGTAGCAATAGGGTGTTGTAGGACACAGGTGTCTACAACCAGAGGAAATGCAAGTGGAATCAAGGCAACCACACACGGAGATCAGATTATTCTTTCCAAGCATACACCTACTTCACACATTTATATATCAGATCTAACATACTAATGCATCATCAGAGTAATAGAGTAAAGAACACAACATTAATCACACACAACAACAGGATATACGTGGTTCACCCTCTCCCTAGGGCTATGTCCACAGAACTGTCATTTATAATATATTAGGTGAAAGCTTACAGTTCTGTCTGCGCTCTTAGCTTGAATATATATCTCTTTATCTCTTTTCTCTATCTCCCTTCCCTGCACACCCAGCTGCAGGGTTTATCTTCGCACCCAGTTGAAGATCTTACAACACAGAATTCTCTCTCAGTAACAACAACAATCAATCCTCATACATAATCTCTCCCTGTCTCTAACCCATCCTAGGTCCTCTTGACCTTTATTTATGCATTACAATAGGTCACCGACAACCTTAGGCTGAAGCCTAGGTGTCAAAACCCTAGATACCAAAACCCTAGGTGTCTAAAACCCTAGGTCAACTTGACCCACATTTTCAAGGCTTCGCCAGCCTTTCTTTCCTTCCTTCCTGCGAGGTTCTCCAAGCATCTACCGGTGGCTTTTTCCGCTTGCTGAGTTGTCCATGATCCATCTTCCTTGTTGATATGTCTTCCTTGATCTCCTCATCCAACAGATTGCTCTCTCAGAATTCGCTCCATATTTTCTGCTTCTTTAACCACTTCGACCTGATCTCAGACAACCTTCCTTCTGCGCAGATCGTGTTTCACCTTTTCTTCTGTAATATTCGCTTTCTTCCATAATCAAGGGCCAACATGACACTTGTGGTAAAAAATAATAATCATAATTAAACATGTGACGAGAAGGGGGTAAGAAATTCAATTAATTTATTAAAATCAAATTACTTTGGGGGATTAAAATTTTAAAAGGGAAATGATGGTTTTTTTCTTATGTTAATTAAATTTTATAAATTAAAAAGAAAAGGGGTAAAAGGTGCTTTTTCTACACTTGTTAATTTGAGTTTTAGATAAAAAGGGAAAAGAGAGAAACTTAAAAGAAATATGAAACTAAGGGAAAAAGGGGAAACATAAAGAAAAAGGGAAACGTAAGGAAAAAGGTGAATGACTAACTTTGTAAGGAATCTTGCCTTTAAGAACTTTCTAATTATGAACTCAACTAGGGATTTAGTAAAGGCGTAAGTCATTTAAAATGTGTAAGGGAATATGGGGACACCAAGGAGCGTTTTTAGGAATGCTTTTAGGTGGGTGAGGGAAATAGGAATAATTAAATAATTAATAAAATTAATTTCTGGTGCAGCTAGGGAGATGGGTGACATGTGTACGGGGGAGGTTTTTTTCTGATTAATTTAATGAAAAATAAATTAAATGGGAATTTGGGAAAGAAATCACTTAAAAAATCTATAAAAAGGATGTAGGAGGAGGAGTATGGATCAAATCTTTAAGCGTAATGTTACACTACATAATTTTTGTGTTTTGACTGAATTATCTTGTGGGATTTGGGATACCCAGCTCAGGTAACGAGTGGTAGCTCGACCTTGCAAGGCGAGCTAGGTGCTAGTTGTCCTTTGGTTTAGTGTGTGTGGCCCCTTTGTGGCTCGGGGCTCTCAGGGGGAAGAAGAGAACCCCTAGTGTTGGTTGGGAGGTACAGGTGAATTCACTTTGGTCGGCAAGCGGGAGCTGCATGGAGTGTGCATGGGACAACGACTCGGAGATGTCACCTTGGACTACGGTACGCATGCATTTATTTGAATGGTAGATTATTATTTTTCTTGCGCTTTCATTACTATACTTCTATTGTGTAAAGAAATGTGTTTTACTCAGTGTTTTTAATCGAGAACTTAAAGTCATCATAGCTTTACGCTCATTGTTTTTAAATTGATTTCTGTAATGATCCCAAGCCATAATGCAAGGATCATCATTGTTTTGGTGTCTTTTTAAAACTTTTTCTGAGTGAGGTATTTCGTCAAACACTTTGTTGATCTACCTTTTAGATGTGTTTATATGTGTGTATGCAGCAAATAACAGAAAGAGATAACCATGGAACAT
>ML778877.1:589635-600981 GCA_009831015.1 Picea engelmannii
TATCACTCCATTTTGTATACAGATAAGTTGGCCTTGTCTACATCGACTTGGTCACCATGGTTCGGGGGATTGACATGCGACTCAATATGAAGAAAAGTTGACAGGGTATACAGGCGTTTTATCAGGGTTGAAGAGCCCAAAGTGACGCTCCGTCTCAGCCCCCGGCTTCTGGTTCTCGTTGAAAATAGCGAAGATATAGGTCTCGATGCTCCTTCCCGGCCTCTTCGGTGTCCCTGCATTCGATAATACATGTCGGATGAGATTGTTGTTATAAGCCTGAGCATTGTCTACTGTGGCCACGTTCAAGCCAGCAGAAGGCCATCCGCTTTCAGTAATGATGAATGGGAAGTCGTGATATCCCAAGTCTTCCATGGCCGAGATAATAGTATCGACGATGGCATCGAACAAGTTGGTGTAGCTGTGATCTCCGTCTTGCATCACCGTTGACGTGGACTTAAACAGAGCGTACTCCAGAGAAATGTTTCTCCAGTTTTCGTTGACATAACTGAAAAATGGATAGACGTTGGCCATGAAAGGAGCCTTGTTATCTGACAAGAATTCCATCACAGAGCTCATCGTGTCCTTCACGTCGTCTAAGAAGACTCCCTTAGAAGGCGGGATTAAGGCATTGCCTATAACAGATTCTGAGGCGTGGGTGGTGGAGACCTTGATCTTATTCTGCAGATTGGCGTTCTGAAGCGCGGTTTGAATGTTTTGCATGGCAGGAAGAAGATACGATATGTTCTCCTTGACCTTCAAAACCTCGTTGCCCACTGCAATGTATTTGATATTGGTGGCGGGATAGAAGGGAACAATGTTGATGTTAACCCAACTTTCTGCTGCGTCCTGGCTGGAGGATATTTCCTGCAATCTGTTGGTTTCGATTCCCACGATTACATCGATCCCGGAGTTAGCAAAAGCTGGCAGTACTTCTGGGCTTCCTTGGAAAATCCTATATTGCCCAATGTTGTTCTGCTTCATCAAGGTTACCACCTGGTCTGCATGTGGAAGATTGTCTCCTACCATACCGTTGTTGACTCCTATTTTATCAGCGCCTGCACAACGAATTGAATTATAATCAGTTTAATAGAGCGACCTTGTCGATGTAAAGCTTTGAATAAAAATTGGATTGTATGAAGTCTTTATCGAAGAAGAAAAAATGCTGGGTAATGCTAACTTACATGCGAGAATTGAATAACAGTAGATGGCAATACATCCAATCAGGAAGATCTTCATCTGGTCTTTGGAGGCTGCCATTTTTCTCACGGGAAATGCCAGACTTGAAAATTCTACGCGCGGACTCTCAATTTATAAAAGTTCCACTCTCTCCATCGGCATTGAAAATTAACAAGCGCTAGGCCAAGTAGACGCTGTGCCATATGCTATGGGCTGTATCGTCCGGGCATTGATTGGGTGAATTGATCATGGCACTCTATTCCCAATCTCTGTGCTATGCCATCTTCTATATCACCACGTATCTACAAAAACGAGTGGCACGGGCACTTAGTATTCCTAGTCAATGCGGAGACTTTAGAAGTTTCTAGATAGGTTTTTCTAACTTTCAAGCCGCCCTCAGTGAAAGTCTTGCGTATTCCACTTCTGAGCTGGAGTTGATCTTTAACCGATAGCGGCGGGGCCAGAAATTAGATTCACAACTCTTGTGGGTCCATGTGCAAGATCATTCTTCCATTTTCTATCCAGTAGTGCTCATGATTGACCAATTAAAAAAAAGGCGCATGCTTGTCAAAGTCCACTTCATAAAATTTATGGTAATGGTATCCGAGTGTGAAGAAGTTTTTAGGGTTTTGGCCACGTGCTGCGGTGGGCTCTATCTGTATCATTAGTTTCGAAATGATTTTGACTTTGTGACATTTTCTATGGGGAAGGTTTAGATAACGAAGATAATGATTTTTGTAATTAATATTTATTTAAGTTTTTAATTTGAATATTTTATATAGTTTTATGAATTAGTTTATTGAAATATAATTTCACTATTTTATAAGATTGGAAGGTTTCCGAATCGATTAGAAATCTAGTGAAAATTTTTAAACATCCGGAAATTATGATTTAAAAATTTAACCAATATTATCTTCCTGAAATTATGATTTAAAAATTTAACCAATATTATCTTCCGGAAATTATGATTTAAAAATTTAACCAATATTATCTTCTTATTAGTCCCTGCAGGGATTCATTAGTAATCGATTTTTCATGGTTGCATTAGTATGGAACGGAAACCAAACAATTTAACCAAAGTTTCAAAGTTTTAATAGTGCAAATTTTGAAGTGGCATTTGGTTTTTAGGCTAAAGTTTTAATTTGGAGGCTTTATTTGGCCTCTTCCCGAGGCACACCCTTACCATATCTTACCTTAAAATCCTTTCAAGTGCATATTTGATTAGTAATGTTGCCTAAGTCAAGTAATGCTAGAACTAAGTCTAGCAATACTTCTTAGCATTAAATGTTAAACCTTTCTTCCAATCTTAAGCCCTTAGCTACCTTATCTGCATGTTGTGTCTGTTGGTTGTCTGCATGCTACCCATGTGTCTAGTTGTTCGGTATCACATTTTGGTGCAGAGACTATATCAACTTGATGGTCGAAAGTTTGTTGTTGCAGGAATAGGTCCTCTTGGTTGCATTCCTTATCAATTGTCCAACGGCTTGAGTGTTGCATTCCTTATCAGCTGTCCAACGACGGGAGTGTTGATGGCGAATGCATTGCTGCAACAAAAACAAATCAGGCAACAACAAATCAAATTCTTGATAGCGGCGAGAGTGTTGATGGCGAATGCATTGCTGCAACAAATCAAATTCTTGTTAGTTATAACAGGTACCTGAAAGATCTCATTATTAATTTAAACTCAAATAATTTTGCAGCTACTTATGTTTATACTAATAGCTATGATATGGTTGTCAAAGTTGTACAAAACTACCAACAATTCGGTGAGCATTCATTTTCGTTTTCATTAGTAGCTTGAAATTTGAAGTGCATCATGTGATCAACATACCAGTGACCATGAAAATACTGATATTGCAAGCATGATTAATGTTAACACTGCTTGCTGTTGAATTGGTGGAAGATTCAAGGGAAGAATTACATGCATACCACATGCACCTAGAATGGAAGAGAGGGAGGGTTCGTTTTCGAGTCCACGGGCATACGGTATACCATTTTGGTGTAGAGACTATATCAACTTGGTGGTTGAAAGTTGTTGTTGCAGGAATAGGTCCTCTTGGTTACATTCCTTATCAGTTGTCCAGCGGCGGGAGTGTTGATGGCGAATGCATTGTTGCAACAAATCAAATTCTTGTTAGCGGCAGGACTGTTGATGGCGAATGCACTGCTGAAACAAATCAAATTCTTGTTAGTTATAACAGACACCTGAAAGATCTCATTGTTAATTTAAACTCAAATAGATCTCATTGTTAATTTAAACTCAAATACTTTTGTCGCTACTTATGTTTATACAAATAGTTATGATGTGGTCGTCGAAGTCGTACAAACCTACCAACAATTTGGTGAGCATTCATTTTCATTTTCATTAGTTGCTTGAAATTTGAAATGCATTATGAGATCAACATACCAGTGACCGTGAAAATACTGATATTGCAGGCATGATTAATGTTAACACTGCTAGTTGTGGAATTGGCGGAAGATTCAAGGGAAGAATTACATGCATACCACATGTGCCTTATTGTGGGGAAGATCGACACAAGTATCTATTCTTCGACGCATATCTACCAGAATTACTTTATATTTGCCATCCTTTTCTTTCCGCCATTGAAACTCACTACTCAAAACTAAAACTAAAAGTTTTGTCTTTTGTGCAGAGTCTCCATATATTGCAGCCAAAGAATAAAATACTAAGGCCCAACAACATCGATTGGCATCATCATCTCTCCAAAAGGATTGCACTCGAATTCTTCTCCATAATCCCATCCTTCGCCATGAAAATCTTTTGGATATTTTTCAAAACAATTTATTAAGCAATTTAATATTATAGAAATTTAGTGTAAATATGAAGCACCTAGAGACATGTTTGTTTTTTGTTTTTTCTTCATTGGGAACCCCTTGTAAACAAATCTCTGGAATATATGTTCTGAGAATTTTTCTTGTCTTCAAAGATAAGTGATGTGCTTTGTTCAGTAGGTACATTTTATTGCATGATTTTTACTGCAATGAGATTTAAATGCCTACATGCATGGGGTTCTATCTCATCCATCCAAGTTTAGCTAAGAACCTAAGGCTTGGAACTTTTGCATTCGGAACTTACGTTGCATTCAATGGATTACCAACTCTCCATGTGTACTCTCAAATAAAACGTGTTGAGGTTTTGTGACGTGCAAAGAACACTTGTTGATTTCTATTTCCCCTCTGCTATCCCATTAATTGATCCAACAACAAGTGTACTCACGTGCTTTGGGTTCTGCTAATAAAATATATTTCTCTTTCCACCTTTTACGGTTTTGGGTGTCAACAAGTGTACTCATGTGATTTGGGTTCTGCTAATAAAATATATTTCTCTCCACATTTTACTGTTTTGGGTGTCAAGATGCTTTTTGGGGGCTAGTGTCTGAAAGGAGGGCAAGTCCGCTGCTACATACAATGACCTTTCGAGACATTTCCCCTACGTATATTGCTACCGGGTGAATAGATGAATTCGAGTTTCTTGGTTCAGTGCAGTAAGAAATCAAAGTCAGGTTTCTCTAAGAGTGCAATACATTTTCAGGAGGTCATACCCACCCTGGTTCGAGTTGTAGAGAGATAAGTACAATGGCCCAATAAACAGTCATTTCGCTTAGGCCTTTCGATGCCTGGAAAATTATTCTTTCGTGGATGTGGTGGGAATTAGAAGCGTTTGTTCCGTTTTGTGTGGACCTCTACGATTGGCATCTAAGTTTTCTGCACACCACCTTACTATTTCTGGACACGGGAAGACTTTTAGATGTTTCGCTGCTTGAAGGAGGCCAAAATTACAAATATTACTTTGTACCTCTGGTCCAGACAACAAGTATCGATAACTCCTCAAGGTGTAGGATTTAGAACACTCATGGTTAATCATTCTAGGTAAACATGCATGATAAATCATTGCAATATCTAAGACAAGAGTATTACTCGATCTGCAAGTAAATCTTGAGAGAATTATGGTGTTGTCGAAGAGATTTGTATGCAAATTTCGTTCTCTTCTCAAGCCTGAACAAGATTAGGAACGAAATCGATTATGGTTTGGTCCATATTACTAACTTAACAATTTCAAATATCAAACATATTGACATCGCAATTGCACGAATCTTGAGTTTGAATAAGGGAAAAAGGATTTATGAGAGATTTATGACTTCAAAATTAAACTGCTCTCCTTTCATCTAAAACCAGAACACCAAGGATATTCTGGTGAATGTTGAGAATGTGATTACTTGGAGAATCTAAACCCCAAATGATTCTAAGTACAACACGCTCTTGGGAATTTTCATAAACAAAATCCAAAAATTTAAAAATAACACTAGCCCAAAAATAGGTCTAATTCAAAGATAAATTATTCAAGAACAACTACACCAAAGTGGAATAGCCACAACAATCCAAGGTAGACGAAAGTCAATCTCAATCTATCAGTAGAGGTAAAAAATCCCGCTATCTCGAAGTAAACTCTCAGCAACCCATCCCTACAACCAGAAGGTAACTGGGGAATTAGTCCCTACAGCTACATAACTCGTTAAACAATCCCTACGAATTAGTCCCTACGACTACATAACTAGTTAAACAATCCCTATTGCCACAAGGCAGAACAAAAAAACAACCCTGAGATTTAGATAAACCTTCACACTTGTTAGCTGTATTTATGCCTTCTTAGCAGGGACTTGTTGCTCAACAACTAACCTTGTTATTTTATATATTTTTTGTATTTTGACTGAGAAAATACTTTTGACATTGTTTGCAGTGTAAAAAAAACTTATTTTCTTATTATTTTATATCCTTGTGTATTTTAATTATATTTGAGAAAGTATATATCTCGATTGATTTTAGTATGATAGATTTAAAAAAACTTAGTTTCTTATTATTTTATATCCTTGTGTATTTTCATTATTTTTATAAAGTATATATCTCGATTTATTTTAGTACGATAGATTTTGGAGAGAATTTGACATTGGATTATAATTATAACTTTTTTTATCAGATATATTATGATATATTATGGATTTTTTTTTCATCCATGTCGGGCCATGCTATGCCAGAGAACTCTTACGTTCTCTCTGCGGAACATACTGTAACATACCCAGCATCTAACTAAGCTATGCCACATACAATTTTCGAACTGCATGCAATTAAAATACATATGCACATAGAACTCTTGCAGAAGCATATATATATAAAAACGTAGACAAACAAATACATTATGTAAATGTACGAATTCATACTAAAATGACAGTAAACATATACATGCACAGGAAATACCCATAAATTTACAGACAATTATAAACACACATGCGATAAACCCATAAATATAAGCACGTAAATAACAATGCAACATGTAAATTTATCACCCAGATTGGCACTTATATTGGTAAGAATGTCACCAACTGCGTGCAGACCTTCCACGAACTTCCGAGCCTTAGACCACACTATTCATCACTCTCAATAGTGAGTCACCCCCGAGCTGGGACTAAACTCCACCCGGGTAAAGGGATTCCTAATCAGGCTAAAGGCTCATAGACAATAGGAAGGACTCCATCTCAGGTGCCAACTCAAACTAACAACCCACAGTCCCTCATTCCCCACTTGCCTGTCCCACCCAAGAAGTGTGCCCCTTCTTTGCTCAATAGTCCTTCGGCTGCCCCACTTCCTTTCCGGGCTTCAGCAACAGGCCGGACAGAAAGTCGCAGAGCACTGTAGCTGCAGTTCAACACCTTCATGAAATCAATCCCCAACAATTCTCTCACCTAGAGAATTGCTCACAGGCCTGACAACCAGCTTTTTCAGTCTAGCTCCCAAGATAACTAGATACACCAACACAATTGGCTATGGATATGGGTTCAGGTACAGTCATGAAGATACAAATGATAGCTCAATGGGTGTGAATACTCATGGATGATTGACTGGATGGCTGAATGATGGAAGGAATGATGGAAAAGATGATAGGAAATGAACTAAATCCCAACAATATGTATGCATGTCCCCAACTTGACACTTGTCATGTTGGGAACTACTTTGGCCCACTTGTACCCCACTTTAGAACTTAGGATAAAATAATTATCCATACTTTATGGTCTAAAAAATATTAATATAATATTCCTTTTTGGCTTAAGTTCCCTAGCTTAGCCCATTTCCTTAACTTAGCCCCTCCCTTTCCCTAACTAGTGGAGTTTAGTCCTCCATCTCTTTTATCGTGGTCGATCTACACGCAGTGATGTATTTTATATTAATTATGAGACATATACAAAAATAGGTGCACTGGACTTTAACATCTAGGCTCTTTGGCCTAATCAAAACATAAACATCCTAGCTTATAATAACTTGGCTCACCACCCTATAAAACACAACATATACACAAAGGCTCCCTGGCCTCAATATCGCGTGCACTTAAGTTGTTGCGCGTGGTATTCGAAAATGCGCATACTTCATCATTTTACTGCGCAGTACATATGCGCACTATGCCATGAATGTGCATACAAATGATATCAAAATAGCTCACCAACTTAAGTACATTTTCATTTACATTACAATTTGGTTCGGCCTAGGGATATTACATTTAAGGGTTCAAACATGTTACTTATGAGAATTGAACTTGGGTGGGGAGGTTAACAACCATTTCTTCCAACAACCCAAGTTAGAGCAAATTGACAATGTCTACCTCTCATACTTTGAAATGTACTCTTATTACATTAAAATTTAATTAAGATATCATGTAAATTTTAATAAAAATATCAAACAAGATAAAGGGTTTTCAAGCACCATAGATTTAAATGGAAGAAAATAAAACAAAATAAAACAAAATAAAAATGTTAGTGGGTTTTATATAGATATGTATTATTTTTAACACAAACATCCAACTAATTAGAGCTCTCTCACAATAAAAGAACATTGTATAACTAAGTATTAAACTACCATACATCTAATTATGAATGGAGACACAACACTACCAACAACATTGATAGGCATGCACCTCCTCCTTTAGCTAGAAACAATCATGTGCTTTGTAATATGATTTTTAGCTCTTCCACCAGTGGAAACTAAGAGTTATAGTTTGGCCATCACTAGATAGTTTGGCTTCATAATGAGATGGAGAACCATAAATATCCTTGGGATATTCCTAGATGGAGTAGAGTTGGTATTGGAAATATCAAGTACTTTAGAATTTAGTTTAGATAGATGGTTGCTATAAATGTCTTGTATTTAATGAATGTGGATCTAGTCATAGATATGTTTTCAAACATGATGCTTTGAACACTACATGGATAAGGAATGAAGATATAAGATGCTTTGTTTCCTAAGTAGAACATCTGGTTTTGAATATCTAGAGAGCATTTATCAGTGCATTGGTTGCTAAGAAGTTCATAATGGTTTCAATAATGTTGTTATTGCGTTACAATTGAATACCTATTTCTATTATAAGCATATTAAAATATTTTTCATCTCAATATCAATTAATTTGGCGTAGATTCCGTTTGTTCTTTGTCATGATCTTTTAGGCATGAGAAAAGTTCCATAATTTCTAGTTCACATCACTTATCTATTGGCATGAACGTCTTTGTTATGGTGATAATTTGTTGTGATGGAGAGGGACATATGAAGGATAAGTAGATTTTCCTTCAGGTAGGTTGGTTGAATTTCTTTTTTAAGTTGGGTTGTTCTTTTATTTTTTTCCAAAGAAAAAATCATTATATTCAACATTTCTAAGATGAAATCAGAATATACATAGTTTAGTATTGAAGGCTCCAAGGGGGAGTTACAAAAAACATCTTGGCACAAACTTGCATGAAATAATTATGGTATTGCATACAAGATCCGAAATTAACTGACTTGATTTGCAAATAATTTAAGTGAAATGTCTTAACTTAAATTATAAAAGTTAAAAACACAATTGAAAAATTGAATTGAAGAAATGCATGACGGAAAGAATAAAGAGACAAGACAAGAAGGTTGCTAACTGAGTTCATCCATCTTGGGCTACATCTCTTGGCCCGCTTCAACTGCACAATCACTCCATTAATGATGTAAAATGTTTAATTACAACAAATGGTCTCCAACCTACACAAAATCTATCTTTGGCCTCTTTAGGAAAGGTGCAACATGTTGGGGAACAACTTTTCCATCTCTTCCTACCATAAAAAAGGCTTGAAAATGTTTGGTCCTTCAATTATAAAGTAAACACATATGTATAATAATGAATACTTAGTAAAAATGTTCCATTGCCAATCCACTAATCTGCTGTAAATGGTTTATTAGCCTAGAAAAACCTCTCCCCACTCTCGGTTTTCCAAAACTGGTTTACAAAATCCACTTCTTCAAAAATTATGTTGGAATAATGCCTGCATATAAAAAAATTATACAACAATCCTTACAAATCTACCCTTGTATCATAGTGCTAAGGAATGGGATTATATTATGGAGGTCATGGGTTCCACCTTGTGCCTATTTGGATTTTGGTCCATCCAAAATGTATTGCAAATATTACCAAATTAAATATAATTTGATCTGAATGCTATAATAGGTCAGACTGTTGGTGCATTGGTTAGTTTGTTGGGTTGTTTGGGCGGTCAGGTCGGGGGTTTGATGCACCTGCCTGATCGTTTCAAAGTTAATAAGGCCCTTTTGGGAAAATCAATCTTGCCATGTGGCAGCGTCTGATTGGCCGACGTGGTGGCCATGTCCCTTCTCATTCAACTGTTTGTGTGAGCCTATCGCGTCAACCTATCATGTCATCATGTAGCATCATCAGTCACATTGTCTAGTCAACATGTCACATCATCAATCGAGAGTCAACCTTCCATGTCAACATCTATATGGTCTAGTCAGCATGCCATGCCAACATTTGTATGGTCCAATCATCATGTCACGTCAACATCCTTATGATCCAGTCATCACGTCACGTTAACATCTGTACTTCCATGTGCCCTGTCCATATTTCCATGTGTATTGTTCGTACTGCTATGTGTCACGACCGTATTACCACGTGTCAACATTTGGTGATGCCATGTGTCAACCCTGTCAACATTTTTATGTTTTTGGCCAAAACTTTAGAGCTCCATAACTTTCTCATACAATGTATGTTTGAGCTCATTAAAGCATTGCTGGAAAGCTCTCGTTGAGCTCTTCGACATGAGTACAATTACATCAAAATTCGAGAACAACAATTTTACTTGGTTGTAGATATCCTCTTGGATCAATCCTCTCCACAAAAGAAACTTTTTATCTACTAAAAATCTACATACATGGTTTTCCTTGTCTCTCTAACTTGTACACTTCCAAAAACATAAAAATACTATATTGCATATAAGTGATGTTATAACATGTCATCATTTGTACAATTTTCCCTTCTAAGGGTCTCATACACAACATGTGAGGTTTACAACAATGGAAGAAAACCATTCAAGGTACATTTACAATGAATTTGAATATTGTGTAAGAAGATAACATTTACAATGAATTTGAATATTGTGTAAGAAGATGAAACATAGGAAATTGAATTAGCTTTCTGAATATACAATTTTTATTCATAGAAATTGTGAATAACTATGTAAAATTTGTTTTTTTGTAACAATCATATCTTATTTTTCCAATAAAATATAAGGTATATGTTTTTGTTCGTGGTGGTGTTGAGTACTTTAACAATGGAATTTCGTTCCAAAAAATTGTATACTTGTAGAGAACCCATTTTTTTGTGTCATTTATTTTATAATTTTTTATAATGATCAAAGTCAATATATCCCTGAAATTAAAATGCCTTTTGTTCATGCAGGCTAAGAGGGTCTGAACATGATCAAAACAATTTTTTTTTGAGATCGTAGATATCGGTCTCCTCTTGTGCCTCATATAACTCATTCAAGAAATGGTTAAGCCGAAAAAAAGTTATAACATAAATAAGAGAGGTATCTGTTCTAGGATTTTGATATATGTCAAGAAAAAAATAGATTAAAAATAGTAAACAATAGTAATTAAAAAACATTGTATATTTGGAATATGCACAACCAACTCTATATGTGTCTATAGTTTCTTCAATAAATGAATTGTGTATCCTATAGAAAAATAATGTCAAAAACAAAGATATGGAGAGGAACTAATAAAAATGCAAGTTTTTATGTATTTGCAGAGCGAACGACTAGGTTTGTCATCCGGAACCTAAATCCAAAG
>ML778877.1:633934-663889 GCA_009831015.1 Picea engelmannii
AAAGAGAGTACACAATTCCAAGGACTCCACAACAGAATGGAGTTGTTGAGAGGCAGAATAGGTCAATACAGCAAATGGCAAGATCAATGATGAATGAAAGGAACATACCTCAGACATATTGGGTGGAAGCAATTCATACAGCTATTCATATCCTTAACAAAGCTCATCTTAGACCACACAGTGACAAGACCCCTTATGAACTTTGGTTTGGAAGACCTGCTTCAATCAAGCATTTTAAAGTTTTCGGGAGTACATGTTATATCAAGAACAATGATGAAAATATTATCAAATATGATGACAGGGATGATGAAGGTATCTTCTTGGGTTATGCTACAAATAGTAAAGGGTATAGATGCTACAATAAGAGACTGCATAAACTAGTTGATTGTATAGATATAAAAGTTGATGAAGAAATCCCAGTCAGAAATGTAAGAAGTGATGAACCAAGAACAAAAGATACAGTTGAAGATGAAGATGAACAGGTCCAAGGATTAGAAAGAGAAGAGTCTGGATTAGATGAAGATATGAATATTCAAACTGACACAAATAAGCAGAAAGAAGCAAAATCACCTCTCAGAATTATTAGAAAGAATCATCTTGAAAATCAGATAATTGGGGATATAAATGAAGGAGTTCAGACAAGAAGGAAATTGATTAAAGACTCGGAACAATCTCATGTTGCCTTTTTATCTATGACTGAACCTAAAAATTTTGAGGAAGCTAGCCAGGAAGATAATTGGATTAGAGCAATGAATGAAGATCTTGATCAAATTGAGAAGAACAATACTTGGGAGCTTGTCCCTAGACCTAAAGATAAGAATGTAATAGGTTCCAAATGGGTGTTCAAGTATAAAATGAATGAAAAATGACAAGTTGTTAGGAATAAAGCCAGATTGGTCTGTAAAGAATATGCACAAGTTGAAGGTCAGGACTTTGATGAAACTTTTGCACCAGTGGCAAGATTGGAACCTATCAGAATATTTCTTGCTTATTCATGTCATAAGCACTTCAAAGTTTCTCAGATGGATGTTAAGTCAACATTTCTTAATGGAGATCTGGAGGAAAAAGTATATATGGAGCAACCTAAAGATAATCATAATTATGTTTGTAAGCTGAAGAAGGCCTTATATGGACTAAAACAAGCACCACGAGCTTGGTATTATAGTCTGGACAAATTTCTACAAGAAAAAGGGTTCAAGAAAGGTACTGTTGACAATAACCTTTACATTAAGTCTGAAGGTGATAATTTACTAGTTGTTTTGTTTTATGTAGATGATATTATTTTTGGTTGTACTAATGAATCATCTGTCCAGTGGTTTGCTAATTCTATGCAAACGGAATTTGAAATATCCATGATAGGAGAACTGTCATACTTTCTTAGCCTACAAGTAAAACAAAGCTCTGAAGGAATTTTTATTTCTCAAGAAAAATATTTGAAAGAGATGTTGAAGAAATTCCAGATGGAATATTCCTCAACAGTTAGCACACCTATGGTGGTTGGTTGCAAGTTGAGTAAAGATGATATCTCACCTGATGTTGATCAAAGGACATATCGCTCCATGATAGGCAGTATTTTGTACATCACAGCATCCCGTCCTGATATAATGCAAGTTGTTGGAATGGTAGGTCGTTTTCAATCTGCTTCTAAGCAAAGTCATTTGGTAGCTGTCAAAAGGATATTTAAATACTTGAAGGGAACAATGACTTATGGTCTGTGGTATCCTAGAAATCAAAATTTCCAGTTAACTGCTTATTCAGATGCAAACTGGGCAAACTGTGTTGATGAGAGAAAAAGCACCAGTGGAGGAGCATTTTTTCTGGGTGACTCATTAGCTGCATGGCTTAGTAAAAAGCAATAATCCATTTCATTATCCACTACAGAGGTAGAATACATTGCTGCTGCTACTTGCTGCACACAAATTTTATGGATGATACAAACTCGTGCAGATTTGAAGGTAAATTACACTGATCCCATTCCAATTCATTGTGATAACACTAGTGCCATTAGTGTCTCCAAGAATCCTATTCTTCATTCCAAGACTAAGCATATTCCAATCAAGTACCATTTTCTCAGAGAACAAGTTACAAACAGAATTGTTCAACTGAATTATATACCTTCTACAGAATAGATTGTTGATATCTTTACTAAACCATTAGCAACGACCCCTTTTGGATATCTTCATCAAAAGTTGGGGGTTATAATATCTTGTGTCTAATCTGTTCACCTGGTCAGGGGGAGTACTTTTTGAATATCTGGTGTATTTCTAAGATGCTTATAGTTGACAGGGGGAGTATGTTTTGCAAACAGATCAGGGGAAGAATGTTTCTTCTTTGACATTGATGTCAAAGGGGGAGAAAAGAGTTCGGGAGAGGAGATCCGAATGTATGTGGGTGCTTGTGTTGCCATCAATGCCAAAGGGGGAGATTGTTGGCAAATATTTAACAGATAGCAAATGCTTGTCATTGATGGCAAGTACAACAGTGAAGTTGGCATGAACATAGGAAGTTTGTAATCGACAGGCAAACAAAAGATAAGAGAAGATAAGTTCAGAAAGGTTGAATGATCGAAGGCGAATGATTGAAGGCAACACAACATTGATCGAGTGATCGAAGACCTGTAAAGTTTGAGAAGAATCTCTGATCGTTCGATTCCATTCAAAATTCCCGAAAGAATGAGGGTCGTCAGATTTAAATGTAGACAAGAAGAGATCGTTGAAGAGGAGGACAGATCTCAGGTGTTAGATCCAAGCGCAGGATCCAACCATCGTTGGATCAAGAAGAAATCGCACGTCCTTTAAGGTATAAGGAGAAGCGGGCGTAATCGCGATATGCAAAATCGCGATGTAATCTGAGCCGTCAGATCAAGGTTTGATCTGGACCGTCGATTCCAGTCCATGTCAGAGTTTTGGGGATCGAGAGTTGGAGATGTCAAAGTTTCTTAACATCAGGAATCTCGATATCATGATATGCGAAATCATGATTTAATCTGATTCGTCAGATTAAGGTTGAATCTGGACCGTTGATTCCAGTCCTTGTCGAAGTTTCGGGGATCGAGAGTTGGAGATGTCAAAGTTTATTAACATTAGGAATCTCGATATCACAATATGTGAAATCGTGATTTAATCGCAGCCATTGAATCAAGATCAGATCTGGATCGTTGATCCGACCCCATGTCGGAGTTTCGTGAATCGGGACTTTGAAGTGACAAAAACACTGGACATCAAGGATGTCGAAATCGCAATTTAATCGCAGCCGTTGAATAGAGATCAGATCTGGACTGTTGATCTAACTCCATATTGGAGTTTCGCAAATTGCGACATGGAGAGGCAAAGAACCCAATGCAACAAGAATGCCGAAATCACGAAATCGCGATTCAATCGTAGCCATTGAATCAAGATCAAATCTGGACCATCGAATCACAGGACATGTGGCAAGTGATCTAAATTTCCCTGACTTGGGGTCAACGGAGCATAGTGTTGAAAATCACGAAATGAGAAATCACGAAAGTGCTTTTTGCATAGGCGCTTGGTTATGACCATAGTCATATTGGGGAAGGCACTAGTGCAGAAAAGTTCTGTATCGGAACTTCGAAGATCGCAAAATGAAGTGTAGAGACACTCAACACAGGATTGCCGAAATGCCGAAACCAGATTTAAAGGCAATGTCAATAAATCTCATCCAACGACGCAGATAAATTGGAATATGATCGGAAGGTTACTGTTCTCTCTCACAGTTAACCCCTCAGTTATGAATATGTTAGTGAAACGGATTCATGATTGCGAATATGTTGGCGTTTCAGTTTCTTGGACAGTTGTCTTTCTTTTTCCTAAGGAAATGCGAAGTGCAACCGCCGTGGAGGTGTGTATAAAAGAAAATGAGACAGACTGTGTGTGGTTAGTCGTTCTGTATGAGAAAAGAATAAAAGTGTAAGAAAGGGAAAATCAGAGTGTGTAGAGTAAGATGGAGAATATGCACAGTGTGAGAAACTCAGTGAAGAGTAAAAGATGATGAAGAGAAGTTGAAGTTGAGCAGAATGACAGAACAAGTTGATGCAGAGAAGACTTGCTGAACAGACAGAGGAAGAGAAGAACATAAGAACAATTTGTAGAAGACCAGATTTACAGAACAAAGAAAGATTGGTAAGAATTGATTTATCTGCATAGTTGACTGCTTATTTATTCATTTATGTTCTAGGGAGGTTGGGAGGTGCTCAGGAGGACTATTGTCCTCAGAGGTTCAAGTAGGATCTTGAACACGGGAAGTTGTAGCTTCCATCTAGTTGCAGCTAGAGAAACCAGGGTGGCAGGGTGGTGCAAGGGAGAACAAGTGTTCTCTGTTATAAAGGTTGGAGCCTGTGTAACTGGAAGTTGGTGCTTCCATCCAGTTGGTGTTGGAACATATAGGGAGTTGGTGCTTCCTTCTAGTGGGTGCTATAGAAACCAGGGTGTTGGTGCTTCCTTCTAGTGGGTGATAGAGAAACCAGAGAGTTGGTGCTCTCAAACAAGTTGCAGCTTGTAAAACAGAGGTAGTAGCCTCACATTGAGTTGGTGCTCAATTAAAGATGATGTACAGAACTTAAAAGACTGCCTATCATTTCAAACAAGAAGAGGTTTTCTCCCTTTATGGGTTTCCTCGTGAAAATCTGTCTCTGTGTATATCTTATGTGTGACTGATGTCTTTTACTTTTACTGCCCATATGCTGTACAATGTTGATGATCACTTGAAGAAAGATTAAGAATGTTTTAATATTGTTAAAATTGTTTAAGATCAAAGACAACTGATTCACCCCCCTCCCCCGCTCAGTTGTATTAGTAATTTCAACACAAAAGGTACGCTAGGAAGACAACCAAGAAAACTAGAGGCACACTTTCTCTGTCTAAACAAGGTAAAAACAAAAACATTGTCTGATACAGTTAGTTTTCTATAGTCAGTCTAATAAATACACGATAATGCTGTCAAAATCGTTGTCATGAGAATACACAACATACAAAACACTGTCATATATAAAATCATTGCATGTAGATCGTTGACTAACAAGCACACATCTTACCAATCGCTGCCATATACTACATATAAAATCGCTCTCGAAAACATTCATTTCGCAGTCCACAATACCTATACAATCGTTGTCTAACTGTAAAATGCTAAGGGAGTCTATTAATAATCAATTGATGTTTATTAAATATGATTTTGTTGTTTATTATCATTTTTTTCTATTACTTATTATAATGTTGGTGTATAAGCTATCGCTGGTAAAAATTGTTGCTGAAATCAATTGTTCTCTAAAAAATAAAATCGTTACACAGTACATGTAAATTTATGTCAATTAGTCAACATAATTCACTGTCAGAACTGGAACAATATGATGCGCTCTCTAATAAACAATGCAAACAATTAATTTCACTGTTGTCTATTAACACCCTAAATTCACTACTATCTATTACACATTAATAGTTGTCTAAAAATCGCTATCTTAAATGTAGATATATCCTTGTCAGTCTTTGCTGGGAATTATCAAACTACAAACGCAGGCATGTAATTGCTGCCACAAAATGCAGATACATAAGTCTAGATATGATAACGTAGATATAAATAGCTGATGCAATATCACGGTTAGATCTAACATTGTTGTGTAATTACAATAGGTAATATCGTTGTCATATCTAAAATTGTTGTGTAATTACAATAGCTATATTAATTTCGTAGTGTATAAATCTAAATCCTAGAGTAATAAATGGTACTGTTGGCCCAATTATGGTTGTAATTGCAGAGCAAATAATACTGAGGTTGCTACCAGTTATATACATGGATTCGCTACAACATTAATCGCTGTCAACATAGATCTAAAAACACACTCACACACAATCATTTATTAGATAAAAATGCAGTTACCCCTAAAACACGACCATTAGATAAAAACGCTATCACTAGTTAAAACACATTCACATGGTCATAAAACGCAGTCATACAGTCACACTACGATTACAAAAAGGAATACAAAATCATAAACATAGTCATTCCCATAAAAACGAAATCGCAATTATAAAAGGTTATCATAATGAAATTATAAAAAATAATTCGCACTTATAAAACACAGTCATTCAAGGTGTGGATTTGTTGCCATTAAAAGGGTAAGTTCGCTATCATTCCAAGGTTAAAAGAAATATAGGCGATGACTCTAGGAAGAACAACGAAGGCAATAGAATATCGCAGCAAGAAACAATCAAACATAGAAGTTAATCATGCACAAGGAAGCGTAAGACCAATCGTTCAACCATGAATCAATCAAGGCAGAGATAGTAAGGGTAGATGGCTGGGCAAAAATTATCCTTCGCTCATCATCCACGAACAGAAAAGAAGAGCATTAGAATATACAGGTCTATTAACACCGAAGTGACGATCGTTGATTCGGCTCCTTGCCGAATGCTCAGGCATGGACTGATGATCTAGGGATAAGGATGGAAGTTAAAGCACTATCTCTTCATAATACTCAATAAAAAAAAATAGAACAGTCATAGCAATCATGGATTGGGTTGCCAAGGAAATCAATTTAAAAACAATGAGCGTAAAGCTATGATGACTTTAAGTTCTCGATTAAAAACACTGAGTAAAACACATTTCTTTACACAATAGAAGTACAATAATGAAAGTGCAAGAAAAATAATAATCTACCATTCAAATAAATGCATGTGTACTGTAGTCCAAGGTGACATCTCCGAGTCATTGTCCCACGTGCGCTCCGTTCAGCTCCTGCTTGCTGACCAATGTGAATTCACCTGTACCTCCCAACCAACACTAGGGGTACTCTTCTTCCCCCTGAGAGCCCTGAGGCACAAAGGGGCCACACACACTAAACCAAAGGACAACTAGCACCTAGATTTCCTTGCAAGGTCGAGATACCACTCATTACCTGAGCTGGGTATCCCAACTCCCACAAGATAATTCAGTCAAAACACAAAAATTTTGTAGTGTAACATTATGCTTAAATATTTGATCCATACTCCTCCTCCTACATCCTTTTTATAGATTTTTTAAGTGTTTTCTTTCCCAAATTTCCATTTAATTTATTTTTCATTAAATTAATCAGAAAAAAACCTCCCTCGTACACATGTCACCCATCTCCCTAGCTGCACCAGAAATTAATTTCATTAATTATTTAATTATTTTTGTTTCTGTCACCCACCTAAAAGTATTCCTAAAAACGCTCCTTGGTGTCCCCATATTCCCTTACACATTTTAAATGACTTACATCTTTACTAAATCCCTAGTTGAGTTCATAATTAGAAAGTTTTTAAAGGCAAGATTCCTTACAAAGTTAGTCATTCACATTTTTCCTTATGTTTCCCTTTTTCTTTATGTTTCCCCTTTTTCCCTTAGTTTCATATTTCTTTTAAGTTTCCCTCTTTTCTCTTTTTATCTAAAACTCAAATTAACAAGTGTAGAAAAACCACCTTTTACCCCTTTTTCTTTTTAATTTATAAAATTTAATTAACATAAGAAAAAAAACCATCATTTCCCTTTTAAGATTTTAATCCCCCAAAGTAATTTGATTTTAATAAATTAATTGAATTTCTTACCCCCTTCTTGTCACATGTTTATTATGATTATTATTTTTTACCACAAGTGTCATGTTGGCCCTTGATTATGGAAGAAAGCGAATATTACAGAAGAAAAGGTGAAACACGAACTGCGTAGAAGGAAGGTTGATTGAGATCAGGTCGAAGTGGTTAAAGAAGCAGAAAAGATGGAGAGAATTCTAAGAGAGAAATCCGTTGGATGAGGAGATCGAGGAAGACATATCGACAAGGAAGATGGATCATGCACAACTCAGCAAGTGGAAAAAGCCACTGGTAGATGCTTGGAGAACCTCGCAGGAAGGAAGGAAAGACAGGTTGGCGAAGCCCTGAAAACGTGGGTCAAGTTGACCTAGGGTTTTGGTATCTAGGGTTTTGACACCTAAGCTTCAGCCTAAGGCTGTTGGTGACCTATTGTAATGCATAAATAAAGGTCAAGAGGACCTGGGATGGGTTAGAGATAGGGAGAGATTATGTATGAGGATTGATTATTGTTGTTACTGAGAGAGAATTCTGTGTTGTAAGATCTTCAACTGGGTGCGAAGATAAACCTTGCGGCTGGGTGCGCAGGGAAGGGAGATAGAGAGAAGAGAGAAAGAGAGATATATTCAAGCTAAGAGCACAGACATAACTGTAATCTTTCACCTAATATATTATAAAGCACAGTTCTGTGGACATAGCCCTAGGGATAGGGTGAACCACGTATATCCTATTGTTGTGTGTGATTAATGTTGTGTTCTTTACTTTATTACTCTGATGATGCATTAGTATGTTAGATCTGATATATAAATGTGCGAAGTAGGTGTATGCTTGGAAAGAATAATCTGATCTCTGTGTGTGGTTGCCTTGATTCCACTTGCATTTCCTCTGGTTGTAGACACCTGTGTCCTACAACACCCTATTGCTACTTCGGGTGAGACTGCATATGCTTCGCAGGTGTTTCCAAAAGGGATAGTATTTAGGGCTTGTTGGTGCGCTATTAGAGATGAACCCTGGGTCTTCCCCTATGCCAACATGTCACTTATAACTAGATTTTTAATTTCACTAGGTTGGGCGACATTTTTATTAGGGAAACATTGTTTTTAAAAATTACTTGACACATCATTCATTCTAAGGCCGTCTAGGTTTATTCACTTACCAGTTAAAAATGCAACCTGCCCTTCAGGATGCACTACGTTCTCTAAGGGTGCCACTCACCACTTTCTATTTTCCTTGTGCGATGTACCCTTCGGGACGCACTACATGCTCCAAGGGTGCCACTCGCCTCTTTCTGTTTTCCTTACGCGACGTTCCCTTCATGATGCACTACGTGATCCAAGGGTGCCACTTGCCTCTTGATTGACTTGGTAGACATCAAAAACCCTTAGAGTCAATACTCCGCTAGGTGATCTTTTTGGAGACTATGGGACTCTAAGGAATAAGGCCCCGACCTTATTGTGCACCCCTTAGAATCATCGTGAACGACTGTCGTAGTCTTCCCTCATGGCATCGTGGGTCTTCTCGAACTAGGTAATCGTTAACCTATAGTCTGAGCCATGGTGGGAGTGCTAGTAGGCTGTGGCAGGGCTACTATTGACACCTCTCCCTCAAAGTATCTGTTTGTTGTGCATGGCCCCTCTACGCCACATGAGAGTCTGGTCGACAATCTATCTTCAACCTACATCATCAACTAATCATGTCATCAATAATGATCAATCATCATATCATATAATCAGATGTACATATGTCATATCAACAATAATCAAAACCTAATAGTCCACTCCCTGACTCGATCCAGAGTCCAAGGGGTTTCATCGATGCCTTTGCATCCTCAAGGTCCAAAGTCCTGCACACTCAGGAGAACCTAGTCAATAACACATGTTTATGTAAATACAAAAAATAACATATCATCATATCCATAATGCCTCATAATCATAATCAAATGGCCAATAGTATAATAATCCGGTTCACTTGCAAGCAAGTGTCCTCAAAGAATAAGTTCTCATAGTGCACACAAGAGCGAGATGTTACATACACCCCCTCTTGGTCTAAACTTCGTCCCGAATTTTCATAGTATATAAGTGCCTAAATAATGTGTTTCACAGTATCACAAGTCTATCTATCAAGCAAAAATGGAAATTTTTGGTGCATATCATATTCATCCTCCCAGTTCGCTGAGTGCGGACTATAGTTGTCTCACTGGAGCTTGACCCGATCTACTGTTCGATGTCATAGTTGTCGAATGCAATGATCCAGGATGCAGATCAACTCATCCATGAGCGCACCCTCATCAGATACCTACAAGGAATTCATGCCAATAACATGTGTAGGATCACTAACATAATGTCTCAAATATATATGTGCAAAACATCGTGCATATGCCTCAAACAATCAGGAAAGGATAGTCAATAGGCCACGGGCATCTCTTTTCTACAATCTTGCTGGATCCCACAAACCTAGGAGATAGTTTATTACCCTTTCCAAACTTGATAGAACTCTTATGCGGTTTCACCCGCATGAATACTCAATCGCCACATTGTAACTACGGTCGACATGATGCACATCAACATAATTCTTATGCCGATCCTGCACTTCCTTGATCCCTTATCTTATAGTTTGAAATTGATCTTCCATTTCTTGGATCACTTCCGGTCCCACTAGGACCCTATCCTCAAGTTGATCCCAACTCAAGGCATCCGACACAGTCGCCCGTAAAGAAACTTGAAAGGCACCATATTAATGGTGCTTTGATAACTGTTGTTATATGCAAATTCCACGTTTGGCAAGAATTTTTCTTAATGCTTCTGTTGGTCCATAACGTACATGCAGAACATATCCTCCAAGATTTGGTTTGTTTGTTTGGTCTACTCGTCTGTCTCTGGGTGATACGCAGTAATAAATTTAAGTTGGGTTCCCAAGGCCTCTTGGGAACTAGTCCAAAATCATCTCGTAAACACCGATCCTCGATTAGATATAATCCTCTTAGGCACGCCATGTAGCCTCACAATCTCACTGATGAAAACTCTAGCTATGTTAGGTGCCTAATACATTGTACGCATAGGAATAAAATGAGTTCTCTTCTTCAGAGTGTTGACTACCACAAAAATCAAG
Organism: Picea engelmannii; assembly: GCA_009831015.1. Taxonomy (NCBI): domain Eukaryota; kingdom Viridiplantae; phylum Streptophyta; class Pinopsida; order Pinales; family Pinaceae; genus Picea; species Picea engelmannii. The sequence continues at coordinate 644,599 of ML778877.1, forward strand.
TCGTGCCTCTTTGCCCTCAGTGGCAATCCAACAATGAAATCCATTGAAATCACCTCCCATTTCGAATCTAGAATAGCGTGAGGTTGTAGTAATCCTGCTAGATGTCTATGTTCATCCTTCACCTACTGACATTCTAGCCATATTTCCCCGTAGTTGAATATGTCTTCCTTCATTCCTTCCAGAATAATAAGGTTTTAAGGTCTGCCCTCATCTCCCTGACTCCAAGATGAGCCATGTATACTGCTCTGTGAGCCTTGTTTAGGATCAAGCTCCTCAACTTGTCGTTGGGAGGTACGTAAATTCAACTTTTAAATCTCAGTAATCCGTCGTCGTCCAATGTAAATCCTTCAAATCTTGGTACCATCATTGTGTTCTGTTCAATAAAATACTTGACCTCTTTGTACCAGTCATCGTCGCGTTGTAAAGATAGAATATTTTCACGTAGATTCGTCTAAAGAGGCAACACTGAAAAGATGCGTGGTCTCCAACTCAATGCATCTGCCACTCGGTTCACTCTTCCTTTTATGTAAGTGATCTCAAAATCATACTCGCTAAGAAATTCTGACCAATGTCATTGTTGTGCATTCAGGTCGCTCTGCGTAAAGATGTGTTGTAGTCCATAGTGGTCCATTTTCAGTTCGAATTCCCATGTAATAAGGTAGTGTCTCCAAACTCTCAAGGCATAAATGATGGCTAACAACTCAAAATCCCGCATCGCATAGTTCTCCTCATGCCTTCTCCACTTCCTCAAGATGTAAGCGGTCACTTGACCGTCTTTCATCAAGACTCTGCCTAAGCCTTCCTTGGATGCATTAGTGCATACCAAGAAGTTCACATCCATGTTAGGGACCTTTAGTATCGGTACTGTTTTCAACCACTTCTTGAGCCTCATAAATGCTTCCATGCATTTCTCGGTCCAAACAAACTTCTTGTTCTTCTTTTGCAATTCCATGATCGTATTTTTTATCTTCGAAAATCCTTCGATGAACCGTTGATAGTATCCTGCTAAACCCATGAAGCTACGGACTTCTGGGACATTCATCGGCGCATGCCATTCCATAATAGCCTCGACCTTTGCTGGGTCCATAACGATACCTTCATCGGAGATGACATGCCCTAAGTAGTGAATCTTCGATTGATAAAACAAGCATTTAGACAATTTGCCATACAATTTGTTCTCTCGCCCACACTGTAGTACCAAGCGCAAGTGCTCGTCATTCTCCTCCATCATCCAAGAGTAAATCAATATATCATAATTGAATACTTGGATGAACTTGTCCAGGTATTCGCGGAACACCCCATTCATCAAACTCATAAATACCCCTGGGGCGTTCATCAGTTCAAATGGTAAAACAGTAAACTCGTAATGTCCATACCTCATCTTAAAGGTGGTCTTAAGGATGTCATCCTCCTTTATTTGTAGTTGGTGATACCCTGATCTCAAGTTGATCTTTGAAAACAATGTCGCACCCTTCATCTGATCAAACATATCATCAATCAGATACTGATTCTTGATCGTTTCCTTGCTTAATTTATGGTAGTCAATGCAGAGTCTCCACGACCAATCCTTATTTCATATGAAAATAGCAAGTGCACCCCATGGTGACATGATTGGACGTATAAGTTCCAGGTCCAACAACTTCTTCAATTGCATTCTCAACTCCTATAACTCTGGGTTCGACATACAATAAGGCATTCTTGTTATTGATTTAGTCCCCGGTTTTAGGTCTATGGTAAACTCCAATTCCTTCTCTGGCGACATCCCAAGTAAATTCTCTGGGAAGATATCCACAAACTCTGTCACCATTGGAAGGTGTTCTATACCTTATGCTACTCCCTTCTCATTTAACGCGAGGATTGCATAAAGCTTACATCCCTTGCACATGCTCTTTCATAGCTACAAGGAAGAGATAAACCTCAGGGAAACTTCCTGGTTTTGACCTACAATCATGCATATCTGTCCCTCATCATCGACCAAGATCAATCATTTCGTCTTACAGTTGAGTATTGCCTCATGCGATTCCAAATAGTATATACCGATAATGACATCCTAAGATCTTAGGATTGTGACGTACAGTTTGGCCTTGGGGACAAACTCTCCCAGGTTAAGGCTACAACCCGTAACCTTCTCACCAACCTTCTCTTCGGCTCTAGAAGCCATTTCTACCAAGTTAAATCATCATGTTTGACTGCCTTGTACTTTATTCTTTTTAGCGCTGCCCCATAAATGAAACTCTCGGTATCACTAGGATCTATCAAAATGGTAAGGGTCTGATCAACGATGGTACTTGACATCTCGAGCACAGTCGACTGGTGCTCTTCTTGGTGGTTATTCTCGCTACCAGAATACGATGGACCTTGCCCAAAACTCCCATGGTAGTGGGTCCGACTGATCCAGATGCTCTGGTCCTCTCCTCTGGGCAGTCACGCTGGTAATGTGGCTCCCCACCATCCAACACACTTTCTTCGATCTAATATTCCTGGTACCCAAAGTAGAAGCTGAATTCTAACTGTAAGGACCAACACAAACTCGTTGACCTTAAGATTCTTGGTAATTTGGTGTGGAGAATACCGAAGCAGCTCCAAAAATGGGCCTCGTACTCAAGCATTGTGTAACCACCCTATCACAAGGCGTTGAACTCGTTGAGATGATGCTCAATGAATTCCTCAGAAAGATAACTCTCCTGGAACCGTTCCTTGAACAGTTCCCATGACACGTTTTAGATGGCCATGTTCAAATGCGGCAGGAGCATCTTCCACCATAGAAGAGCGATCCCCTTTAGTTGAATACTGCCATGCAGACCTTCATGTTGGAAGTATATTCACGAGGCACAAAGAACATCGCCATATTCCCCCACCAGGCCTCGGCGGCTGCATCGTCTGGGGCACCAAAAAACTTGGGAAATTTGACCTTCTCGAGTTCATAGTGAATACTAATGGTACTGGTTGGGCACACTGTGGACCCTCAGGGGTACAAGAACCTTGGCCTCAACTCAGTACAGACGATGAATCAAGGCCTCTGAAATTCCTTGAAAGGACCTTGTCAGGCCATCATCGTCCATTACAACAATCAAATCCAACCCAAGGACTTGTTCTTCCCCCTTAGGGGTTAGACTCCGAGGGTGCGGGCACCTCTGGAGGCGTTGCACCTCCTTCCACGGCACCACGTTGTGAACCTCTGTGGCATCCTCTAATCGAGATCACCACATGGACACGTTAACATATTTTTTTTACTAACGCTAGGTTAATACTCAAGGGTTTACTGCAGTGGAAAGCTTATAGATCCACGGTCCCAGGGTTGAACCTTCTCTAATACCATATGTAGCATCCCCATCATTATGACTAAACGACGCAAGAGTGCCAATCAATGAAAAGGCAAAGCCCTCTCGGGGAGCCACAACAATCCCTCAAACTCCACGTACATAGAATGGAAAGGGGTTTTGCTTACAAGTGCCTCCCACAATGAGCATTGCCAACATTACCGCTCATGTGTTACCGAGCAGAGACGGCAAAAAACTGGATGTCGACCACCCTACAAATGACCCAAGGCCAAATGACCCAAGGCCAAGAAGGAAATGACAACAACAACTAACCACACAAATTGACGACGAACACAATGCACCCAGATCAGGCGGTAAACAACAATGACTCAACACACTAGCACAATCAACAACTGGGCGAAAACATGCGAAATTCAAACGAAAATAAAATCGGCTACTTGCCCGACACAACCAAGACAACGCCTACAAGCTAAGGGATGACATCAACCACCTGACACAACAACTTCGACGACCAGTTATAGAAACCTCTATGACACGCAAACCAAAGGCCTTATGACATTGCAAAACCAAGTACCAACATCAATTATAACGAACGACTCCCACATTGGGAAGCACAGACTCTGGCCAGGTTATCATTCACGTCTATCCATCAGGGGTGCAATGATCCCCTCATCAGGAATCATGTCATCGCCAAGCAATAGGCGTGGTAGTAACCCTAGCATGACATAATATTTCTATATCAATATCCCCAAGAAAATCCAACGTGCTAGGGGACCAATTTAACTGTCAAACATAAGAAGACTAACCCAAGCACCCAATCGACAAGTCAACAAGATGCAAGGGAAAAATGACTACTGTAACAATCATACACCACATCAAAATCCTAAATCTTCATAAGTCATACGTTCTTTACACATATCCTTCTTTATCATTGCGGGATAATTATTTAATTTTGATTGCATTAAAAGAGAACTAGTATGCACGTAACATAATCAATACTAGTACTAGCGTACTCAGGAAGGTAATGATAAAATACGCTAGTTCGGTAGTAGGAAGTATATTATCTAATTTGTACTAGTTAATTTAATTAATTTGAATATTATTAATTTAATTGTTATTGAGTTACCAAATTTACTTTATTCCTATTCTTATAACATTTAATATAGATTCATAGTTTTTATTTCGGAGAAGGTTGGGTTCAACCTATCACTTGTGAACATTAAACTTGGATAAAAGGTAACCTTCAATCCTCCAAGCTACTCCCACTAAGTCCATAACATACCCAACAAGCGTTGGCATTTCTTAGCATATATATATTTTGTTTTATAAAATTAACAATCTAACCACATATCCCTTCTTATTATGAATGTAGTTAATAATATATACAATCAATGTATTATCATTCGCGCAATGAACTTGCTTATCTTATCTGATTCGGTAATGATGGAAGTTTTATGGGAGCAATGTCGAGGTTATTCATATCTAAATATAATTAAAGTGTAATAAAATTTATAAATGACAACTTGCTAAAGTTCAAGAATGACATACTAAGGAGACCTTAATTTACAATGATCAAGGAAGCCCCAAACCGATGTAACCCGACCTAAGGTTATCTAGATAAATTTATTATTCATCATAGTAACTAAGGTTCTCTAGAATAAGGTAAGCTTCAATTTATAGAGGAAGTGAAATAATTGAGATTTGTGCTCTAAATTGTAACGAGAAAACAGTCTCACCAAATAGTACGCCAGGAAGACAACCAAGAAAACTGGAGGCACACTTTCTCTGTCTGAACAAGGTAAAAAATAAAACATTGTCTGATACAGTCTATTGTCTGTAGTCAGTATAATAAATACATGATAATGCTGTCAAAATCGCTATCATGAGAATACACAGCATACAAAATGCTGCCATATATAAAATTTCTTCATGTAGATCGTTGGCTAACAAGAACACAACTTACAAATCACTTCCATATACTACATATAAAATTGCTCTCAAAAACATTCATTTCACAGTTCCCAATACCTATACAATCGTTGTCTAACTGTAAAATGCTAAGGGAGTCTATTAATAATCAATTGATGTTTATTAAATACAATTTTGTTGTTTACTATTGTTGTTGTCTATTACTTATTATAATGTTGGTGTATAAGCTATCGCTGGTAAAAATTGTTGCTGAAATCAATCGTTCTCTGGACAATAAAATTATTACACAATACATATAAATTTATGTCAATTAGTCAACATAATTTGTTGTCAAAACTAGAACAATATGATGTGCTCTTTAATAAACAATGCAAGCAATTAATTTCACTAATGTCTATTAAAACACTAAATTCACTAATGTGTATTACACATTAATCGTTGTCTAAAAATCACTATCTTAAATGGAGATATGTCCTTTTCATTCTTTGTTGGGAATTATCAAACTACAAATGCAGACATGTAATCGCTGCCACAAAACACAGATACATAAGTCCAAATATGATAAAGTAGATATAAATCGTTGATGCAATATTGATGTTAGATCTAACATTGTTGTGTAATTACAATAGGTAATATCGTTGTCATATCTAAAATTGTTGTGTAATTACAATAGCTATATTAATTTCGCAGTGTATAAATCTAAATCACAGAGTAATAGATGGTATTGATGGCCCAATTATGGTTGTAATTGCAGAGAAAATAATACTGAGGTTGCTTCCAGTTATATACATGGATTCGCTACAACATTAATCATTGTCAACATAGATCTAAAAACGCACTCACACACAGTCATTTATTAGATAAAAATGTAGTTACCCCTAAAACGCAACCATTAGATAAAAACGTTATCACTAGTTAAAACACATTCACATGGTCATAAAACTCATTCATATAGTCACACTGCGATTATAAAAAGGAATACAAAATCATAAACGCAGTCATTCCCATAAAAACGAATTTGTAGTTATAAAGGTTGTCATAATGCAATTATAAAAAGGAATTCGCACTTATAAAACGTAGTCATTCAAGGTGTGAATTCACTGCCATTAAAAGGGTAAGTTTGTTGTCATTCCAAGGTTAAAATAAATGCAAGCGATGACTCCAGGAAGAACAACGAAAGCAGTAGAAGATCGCAACAAGAAACAATCAAACACAGGAGTTAATCATGCGCAAGAAAGTGCAATACCAATCATTCAACCATGAATCATTAAACACAGAGATAGTAAGGGTAGATGGCTGGGAAAAAATTATCCTTCGCTCATCATCCACGTACAGAAAAGAAGGGCATTAAAATCTATAGGTCTATTAACAACGAAGTGATGACCATTGATTCGACTCCTGGCCAACTACTCAGGCATGGAATGATGATCTAGGGATAAGGAAGGAAGGTAAAGAAAAATCTCTTCATAATACTCAATAAAACAAAATAGAATAGTCATAGAATTCAAGGATTGGGTTGCCAAGGAAATCAATTCAAAAGCAGTGAGCGTAAAGCTATGATGACTTTAAGTTCTTGATTAAAAACATTGATTAAAACACATTTCTTTACACAATAGAAGTATAGTAATGAAAGCACAAGAAAAATAATAATCTACCATTCAAATAAACATATGCATACCGTATCCCAAGGTGAAAGCTCTGAGTCATTGTCACGCGCGCGCTCCGTCCAGATCCCTCTTATCGACCGATGTGACTTCACCGGTACCCCCCAACCAACGCTAGGGGTACTCTTCTTCCCCTTGAGACCCCCGATCCACAAAAAGGCCACACACACTAAACCAAAGAACAAATAGCACCCAACTCACCTCGCAAGGTCGAGCTACCAATCGTTACCCAAGCTAGGTATTCCAACTCCCACAAGATAAGTCAGTCAAGACACAAAAATGATGCAGTGTAACATTACACTTAAAGATCTGATCCATACTCCTCCTCCTCCATCCTTTTTATAGAGTTTTTAAGTGATTTCTTTCCCAAATTCCCATTTAATTTCTTTTTCATTAAATTAGTCAAAAAAAAATCTCCCCTGTACACATGTAACCCATCCCCCTAACTGCACCAAAAATTAATTTCATTAATTATTTAATTATTCCTTTTTCCCTCACCCACCTAAAAGCATTTCTAAAAATGCTCCTTGGTGTCCCCATAATTCCTTACACATTTTAAATGACTTACGCCTTTACTAAATTCTTACTTGAGTTCATAATTAGAAAGTTCTTAAAGGCAAGATTCCTTACAAAGTTAGTCATTCAGCTTTTTCCTTACGTTTTCTTTTTTCTTTATGTTTCCCCTTTTTTCCTTAGTTTCCTATTTCTTTTAAGTTTCCCTCTTTTCCCTTTTTATCTAAAACTCAAATTAGCAAGTGTATAAAAACCACCTTTTACCCCTTTTTCTTTTTAATTAATAAAATTTAATTAGCATAAGAAAAAAAGCCATCATTTCCGTTTTAAAATTATAATCCCCCAAAGTAATTTGATTTTAATAAATTAATTGAATTTCATACCCCCTTCTCGTCACATGTTTAATTATGATTATTATTTTTTACCACAGGTGTCACTTAGACTTATATTTTTAATTTCACTAGGTTGGGCGACATTTTTATTAGGGAAAAATTGTTTTTAAAACTTACTTGACACATCATTCGTTCTACGGTTGTCTAGGTTTATTCACTTACCAGTTAAAAATGGGACATGCTCTTCAGGATGCACTACGTGATCCAAGGGTTCCACTACGTGCCTTTCAAGACGCACTACGTGCTCTAGGGGTGCCACTCGCCTCTTTCCATTTTCCTTATGCGACGTGCCCTTCAGGACGCACTGTGTTCTCCAAGGGTGCCACTCGCCTCTTGCCTTACTTGCTAGACATAAAAAACCCCTAGAGTCAATACTCCGCTAGGTGATCTTGTGGGAGACTAAGGGCCTCTAAGGAATAAGGCCCTGACCTTATTGCATGCCCCTTAGAATCATCATGAGAAACTGTCGTAGTCTCCCCTCACGACATCGTGGGTCTTCTCAAAATAGGTAATCGTTAACCTACAGTCTAAACCACAACGTCAGTGCTAGTAGGTTGTGGCAGGGCTGCTGTCCACACCTCTCCCTCAAAGTATCTGGTTGTCGTGCATGACCCCTCTACTCCACATGTGAATCTAGTTGGCAAGTTATCGTCATCCTGCATCATCAACAAATAATGTTAGCAATAATAATCAATCATCATATCATCTAATCAGATGTACATATGTCATATCAACAACAATCAAAACCTAATAGTCCACTCCCTGACTCGATCTGGAGTCCAAGGGGTTTCATCGACGCCTCTGCATCCTTGAGGTCCAAAGTACTGCACACTCAGGAGAACCTAGTAAAAAACACTTGTCTATGTAAATACACAAAATAACATATCATCATATCCATAATGCCTCATAATCATAATCAAATGACCAATAATATAATAATCTGGTTCACTTGCAATCAAGTGTCCTCAAATAATAAGTTCACACAATGCGTGCAAGAGTGGGATGTTACATTCACCCTCTCTTGGTCTAAATTTTGTCCCGAAGTTTCACAATATATAAGTGCCGAAATAATGTGTATCACAGTATCACAAGTCTATCTATCAAGCAAAAATGGAAACTGTTGGCGCATATCATATGCATCCTCCCAGGTTGTCGAGTGTGTACTATTGTTGTCCCACTGGACCTTGACCTGATCTACTATTCGACATCGTAGCTGTCGAATGCGATGATCCAGTATGCAGATTGGCTCAGATGTGATCTCACCCTCGTCAGATACCTACAAGGAACTCATGTCAATAACATGTGTAGGATCACTAACATAATGCTTGAAATAGAGATGTGAAAAACATCGTGCATACGCCTCAAATAATCACGCAAGGATAGTCAATAGGCCAAGGGCCTCTCTTTTCCACAATCTCTCAGGATCCCACGAACCTAGGAGATAGTTTAGCAACATTTCCAAACTTGATCAAACTCGTATGCGGTTTGACCCGCAAGAATACTCAATCGCCACATCGTAACTACAGTCGACATGATGCACATCAACATAACTCTTCTGTCTATCATACGCTTCCTTGATCCCTTGTCTTATAGTTTGCAATTGATCTTCCATTTCTTGGATCGCTTTCAGTCCCACCAGGACCCTATCCTCAAGTCGATCCCAACTCAAGGCATCTGACATGGTTTCCCTTAAAGAAACTCGAAAGGCACCATATTAATGGTGCTTTGATAACTGTTGTTATATGCAAATTCCACAAGTGGAAAGAATTTTTCCCAATGCTTTTGTCGGTCCATAACGTACATGCGCAACATATCCTAATATTTAGTTTGTTCATTTGGTATCCCTGTCTGTCTCTGGGTGATACGCAATAAAAAGGTTAAGTTGGGTTCCCAAGGCCTCTTGGAAACTAGTCCAAAATCGTCCCATAAACACCAATCCTCGATCGGATATAATCCTCTTAGGCACGCCATGTAGCCTCACAATCTCACTGATGAAAACTCTAACTATGCCAGGTGACTGATACATCGTACACATAGGAATAAAATGAGCTCTCTTTTTCAGAGTGTCGACTACCACAAAAATCTAGTCGTGCCTCCTTACCGTCAGTGGAAATCCAACAATGAAATCCATCGAAATGACCTCCCATTTTGATTCTGAAATAGCATGTGGCTATAGTAATCCTGCTGGATGTCTATGTTTAGCCTTCACCTGCTGACATTCTAGCCATATTTCCTCATAGTTGACTATGTCTACCTTCATCCCTTCCAGGAGAATAAGGGTTTTAAGGTCTACCCTCATCTTCATGACTCCAGGATGAGCCATGTATACTGCTATGTGACCCTCATTTAGGATCTAGATCCTCAACTCATCGTTGGGAGGTATGTAAATTCAACTTTTAAATCTCAATAATTTGTCGTCGTCCAATGTAAATCCTTCAAATCTTGGTACCATCATTGTGTTATGTCCGAAAAAATACTTGACCTCTTTGTACCAGTCATCATCATGCTGTAAAGTTAGAATCTTTTCACGTAGATTCATCTGAAGAGGAAAGACCGAAAATATGTGTGGTCTCTAACTCAATCCATCTACCACTCAGTTCATTGTTCCTTTTATGTAAGTGATTTCGAAATCATACTCGCTAAGCAATTCTGACCAACATCATTATCACGCATTCAGGTCGATCTACGTAAAGATGTGTTGTAGTCCACAGTGGTTCATTTTCAGTTCGAATTTCTATCTAATAAGGTAGTGTCTCCAAACTCTCAAGGAATAAACGATGGCTAACAAATCCAAATCGTGCGTCACATAGTTCTCCTCATGCCTTCTCAACTTCCTCAAGATGTAAGCGATCACTCAACCATATTGCATCAAGAATCCGCCTAAGCCTTCTTTGGATGTGTCAGTGCATACCAAGAAGTCTAAATCCATGTCAAGGACCTTTAGTATCAGTGTTGTTGTCAACCACTCCTTGAGCCTCATAATTGCTTCTGCACATTTCTTTGTCCAAACAAACTTATTGTTCTTCTTTTGCAATTCCATGACCGGATTTTTTATCTTCGAAAATCCCTCAACGAACCATCGATAGTTTCCTACTAAACCCATGAAGATATGCACTTATAGGACATTCGTTGACACAGGCCATTCCATAATAGTCTCGACCTTTGCTGGGTCCACGGTGATACCTTCGCTGGAAATGACATGCCCTAAGTAGTGAATCTTCGATTGATAAAATGAGCATTTAGACAATTTCCCATACAATTTGTTCTCTCATCGACACTGTATTTCTAAGCGCAAGTGCTCATCATGTTCCTCCATCATCCGAGAGTAAATCAATATATCATGAATGAATACTTGGACGAACTTGTCCATGTATTCGTGGAACACCCCTTTCATCAAACTCATAAATACCCTTGGGGTGTTCGTTAGTCCAAATGGTAAAACAATGAACTCGTAATGTCCATACCTCGTCTTAAAGGTAGTCTTAGGGACGTCATCCTCCTTGATCCATAGCTGGTGATACCCTGATCTCAAGTAAATTTTTGAAAAAATTGTCACACTCTTCATGTGATCAAACAGATCATAAATCCTTGGCAATGGATATTGATTGTTGATCGTTGCCTTGTTTAATTGATGGTAGTAAATGCAGAGTCTTCATGACCCATCCTTATTTCTTATGAAAATAATAGGTGCACCCCACGGTGACATGCTTGGACGTATAAGTCCCAGGTCCAGCAAATCCTTCAGTTGCATTCTCAACTCATGTAACTCTGTGGTCGACATACGATAAGGCGTTTTCTCTATCAGTTCAGTACTCGGTTTTAGGTCTATGGTATACTCCAATTCCCTCTCCGACGAAATCCCAGGTAACTCCTCTGGGAAGACGTCCACAAACTCTCTCACCACTGTAAGGTGTTCTAGACCTTACACTACTCCCTTCTCGTTTAACACAAGGATCACATAAATATTACATCCCTTGTGCATGCTCTTCCATATCTACAAGGAAGAGATAAACCTCAGGGAAACTCTCTGGTTCTGACCTACAATCACACGTCTCTGTCTCTCATCATTGACCAAGCTCAACCGTTTCATCTTACAATTGAGTATTGCCTCATGCGATTCCAAATAGTCTGTACTGATCAGGACGTCGTAAGATCCTAGGAACATGACGTACAAGTTGGCCCTGGGGACAAACTCTCCCAGGTTAAGGCTACAGCCCGTAACCTTCCCACCAACCTTCTCTTCGGCTCTAGAAGCCATTTCTACCAAGTTAACTCATCCTGTTCGACTACCTTATCCTTAATTATTTTTAGCGCCTCCCCACAAATGAAACTCTCGATATCACTAGGATCTATCAAAATTCTAAGGGTCTGGTCAGCGATGGTACCTGACCTCTCGAGCACAGTCGACTGGTGCTATTCCCGACGGTTATTCCCGCTACCAGAATCCGGTGGGCCTTGCCCAAAACTCCCATGGTAGTGGGTCTGGCTGATCTAGATACTCTGGTCCTCTCCTCTAGGCAGTCACGCTGGTAGTGTGGCTCCCCATCATCCATCACGCTTTCTTTTGTCCAGTATTCCTAGTACCTGAAGTAGAATTTCAATTCTAACATTAAGGCCCAACACGAACTTGTTGATCTTAAGCTTCTTGGTAATTTGGTGCAGAGCATACCGAAGTAGCTCCAAAAGTGGGCCTCGTACTCGGGTATCGTGCGACCGCCCTATCGTAAGGTGTTGAACTCGTTGATATGAAACTCAATGAATTCCTCAGAAATATACCTCTCCTAGAACCATTCCTGTAACAGGTCCCATGACACGTCTTAGACATCCATGTTCAAATGCGGTAGGAGCGTCTTCCACCATAGAAGAGTGCTCCCCTTCAGTTGAAGACTGCCATGTGGACCTTCATGTTGGAAGTGTATTTGCAAGGAGCAAATCACATCATCATATTATCCCACCAAGCCTCAGCAGCTACGTCGTCTAGGGCACCAAAGAAATCGATAAATTTGACCTTCTTGAGTTCGTAGTGAATACTAATGGTACTAGATGGGCGCATTGTGGACCCTCAAGGGTACATGCGACCTAGCCTCAACTCAATACAGGCGGTGAATCAAGTCCTCTAACATTCCTTGAAAGGACCTTGTCAAGCCATCATCATCCATTACAACAATTGAATCCAACACAAGGACTTGTTCTTCCCCCTTGGGGGTTAGACTTCGAGGGTGTGGGCACCTCTGGAGGCGTCGGACCTCCTTCCACGAAACCATGCCATGAACCTCTGTGGTGTCCTCTAATCAAGATCACCGCATGGACACGTTAACATTTTATTATTATTATTGCTAGGTTAATACTTAAGTTTTTACTACAGTGGAAAGCCTAGTGATCCACGATTGCAATGTTCAACCTGCTATGATACCATATGTAGCATCCCCATCATTATGACTAAGTGACACAAGCAAGTGGAATTTATTTTTGTTTTTAGGTAGGATGGCAACGACGATGACAACTAACCACACAACTTGACAATGAAAACAACGCATGCAGATCAGGGGACAGACAAAAATGACTCAACACACTATCGCAATCAGCAACTGGGCGAAAACATGCGGAATACAAAGGCAGATAAAATTGGCCACCCACCCAACACAACCAAGACAACACCTACAAGCTAAGGGACAACATCAACCAGCCGACACAACGACTTCGACGACCAATAATAAAAACCTCTACGATGCTCAAACCAAACGCCTTACAACATTACAAAACCAAGTACCAACATCAGTTATAATGAACAATCCTCACATCGGGAAACACAAAATCTGGCCAGGTTATCATTCGCCTCTATCCATCAGGTGTGCAATGATCCCCTCATCAGGAATCATGTCGTCGCCAGGCGATAGGCGTGGCAGTAACCCTGGCGCGACATAACATTTCTAGATCAATATCCCCAAGAAAATCCAACACGCTAGGGGACCAAGTTAACTGTCAAACATAAGAAGACTAACCCAAGAACCCAACCGACAAGTCAAAAATACGCAAGGGAAAACTGACTACTGTAACAATCATACACCACATCAAAATCCTAAATCCACATAAGTCATACGTTCTTTACACAGATCCTTCTTTACCATTGTGGGATAACTATTTAATTACGATTGCATTCAAAGAGAACTAATATGCACTTAACATAATCAATACTAGTACTAGCGTACTGAGGAAGGTAATGATGAAATATTCTAGTTCGGTAGTAGGAAGTATATTCTCTAATATGTACTAGTTAATTTAATTAATTTGAATATTATTAATTTAATTGTTATTGAGTTACCAATTTTACTTTATTCCTATTCTTATAACATTTAATATAGATTCATAGTTTTCATTTCGGAGAAGGTTGGGTTCAACCTATCACTTGTGAACATTAAACTTCGATAAAAGGTAACCTTCAATCCTCCAAGCCACTCCCACTAAGTCCAAAGCATACCCAACAAGCGTTAGCATTTCTTAGCATATATATAATTTGTTTTATATAATTAACAATCTAACCAGATATCCCTTCTTATTATGAATGTGGTTAATAATATATACAATCAATGTATTATCAGTCGCGCAATCAACTTGCTTATCTTATCTGATTCGGTAACAGTGGAAGTTTTATGGGAGTAATGTCGAGGTTATTCATATCTAAATATAATTAAAGTGTAATCAAATTTATAAATGACAACCTGCTAAAGTTAAGGAATGACATACTAAGGAGGCCTTAATTTACAATGATCAAGGAACCCCCAAACTGATGTAACCCCACCTAAGGTTATCTAGATAAATTTATTATTCATCATAATAACTAAGGTGTTCTGGAATAAGGTAAGCTTTAATTTATAGAGAAAGTGAAATAATTGAGATTTGCGCTCTAAATTTTAACGAAAAAACAGTCTCACCAAAGGAAACGCCAGGAAGACAACCAAAAAATATGGAGGCACACTTTCTCTGTCTGAAAAAGGTAAAAGCAAAAACACTTTCTGATACAGTCCTCTGTCTGTAGTCAGTCTAATAAATACACGATAATGTTGTCAAAATTGTTGTCATGAGAATACACAGCATACAAAACTCTTCCATATATAAAATCGTTGCATGTATATCATTAGCTAACAAGCACACAACTTACAAATCATTGCCATATACTACATATAAAATCGCTCTAAAAAAAATTCATTTTTCAGTCCCCAATACCTATACAATCGTTGTCTAACTGTAAAATACTAAGGGAGTCTATTAATAATCAATTTATGTTTATTAAATACGATTTTGTTTTTTATTATCTTTTTTGTCTATTACTTATTATAATGCTAGTGTATAAGCTATCGCTGGTTAAAATTCTTGCTGAAATCAATCATTCTCTGGACAATAAAATCGTTACATAGTACATATAAATTTATGTCAATTAGTCAACATAATTCGCTGCCATAACTGGAACAATATGATGTGTTCTCTAATAAACAATGCAAACAATTAATTTCACTGCTATCTATTAACACCCTAAATTTGCTACTGTCTATTATACATTAATCTCTGTCTAAAAATCGTTATCTTAAATGTAGATATATCCTTGTCATTCTCTGCTGGGAGTTATCAAACTACAAACACAGACATGTAATCGCTGCCACAAAATGCAGATACATAAGTCCAGATATGATAATGCATATATAAATCATTGATGCAATATCAATGTTAGATCTAACATTGTTGTGTAATTACAATAGGTAATATCACTGTCATATCTAAAATTTTTGCGTAATTACAATAGCTATATTAATTTCGCAATGTATAAATATAAATCGTAGAGTAATAGATGGTATTGTTGGCCCAATTATGGTTGTAATCGCAGAGCAAATAATACTGAGGTTGTTGCTAGTTATACATATCGATTTGCTACAACATTAATTGTTGTCAACACAGATCTAAAAATACACTCACACACAGTCATTTATTAGATAAAAACACAGTTACCCTTAAAACACAACCATTAGATAAAAACACTATCACTAGTTAAAACACATTCACATGGTTATAAAACGTAGTCATACAGTCACACTGCAATTATAAAAAGGAATACAAAATCATAAATGCAGTCATTCCCATAAAAACGAATTTGCAATTATAAAAGGTTGTCATAATGCAATTATAAAAAGGAATTCACACTTATAAAACACAGTCATTCAAGGTGTGAATTCACTGCCATTAAAAGGGTATGTTCGTTGTCATTCCAAGGTTAAAATAAATTTAAATGCAAGCGATGACTCCAGGAAGAACACCGAAGGAAGTAGAAGATTGCATCAAGAAACAATCAAACACAAGAGTTAATCATGCACAAGGAAGTGCAAGACTAATCATTCAGCCATGAATCGATCAACGCAGAGATAGTAAGGGTAGATGGTTGGGCAAAAATTTTCCTTCACTCATCATCCACATACAGAAAAGCAGAGCATTATAATCTATAGGTCTATTAACACCGAAGTGACGACCGTCGATTCAACTCCTGGCCGACTTCTCAAGCGTGGACTGATGATCTAGGGATAAGAACAGAAGGTAAATCACAATCTCTTCATAATACCCAATAAAAAAAAATAGAACATTCATAGCAATCAGGGATTGGGTTGCCAAGGAAATCAATTCAAAAGCAGTGAGCGCAAAGCTATGATGACTTTAAGTTCTTGATTAAAAACGCTGAGTAAAACACTTTTCTTTACACAATAGAAGTATAGTAATGAAAGCACAAGAAAAATAATAATCTACCATTCAAATAAATGCATGCGTACCGTATCCCAAGGTGACAACTCCAAGTCGTTATCCCGCATGCACTCCGTGCAGCTCCTGCTTGCTGACCAATGTGACTTCATCGATACCTTTAATCCAATGCTAGGTGTACTCTTCTTCTCCCTGAGCCCCCCGAGCCGCAAAGGGGTCATGCACACTAAACCAAAGAACTTCTAGCACCCAACTCGACTTGCAAGGTCGAGCTACCACTCGTTACCCGAGCTGGGTATCCCAACTCTCAAAAGATAAGTTAGTCAAGACACAAAAATTCTGCAACGTAATGTTACTCTTAAAGATCTGATCCATACTCCTCCTCCTCCATCCTTTTTATAGATTTTTTAAGTGATTTCTTTCCCAAATTCCCATTTAATTTCTTTTTCATTAAATTAATCAGAAAAAACCTCCTCGTACACATGTCACCCATCCCCCTAGTTGCACCAGAAATTAATTTAATTTATTATTTAATTATTCCTATTTCCCTCACCCACCTAAAAGCATTCCTAAAAACGCTCATTGTTGTCCCCATATTCCCTTACACATTTTAAATGACTTACACCTTTACAAAATTCCTAGTTGAGTTCATAATTAGAAAGTTCTTAAAGGAAAGATTCCCTACTAAGTTAGTCATTCATCTTTTTCCTTATGTTTCCCTTTTTCTTTATATTTCCCCTTTTCCCCTTAGTTTCCCATTTCTTTTAAGTTTCCCTCTTTTCCCTTTTTATCTAAAACTCAAATTAGCAAGTGTAGAAAAACCACCTTTTACCCCTTTTTCTTTTTAATTAATAAAATTTATTTAGCATAAGAAAAAAACCATCATTTCCCTTTTAACATTTTAATCCCCCAAAGTAATTTGAATTTAATAAATCAATTGAATTTCTTACCCCCTTCTCGTCACATGTTTAATTATGATTATTATTTTTTATCACAAGTGTCACTTAGACCTAGATTTTTAATTTTACTTGGTTGGGCAACAATTTTATTAGGGAAAATTGTTTTTAAAACTTACTTGACACATCATTCGTTCTAAGGCCGTCTAGGTTTATTCACTTACTAGTTAAAAATGTGACGTGCCCTTCAGGACGTACTACGTGCTCCATGGGTGCCACTCGCCACTTTTCGTTTTCCTTGCATGATGTGCCCTTCAGGACACACTATGTGCTCCAAGGGTGCCAATTGCCTCTTTTCATTTTCCTTGCGCGACGTGCCTTTCAGGATGCACTACGTGCTCCAAGGGTGCCACTCACCTCTTGATTGACTTGGTAGACATCAAAAACCCCTAGAGTTAATACTCTGCTAGGTGATCTTCTGGGAGACTAAGGGCCTCTAAGGAATAAGGTCCTAGCCTTATTGCGTGCCCCTTAGAATCATCATGAGCGATTGTCACAGTCTTCCCTCACGACATCATGGGTCTTCTCGAACTAGGTAATCGTTAACCTATAGTGAGAGCCATGACATGAGTGCTAGTAGGTTGTGGCAGGGTTGCTGTCGACACCTCTCCCTCAAAGTCTCTGTTTGTCATGCGTGACCCCTCTACTCCACATGTGAGTGTGGTCGGAAAGCTATCATCATCTTGCATGATCAACAAATCATGTCAGCAATAATAATCAATAATCATATCATCTAATCATATGTACATATGTCATATCAACAATAATCAAAACCCGATAGTCCACTCCCTGATTCGATCCAGACTCCAAGGGGTTTCATCGATGCCTTTGCATCCTCAAGGTCCAAAGTCTTGCACACTCAAGAGAACCCAGTCAATAATACCTGTCTATGTAAATACACAAAATAACATATCATCATATCCATAATGCCTCATAATCGTAATCAAACGACCAATAGTATAATAATATGGTTCACTTGCAAGCAAGTGTCCTCAAAGAATAAGTTCACACAGTGCATGCAAGAGCGGGATGTTACAAATTTTCCATAAGCAGGCAGAAGGAAACAATGAGGACAATAGTCATGAAAGATGGCATGTACTTCTTGAATATGAGGAGGTCAAAGAAGATATGCAACAACAGGAAAAGGCACCTAGTGACATGGATACATCCAGCAGTGAAGAAGAATCTTCACAAAACGGAGAAGAAATCACCATCCAATTGAGAAGATCTTCACGACAGGTTCTTCCACCTGAAAAGTATAAAGATTATGCCCTAATGAGTAATATTTCAAATGTCATAGAACCCATGATTTTTAATGAAGCTAATGAACATGAAGAGTGGAGAAAAGCAATGGAAGAAAAATATGAATCTATAATGAAAAACAAAACTTGGGAATTGACTAAATTGCCTAAAGATAAAAAGCCCATAGGATGTAAATGGATATACAAACCTAAATTCAAAGAAGGTGGTAGTATAGATAAATATAAAGCCAGATTGGTGGCAAAAGGGTATTCACAGAAAGAGGTCACTGATTATGCAGAAACATTTGCACCAGTAGCTAAATTAAACACTATAAGAATGTTGATTTCACTAGCTACAAAACACCATTGGAAACTTCACCAATTAGATGTAAAGTCTTCTTTTCTATATGGTGAGTTAAAGGAGGAGGTTTACCTTAATCAACCAGAGGGGTTTGTGAAAAGTGGTCAGGAACATTTAGTATGTAAATTAAAGAAATCATTGTATGGACTGAAACAAACACCTAGGTCATGGTATGAGAAGTTAGATTCCTTCTTTCTTAAGCAGGGTGTTATGAG
>ML778877.1:663989-694715 GCA_009831015.1 Picea engelmannii
TTTTCTTTTTTCTTTATGTTTCCCCTTTTTTCCTTAGTTTCCTATTTCTTTTAAGTTTCCCTCTTTTCCCTTTTTATCTAAAACTCAAATTAGCAAGTGTATAAAAACCACCTTTTACCCCTTTTTCTTTTTAATTAATAAAATTTAATTAGCATAAGAAAAAAAGCCATCATTTCCGTTTTAAAATTATAATCCCCCAAAGTAATTTGATTTTAATAAATTAATTGAATTTCATACCCCCTTCTCGTCACATGTTTAATTATGATTATTATTTTTTACCACAGGTGTCACTTAGACTTATATTTTTAATTTCACTAGGTTGGGCGACATTTTTATTAGGGAAAAATTGTTTTTAAAACTTACTTGACACATCATTCGTTCTACGGTTGTCTAGGTTTATTCACTTACCAGTTAAAAATGGGACATGCTCTTCAGGATGCACTACGTGATCCAAGGGTTCCACTACGTGCCTTTCAAGACGCACTACGTGCTCTAGGGGTGCCACTCGCCTCTTTCCATTTTCCTTATGCGACGTGCCCTTCAGGACGCACTGTGTTCTCCAAGGGTGCCACTCGCCTCTTGCCTTACTTGCTAGACATAAAAAACCCCTAGAGTCAATACTCCGCTAGGTGATCTTGTGGGAGACTAAGGGCCTCTAAGGAATAAGGCCCTGACCTTATTGCATGCCCCTTAGAATCATCATGAGAAACTGTCGTAGTCTCCCCTCACGACATCGTGGGTCTTCTCAAAATAGGTAATCGTTAACCTACAGTCTAAACCACAACGTCAGTGCTAGTAGGTTGTGGCAGGGCTGCTGTCCACACCTCTCCCTCAAAGTATCTGGTTGTCGTGCATGACCCCTCTACTCCACATGTGAATCTAGTTGGCAAGTTATCGTCATCCTGCATCATCAACAAATAATGTTAGCAATAATAATCAATCATCATATCATCTAATCAGATGTACATATGTCATATCAACAACAATCAAAACCTAATAGTCCACTCCCTGACTCGATCTGGAGTCCAAGGGGTTTCATCGACGCCTCTGCATCCTTGAGGTCCAAAGTACTGCACACTCAGGAGAACCTAGTAAAAAACACTTGTCTATGTAAATACACAAAATAACATATCATCATATCCATAATGCCTCATAATCATAATCAAATGACCAATAATATAATAATCTGGTTCACTTGCAATCAAGTGTCCTCAAATAATAAGTTCACACAATGCGTGCAAGAGTGGGATGTTACATTCACCCTCTCTTGGTCTAAATTTTGTCCCGAAGTTTCACAATATATAAGTGCCGAAATAATGTGTATCACAGTATCACAAGTCTATCTATCAAGCAAAAATGGAAACTGTTGGCGCATATCATATGCATCCTCCCAGGTTGTCGAGTGTGTACTATTGTTGTCCCACTGGACCTTGACCTGATCTACTATTCGACATCGTAGCTGTCGAATGCGATGATCCAGTATGCAGATTGGCTCAGATGTGATCTCACCCTCGTCAGATACCTACAAGGAACTCATGTCAATAACATGTGTAGGATCACTAACATAATGCTTGAAATAGAGATGTGAAAAACATCGTGCATACGCCTCAAATAATCACGCAAGGATAGTCAATAGGCCAAGGGCCTCTCTTTTCCACAATCTCTCAGGATCCCACGAACCTAGGAGATAGTTTAGCAACATTTCCAAACTTGATCAAACTCGTATGCGGTTTGACCCGCAAGAATACTCAATCGCCACATCGTAACTACAGTCGACATGATGCACATCAACATAACTCTTCTGTCTATCATACGCTTCCTTGATCCCTTGTCTTATAGTTTGCAATTGATCTTCCATTTCTTGGATCGCTTTCAGTCCCACCAGGACCCTATCCTCAAGTCGATCCCAACTCAAGGCATCTGACATGGTTTCCCTTAAAGAAACTCGAAAGGCACCATATTAATGGTGCTTTGATAACTGTTGTTATATGCAAATTCCACAAGTGGAAAGAATTTTTCCCAATGCTTTTGTCGGTCCATAACGTACATGCGCAACATATCCTAATATTTAGTTTGTTCATTTGGTATCCCTGTCTGTCTCTGGGTGATACGCAATAAAAAGGTTAAGTTGGGTTCCCAAGGCCTCTTGGAAACTAGTCCAAAATCGTCCCATAAACACCAATCCTCGATCGGATATAATCCTCTTAGGCACGCCATGTAGCCTCACAATCTCACTGATGAAAACTCTAACTATGCCAGGTGACTGATACATCGTACACATAGGAATAAAATGAGCTCTCTTTTTCAGAGTGTCGACTACCACAAAAATCTAGTCGTGCCTCCTTACCGTCAGTGGAAATCCAACAATGAAATCCATCGAAATGACCTCCCATTTTGATTCTGAAATAGCATGTGGCTATAGTAATCCTGCTGGATGTCTATGTTTAGCCTTCACCTGCTGACATTCTAGCCATATTTCCTCATAGTTGACTATGTCTACCTTCATCCCTTCCAGGAGAATAAGGGTTTTAAGGTCTACCCTCATCTTCATGACTCCAGGATGAGCCATGTATACTGCTATGTGACCCTCATTTAGGATCTAGATCCTCAACTCATCGTTGGGAGGTATGTAAATTCAACTTTTAAATCTCAATAATTTGTCGTCGTCCAATGTAAATCCTTCAAATCTTGGTACCATCATTGTGTTATGTCCGAAAAAATACTTGACCTCTTTGTACCAGTCATCATCATGCTGTAAAGTTAGAATCTTTTCACGTAGATTCATCTGAAGAGGAAAGACCGAAAATATGTGTGGTCTCTAACTCAATCCATCTACCACTCAGTTCATTGTTCCTTTTATGTAAGTGATTTCGAAATCATACTCGCTAAGCAATTCTGACCAACATCATTATCACGCATTCAGGTCGATCTACGTAAAGATGTGTTGTAGTCCACAGTGGTTCATTTTCAGTTCGAATTTCTATCTAATAAGGTAGTGTCTCCAAACTCTCAAGGAATAAACGATGGCTAACAAATCCAAATCGTGCGTCACATAGTTCTCCTCATGCCTTCTCAACTTCCTCAAGATGTAAGCGATCACTCAACCATATTGCATCAAGAATCCGCCTAAGCCTTCTTTGGATGTGTCAGTGCATACCAAGAAGTCTAAATCCATGTCAAGGACCTTTAGTATCAGTGTTGTTGTCAACCACTCCTTGAGCCTCATAATTGCTTCTGCACATTTCTTTGTCCAAACAAACTTATTGTTCTTCTTTTGCAATTCCATGACCGGATTTTTTATCTTCGAAAATCCCTCAACGAACCATCGATAGTTTCCTACTAAACCCATGAAGATATGCACTTATAGGACATTCGTTGACACAGGCCATTCCATAATAGTCTCGACCTTTGCTGGGTCCACGGTGATACCTTCGCTGGAAATGACATGCCCTAAGTAGTGAATCTTCGATTGATAAAATGAGCATTTAGACAATTTCCCATACAATTTGTTCTCTCATCGACACTGTATTTCTAAGCGCAAGTGCTCATCATGTTCCTCCATCATCCGAGAGTAAATCAATATATCATGAATGAATACTTGGACGAACTTGTCCATGTATTCGTGGAACACCCCTTTCATCAAACTCATAAATACCCTTGGGGTGTTCGTTAGTCCAAATGGTAAAACAATGAACTCGTAATGTCCATACCTCGTCTTAAAGGTAGTCTTAGGGACGTCATCCTCCTTGATCCATAGCTGGTGATACCCTGATCTCAAGTAAATTTTTGAAAAAATTGTCACACTCTTCATGTGATCAAACAGATCATAAATCCTTGGCAATGGATATTGATTGTTGATCGTTGCCTTGTTTAATTGATGGTAGTAAATGCAGAGTCTTCATGACCCATCCTTATTTCTTATGAAAATAATAGGTGCACCCCACGGTGACATGCTTGGACGTATAAGTCCCAGGTCCAGCAAATCCTTCAGTTGCATTCTCAACTCATGTAACTCTGTGGTCGACATACGATAAGGCGTTTTCTCTATCAGTTCAGTACTCGGTTTTAGGTCTATGGTATACTCCAATTCCCTCTCCGACGAAATCCCAGGTAACTCCTCTGGGAAGACGTCCACAAACTCTCTCACCACTGTAAGGTGTTCTAGACCTTACACTACTCCCTTCTCGTTTAACACAAGGATCACATAAATATTACATCCCTTGTGCATGCTCTTCCATATCTACAAGGAAGAGATAAACCTCAGGGAAACTCTCTGGTTCTGACCTACAATCACACGTCTCTGTCTCTCATCATTGACCAAGCTCAACCGTTTCATCTTACAATTGAGTATTGCCTCATGCGATTCCAAATAGTCTGTACTGATCAGGACGTCGTAAGATCCTAGGAACATGACGTACAAGTTGGCCCTGGGGACAAACTCTCCCAGGTTAAGGCTACAGCCCGTAACCTTCCCACCAACCTTCTCTTCGGCTCTAGAAGCCATTTCTACCAAGTTAACTCATCCTGTTCGACTACCTTATCCTTAATTATTTTTAGCGCCTCCCCACAAATGAAACTCTCGATATCACTAGGATCTATCAAAATTCTAAGGGTCTGGTCAGCGATGGTACCTGACCTCTCGAGCACAGTCGACTGGTGCTATTCCCGACGGTTATTCCCGCTACCAGAATCCGGTGGGCCTTGCCCAAAACTCCCATGGTAGTGGGTCTGGCTGATCTAGATACTCTGGTCCTCTCCTCTAGGCAGTCACGCTGGTAGTGTGGCTCCCCATCATCCATCACGCTTTCTTTTGTCCAGTATTCCTAGTACCTGAAGTAGAATTTCAATTCTAACATTAAGGCCCAACACGAACTTGTTGATCTTAAGCTTCTTGGTAATTTGGTGCAGAGCATACCGAAGTAGCTCCAAAAGTGGGCCTCGTACTCGGGTATCGTGCGACCGCCCTATCGTAAGGTGTTGAACTCGTTGATATGAAACTCAATGAATTCCTCAGAAATATACCTCTCCTAGAACCATTCCTGTAACAGGTCCCATGACACGTCTTAGACATCCATGTTCAAATGCGGTAGGAGCGTCTTCCACCATAGAAGAGTGCTCCCCTTCAGTTGAAGACTGCCATGTGGACCTTCATGTTGGAAGTGTATTTGCAAGGAGCAAATCACATCATCATATTATCCCACCAAGCCTCAGCAGCTACGTCGTCTAGGGCACCAAAGAAATCGATAAATTTGACCTTCTTGAGTTCGTAGTGAATACTAATGGTACTAGATGGGCGCATTGTGGACCCTCAAGGGTACATGCGACCTAGCCTCAACTCAATACAGGCGGTGAATCAAGTCCTCTAACATTCCTTGAAAGGACCTTGTCAAGCCATCATCATCCATTACAACAATTGAATCCAACACAAGGACTTGTTCTTCCCCCTTGGGGGTTAGACTTCGAGGGTGTGGGCACCTCTGGAGGCGTCGGACCTCCTTCCACGAAACCATGCCATGAACCTCTGTGGTGTCCTCTAATCAAGATCACCGCATGGACACGTTAACATTTTATTATTATTATTGCTAGGTTAATACTTAAGTTTTTACTACAGTGGAAAGCCTAGTGATCCACGATTGCAATGTTCAACCTGCTATGATACCATATGTAGCATCCCCATCATTATGACTAAGTGACACAAGCAAGTGGAATTTATTTTTGTTTTTAGGTAGGATGGCAACGACGATGACAACTAACCACACAACTTGACAATGAAAACAACGCATGCAGATCAGGGGACAGACAAAAATGACTCAACACACTATCGCAATCAGCAACTGGGCGAAAACATGCGGAATACAAAGGCAGATAAAATTGGCCACCCACCCAACACAACCAAGACAACACCTACAAGCTAAGGGACAACATCAACCAGCCGACACAACGACTTCGACGACCAATAATAAAAACCTCTACGATGCTCAAACCAAACGCCTTACAACATTACAAAACCAAGTACCAACATCAGTTATAATGAACAATCCTCACATCGGGAAACACAAAATCTGGCCAGGTTATCATTCGCCTCTATCCATCAGGTGTGCAATGATCCCCTCATCAGGAATCATGTCGTCGCCAGGCGATAGGCGTGGCAGTAACCCTGGCGCGACATAACATTTCTAGATCAATATCCCCAAGAAAATCCAACACGCTAGGGGACCAAGTTAACTGTCAAACATAAGAAGACTAACCCAAGAACCCAACCGACAAGTCAAAAATACGCAAGGGAAAACTGACTACTGTAACAATCATACACCACATCAAAATCCTAAATCCACATAAGTCATACGTTCTTTACACAGATCCTTCTTTACCATTGTGGGATAACTATTTAATTACGATTGCATTCAAAGAGAACTAATATGCACTTAACATAATCAATACTAGTACTAGCGTACTGAGGAAGGTAATGATGAAATATTCTAGTTCGGTAGTAGGAAGTATATTCTCTAATATGTACTAGTTAATTTAATTAATTTGAATATTATTAATTTAATTGTTATTGAGTTACCAATTTTACTTTATTCCTATTCTTATAACATTTAATATAGATTCATAGTTTTCATTTCGGAGAAGGTTGGGTTCAACCTATCACTTGTGAACATTAAACTTCGATAAAAGGTAACCTTCAATCCTCCAAGCCACTCCCACTAAGTCCAAAGCATACCCAACAAGCGTTAGCATTTCTTAGCATATATATAATTTGTTTTATATAATTAACAATCTAACCAGATATCCCTTCTTATTATGAATGTGGTTAATAATATATACAATCAATGTATTATCAGTCGCGCAATCAACTTGCTTATCTTATCTGATTCGGTAACAGTGGAAGTTTTATGGGAGTAATGTCGAGGTTATTCATATCTAAATATAATTAAAGTGTAATCAAATTTATAAATGACAACCTGCTAAAGTTAAGGAATGACATACTAAGGAGGCCTTAATTTACAATGATCAAGGAACCCCCAAACTGATGTAACCCCACCTAAGGTTATCTAGATAAATTTATTATTCATCATAATAACTAAGGTGTTCTGGAATAAGGTAAGCTTTAATTTATAGAGAAAGTGAAATAATTGAGATTTGCGCTCTAAATTTTAACGAAAAAACAGTCTCACCAAAGGAAACGCCAGGAAGACAACCAAAAAATATGGAGGCACACTTTCTCTGTCTGAAAAAGGTAAAAGCAAAAACACTTTCTGATACAGTCCTCTGTCTGTAGTCAGTCTAATAAATACACGATAATGTTGTCAAAATTGTTGTCATGAGAATACACAGCATACAAAACTCTTCCATATATAAAATCGTTGCATGTATATCATTAGCTAACAAGCACACAACTTACAAATCATTGCCATATACTACATATAAAATCGCTCTAAAAAAAATTCATTTTTCAGTCCCCAATACCTATACAATCGTTGTCTAACTGTAAAATACTAAGGGAGTCTATTAATAATCAATTTATGTTTATTAAATACGATTTTGTTTTTTATTATCTTTTTTGTCTATTACTTATTATAATGCTAGTGTATAAGCTATCGCTGGTTAAAATTCTTGCTGAAATCAATCATTCTCTGGACAATAAAATCGTTACATAGTACATATAAATTTATGTCAATTAGTCAACATAATTCGCTGCCATAACTGGAACAATATGATGTGTTCTCTAATAAACAATGCAAACAATTAATTTCACTGCTATCTATTAACACCCTAAATTTGCTACTGTCTATTATACATTAATCTCTGTCTAAAAATCGTTATCTTAAATGTAGATATATCCTTGTCATTCTCTGCTGGGAGTTATCAAACTACAAACACAGACATGTAATCGCTGCCACAAAATGCAGATACATAAGTCCAGATATGATAATGCATATATAAATCATTGATGCAATATCAATGTTAGATCTAACATTGTTGTGTAATTACAATAGGTAATATCACTGTCATATCTAAAATTTTTGCGTAATTACAATAGCTATATTAATTTCGCAATGTATAAATATAAATCGTAGAGTAATAGATGGTATTGTTGGCCCAATTATGGTTGTAATCGCAGAGCAAATAATACTGAGGTTGTTGCTAGTTATACATATCGATTTGCTACAACATTAATTGTTGTCAACACAGATCTAAAAATACACTCACACACAGTCATTTATTAGATAAAAACACAGTTACCCTTAAAACACAACCATTAGATAAAAACACTATCACTAGTTAAAACACATTCACATGGTTATAAAACGTAGTCATACAGTCACACTGCAATTATAAAAAGGAATACAAAATCATAAATGCAGTCATTCCCATAAAAACGAATTTGCAATTATAAAAGGTTGTCATAATGCAATTATAAAAAGGAATTCACACTTATAAAACACAGTCATTCAAGGTGTGAATTCACTGCCATTAAAAGGGTATGTTCGTTGTCATTCCAAGGTTAAAATAAATTTAAATGCAAGCGATGACTCCAGGAAGAACACCGAAGGAAGTAGAAGATTGCATCAAGAAACAATCAAACACAAGAGTTAATCATGCACAAGGAAGTGCAAGACTAATCATTCAGCCATGAATCGATCAACGCAGAGATAGTAAGGGTAGATGGTTGGGCAAAAATTTTCCTTCACTCATCATCCACATACAGAAAAGCAGAGCATTATAATCTATAGGTCTATTAACACCGAAGTGACGACCGTCGATTCAACTCCTGGCCGACTTCTCAAGCGTGGACTGATGATCTAGGGATAAGAACAGAAGGTAAATCACAATCTCTTCATAATACCCAATAAAAAAAAATAGAACATTCATAGCAATCAGGGATTGGGTTGCCAAGGAAATCAATTCAAAAGCAGTGAGCGCAAAGCTATGATGACTTTAAGTTCTTGATTAAAAACGCTGAGTAAAACACTTTTCTTTACACAATAGAAGTATAGTAATGAAAGCACAAGAAAAATAATAATCTACCATTCAAATAAATGCATGCGTACCGTATCCCAAGGTGACAACTCCAAGTCGTTATCCCGCATGCACTCCGTGCAGCTCCTGCTTGCTGACCAATGTGACTTCATCGATACCTTTAATCCAATGCTAGGTGTACTCTTCTTCTCCCTGAGCCCCCCGAGCCGCAAAGGGGTCATGCACACTAAACCAAAGAACTTCTAGCACCCAACTCGACTTGCAAGGTCGAGCTACCACTCGTTACCCGAGCTGGGTATCCCAACTCTCAAAAGATAAGTTAGTCAAGACACAAAAATTCTGCAACGTAATGTTACTCTTAAAGATCTGATCCATACTCCTCCTCCTCCATCCTTTTTATAGATTTTTTAAGTGATTTCTTTCCCAAATTCCCATTTAATTTCTTTTTCATTAAATTAATCAGAAAAAACCTCCTCGTACACATGTCACCCATCCCCCTAGTTGCACCAGAAATTAATTTAATTTATTATTTAATTATTCCTATTTCCCTCACCCACCTAAAAGCATTCCTAAAAACGCTCATTGTTGTCCCCATATTCCCTTACACATTTTAAATGACTTACACCTTTACAAAATTCCTAGTTGAGTTCATAATTAGAAAGTTCTTAAAGGAAAGATTCCCTACTAAGTTAGTCATTCATCTTTTTCCTTATGTTTCCCTTTTTCTTTATATTTCCCCTTTTCCCCTTAGTTTCCCATTTCTTTTAAGTTTCCCTCTTTTCCCTTTTTATCTAAAACTCAAATTAGCAAGTGTAGAAAAACCACCTTTTACCCCTTTTTCTTTTTAATTAATAAAATTTATTTAGCATAAGAAAAAAACCATCATTTCCCTTTTAACATTTTAATCCCCCAAAGTAATTTGAATTTAATAAATCAATTGAATTTCTTACCCCCTTCTCGTCACATGTTTAATTATGATTATTATTTTTTATCACAAGTGTCACTTAGACCTAGATTTTTAATTTTACTTGGTTGGGCAACAATTTTATTAGGGAAAATTGTTTTTAAAACTTACTTGACACATCATTCGTTCTAAGGCCGTCTAGGTTTATTCACTTACTAGTTAAAAATGTGACGTGCCCTTCAGGACGTACTACGTGCTCCATGGGTGCCACTCGCCACTTTTCGTTTTCCTTGCATGATGTGCCCTTCAGGACACACTATGTGCTCCAAGGGTGCCAATTGCCTCTTTTCATTTTCCTTGCGCGACGTGCCTTTCAGGATGCACTACGTGCTCCAAGGGTGCCACTCACCTCTTGATTGACTTGGTAGACATCAAAAACCCCTAGAGTTAATACTCTGCTAGGTGATCTTCTGGGAGACTAAGGGCCTCTAAGGAATAAGGTCCTAGCCTTATTGCGTGCCCCTTAGAATCATCATGAGCGATTGTCACAGTCTTCCCTCACGACATCATGGGTCTTCTCGAACTAGGTAATCGTTAACCTATAGTGAGAGCCATGACATGAGTGCTAGTAGGTTGTGGCAGGGTTGCTGTCGACACCTCTCCCTCAAAGTCTCTGTTTGTCATGCGTGACCCCTCTACTCCACATGTGAGTGTGGTCGGAAAGCTATCATCATCTTGCATGATCAACAAATCATGTCAGCAATAATAATCAATAATCATATCATCTAATCATATGTACATATGTCATATCAACAATAATCAAAACCCGATAGTCCACTCCCTGATTCGATCCAGACTCCAAGGGGTTTCATCGATGCCTTTGCATCCTCAAGGTCCAAAGTCTTGCACACTCAAGAGAACCCAGTCAATAATACCTGTCTATGTAAATACACAAAATAACATATCATCATATCCATAATGCCTCATAATCGTAATCAAACGACCAATAGTATAATAATATGGTTCACTTGCAAGCAAGTGTCCTCAAAGAATAAGTTCACACAGTGCATGCAAGAGCGGGATGTTACAAATTTTCCATAAGCAGGCAGAAGGAAACAATGAGGACAATAGTCATGAAAGATGGCATGTACTTCTTGAATATGAGGAGGTCAAAGAAGATATGCAACAACAGGAAAAGGCACCTAGTGACATGGATACATCCAGCAGTGAAGAAGAATCTTCACAAAACGGAGAAGAAATCACCATCCAATTGAGAAGATCTTCACGACAGGTTCTTCCACCTGAAAAGTATAAAGATTATGCCCTAATGAGTAATATTTCAAATGTCATAGAACCCATGATTTTTAATGAAGCTAATGAACATGAAGAGTGGAGAAAAGCAATGGAAGAAAAATATGAATCTATAATGAAAAACAAAACTTGGGAATTGACTAAATTGCCTAAAGATAAAAAGCCCATAGGATGTAAATGGATATACAAACCTAAATTCAAAGAAGGTGGTAGTATAGATAAATATAAAGCCAGATTGGTGGCAAAAGGGTATTCACAGAAAGAGGTCACTGATTATGCAGAAACATTTGCACCAGTAGCTAAATTAAACACTATAAGAATGTTGATTTCACTAGCTACAAAACACCATTGGAAACTTCACCAATTAGATGTAAAGTCTTCTTTTCTATATGGTGAGTTAAAGGAGGAGGTTTACCTTAATCAACCAGAGGGGTTTGTGAAAAGTGGTCAGGAACATTTAGTATGTAAATTAAAGAAATCATTGTATGGACTGAAACAAACACCTAGGTCATGGTATGAGAAGTTAGATTCCTTCTTTCTTAAGCAGGGTGTTATGAGGAGAAAAAGTGATCCAAATATGTATACCAAGTTTGATGAAAATGAGCATGTTGTATTGATTTCCTTATATATTGATGATTTAATTATTACAAGAAATTCAGAAAAAATGATTAGTGGAATTAATAAGCAGATGTCACAAGTATTTGAAATGAAAGATCTTGGTGAGTTACATTACTGCCTAGGTCTTGAAGTTTGGAGGAATGATGGTCAAACCGTTGTGTCTCAAGGTAAATATGTCATAGAAGTACTTAATAAGTTTAAAATGGATTAGTGTAAAGTTTCTTATGTTTCAATGCAACAGAACACAAAACTTTACTGCAATGATGGTTCAAAGGAGGTAAATGATACAATGTATAGAAAGATGGTGGGAAGCTTGAACTATCTCACTACAACCAAACCTAACAAGCATACTATGTTAGTGTGTTAAGTGAGTTTATGGCTAAACCTCTAGTCCCGACATAACATACTCCAGGTGTTGGGAATTGGTTTACATTCTCATTTCTTAAGTTTTGCCTCATCCCCCTCATGATACTGATATAGATATCCAACATTGAATACTGAGAACTTTTGAATGCCTTAACACAATTTGGTAGGCAATGTTCTTGATTTTTAAGAGGGATGCATTTTTTTTATATTTCAGTTTGTTATATTCTCCGGAAACATTTCTTCAAGAATACCATGCCATAAATCCTCTATTACATACTCATTGCACCTTATAGAGAATAAACTTGATCCTTACATTTTTGCAAATATTCTTAATCGTCACAATAAATGAAGGATTGTCATTTCAACCATTAACTTCCTTGCATGAAAAAACATGTCCATTCATTATTAAAAAAGGTGATTAACATAATAATGGTCGATCCGGTTACTGCGTTTAGAGTTTTTAACTGCTTACTGCTTGTTTTTTTTTACTATGTTTAGGTGTCCTCTTTTTCTTTACCGGGTGTCTTCGATTTTCAATAGTAGAGAGCAATCAATTATTGCGCTTATCGATCCATTACCGAGGTGGAATTTGCATTGGAACGACTCTTCATAGTGCCTGCATCTTTCATAGTTCATGAGAATTCGTTTCGGTATTTCATGAAATGCTAGGCTGAACAGAGCAAAGGACTTCCTATTTCAAAAACCCAAGCACGTGAGAACAATGTTCAAGGGAGACAAAAATAATTAAGAAATACCCAATATTTATTTCAAGGGTGAAGATGTAGTCACTGATCGAGTTAAGGGAGTGCATGTTTTGAAGTTACTACCAGAAAATTTACTGCCCATGAATTTAGATCCTTTGTTGGCACATAAATAATTAATTAACGTAAGCATTGGTGCAGTTGTAGCGAAGAAAATTGAGAATAATAGTATTCAGAAATCCATGAGAGACCAAATTGAACTATGCCAGCTTTTCATTTTAGTGAAAAAATGATTCAAAATCTGAAGGAAGGAGCTCATGCTTCAACTTCATTTGTGGCAGTTGCGACACATTTTTGGAAATGCATAAAATGGAATCTTGTAATGTCCCAGAGAACCATCCCATTAATTTCCAAGTGCTTGCAAACTGTAAAAGTAATGCTAAAGAAGTCTTCCCTGATGGTTTCAATGAATACCCATTCGTGACATTGGAGGCATTTCTTTCTTGTAAAGATTCCATGTATAATATGCTTTCTGCATCATCAATGCCCAAACTCAACGCTGATGCCCAAACTCAACGCTTCAAGACTGCAAGCTTTCAACATCGTGGTGCAAAATATCAATGAAGTTGAAGATGGAGAAGCTCTCTCAAAAACTTTACAGAAAATAGATTTAGTTTCTAGATATATATCTGTAGATAAACATGTGTGTAATCACATTATTCTCCATGCAAGAACAAGAACAAGAGAGAAGAAACATATGAAGGTGGATTAATGACATTGTTGAAGTCGTGTATCCACCTCTGAAGCAACATTGTAACGTAAGTTTATATATATAAATTAGGTCTATACCAATATGTGAGACAAATTAACGAATTCTCTGTAAACTTTTTCATGTAATATATCACAATAATCACTTTTTCATAGGGTGGGATTTTATTTTATTTTTTAAACTATATTGAATTGAAATGGTTGGAATCCAGTAGCTCTAATTCAAAAGTGGTACTTTTATCTTCATAGTATTTTGTTTTGTAATTGAAATTCGCCCTTTTCTATTAGTTGCTCTAGAATATTTTGTGTTGAAATTGAAATTCACCCTTTTCGATTAGCTGTACAAAAAATTTAATGAATTTATTTTATAAAAAAATATCTATATTATCACATCCACTTCAATAGATTAATAGTGGATGGTGAATAGATTAATAGTGTATGGTGAACTCGGATAAGAATCACCATCACTTAATCATTTTAGAGAAGGAAATATTAATTGTCATTTTTACCCTTCAAAAATCAATGACATCTATCGACATATATCATTCACATTTAATAATGTGGTTGTGCTAGATCTATATCTATGTTAAAAAGTATACCAAAGATAGAGGAAAAATACCTTAATCTGGTAATAAATATTTATAATAAAAAATCTATACTTTTTACATTTATCAAAAAGTAAGTACAAGAGTATTAATGTTCCTACTAAAAATACTTTTGCTATATTTTATTAAAATAAGATAACTTTTTCGTTATGTTTTAATATTATAATAAGATAAAGTTGAAAGGAAAACATAAAACTAAACAAATTAATTAAAATTGAATCTCTCTACTGAGGTCTTTCTTTTTGTAGTTTTAGAACTGGGAGACAATAAACATAGTTACCAAATTAATGAGAACTGTGACCTGAAAACGAGAACTCTAGCCCTTAAAACCCATATTTTTGCATAAAAAACATGAAAATAAACCCCCAAATCAAAAAGTGGTGCTACCAATAGCACCATTTTTTGTAACTGGGTGAAAATTACAACTTTTTTCAAGTATGAGCTTAAAGGATCAAATGGTTGGTCAAAAAAAATTTTAAAATCAACCCCCAATTCAAAAAGTGGTGCTACCGATAGCACCATTTTTTGTAACCGGGTTAAAATTAAAACTTTTTTCAAGCACGAGCTTAAAGGATCAAATGATTGCTAAAAAAAACTTTAAAATCAACCTCCAAATCAAAAAGTGGTGCTGCCGATAGCACCCGTTTTTCTAACCAGGTCAAAATTACAACTTTTTTTAAGCATGGCCTTAAAACATAAAATAGTTGTTTAGAAAAATCTTAAAATCAACACCTAAATAAAAATGTGATGCTACCTAAAGAAAAATGTTTTTCCTAAACATTAAAATTGCAGCTAATTACGACATGATTGAGACTGTGGCCTTCACAACAAATCCCTACATAAATAAAAAAATCCAAAATTGGATCCTAAATCCTCACTTGAAAATTTATTTACTAACTTTTTTTTTCTTAAATTTACATTAAAAAATAAATAAAGAAAAATGAAAATCTTCACAACTATATATATATATTTTTTTAATGAAGACAAAACCAAATTTAAAAAAAAATATTCAAAACCCAAATTAAAAAAAAAAACTAAAAAAACTTAACAAAATGGTGAAAAACAAAGAAAAACTAAAAATAAATTAAAATTTCCCAAAAAACAATAATTTTAAAATATATATATACATTTTTTTAATTAAAAAGAAGAAACAAAATCCAATCAAACTTACAAAAAAAATTAGAAAAAAAAACAAAATTCAATAAAATATTAAAAAAAAACATCTAAAATAATAAAATATTTGACAAAAATACTAATATTACCTAAGCTAGAAATTTATTTTTAAATTTTTATTTAACACGGGACTTGGGCAAGGCCCGCAGGGATTGATGACTGCGAGACCTGGGCCAAGCCCACAGAGTCAGACCCGTGAGGGAGCTGACAAGGGGTTAAATATATAACATATATGTTATATATATACATATATGTTCTAGATATAACATATATGTTATATGTTAGATATAACATATATGTTAGATATACAATATATGCTAGATATAAGATATATGTTAGATATGTTGTTATATAACTTTGAATTTTTTGTTAGATATTTATGAACTTGTTTTTATTTAAATTTTATTTTAAGTTTTTTTTTTATATAAATTTTAATTTTTTTTTTTTTTTTTGTAATTTTAAGGTGTTTTAATTTTTTTTTTGTTAAAATTTTAATTCTTTTGTTGTAATTTAAGGTGTTTTAACTTACTTTTGTTAATTTTTTTTTAAATGTTGTATTAAAATTTTTATTTTAGGTTTTTTAATTTGGGGATTTTTATATATGTTTTTTAATTTTTTTGGGTTTTTTTTCACCCTTTTAAAAATTTTCTTGGCTATAATTTTTTTTTTTTTCCTATTTTCTCTCTCTCTCTCTCTCTCTCTCTCTCTCACACACACACACACATATATAATTTTATGGTTTTGTTTTCATCTTTAGTTTTTTAAGTTTTTCTTCGATGGTTTTTTTTAATATAAATTTGTTTTTAAATTTTTTTTTTTTTTAATTTTAATTAATTTTTGTTTTCTTATTTTTTTAAGTTTTTAATTGATCCAAAAAAATTAATTATGATTTTTTGCTAAATATTTTAAAATAGTGTTATTTAACTACAATTATTTTCTATGTATTGAAGTAAAGGTAAAAGAATGTGTTAAAAATGATATTTTTCACTATATTTAAAAAGTATGAAATTGTAACTTAATTAAGGATACATAATTATATGAAAAAACTTAATTAAAAAAAAATGGTGTACAACATTTTTAACATTGGATGAAGCATGAAAATATGATTAAAAACATCATTGAATTAAAAAAAAAATAGAACAGTTTGAAAAAAAAATTGAACAGTTTGAAAATAAATGAAAAAACAAGCATTTAAAAAACAAAGTGGAAACCTTATGTATCAGAAAAGTTAAAATATCAAAAAACTACCTAAAAGGAGAGGGGGGTGCTACCGGTAGCACCATTTTTAAAAACAGGATAAAAAACTTGACCCCCCAAAAAACGAGAACTCTGTAGAGTTCTCGTTAAGTTGGTAACTATGTTAATAGGGAAAGATTGAGTGGAATGAATTTTGTTTTCCTAGTCTTACTCAAGATTACTACACTGTCAACATGAAAGGTGGAGAATTTGGTATCTTTCATTGAACTTCATGATTTCTAACAATAACAAAATCATGCAAGTTGGGAAAACCTAATTATAAGCCACCCTCCACCATGGACCATTATTGGCTAATATCATCCTTATCGCCATCCAAAAATTCCTTGCCTAACTCCTCCTTTAAATTGGAAATCTGCTCCAAACTAAAATTTTCATATCTGCTAAAATAGCAAGATCGACTTCCACATTGGCATGAAACTCATTTTGAATTGAAATATTAGATTTTTACAACGCTAACAAAGAATCCAAACATCTACCCTTCTAAATCTTCGACTTCAGAGACTCCTCTCCACCTTCATATAAAAATCTTGGAAAAGAAAGGACATATGAGACTCTATGAGATAACTCTCCAATAATATCCATATTTGAAGAGTTACTTTGTTCTAGCATGTGATTATTTATTATTTCATGTAGTCATTGGATATGTTGCTCACACTCTTCGACATCATCATTATTTCTTTCTTCATGGGGTAATTTTATTAAATCTACAATTACTAGTTGGAATGGTGAGAATCTTGTGCATCAACTTGAGGACTTATTGTGTGTGAACTCAGCATGAGGTAACACAGTGTCCCATTGCTTGAAATTCTCTTTAACTAGGCATCATAAGAGATTCCCAAGGGTTGATGCTAACAACCTTTGGTTTATCATCAATGTATGGGTGGTATGTTGAATTGAACTACACTCTAGTGGTATTTGTTTTTTCCATATGGTTTTCCAAAAGTAGATGAGAAATTTAGTATCCCACATAAAATTAATGTCGCTTGGTAGACCATATATTCGAATAACTACATTAAAAATCATATTATCAATTTGTCGAGCATTTTGTCTTTTTTCATGGATGAAAATGGACTACTTTGGAGAACCTGCTAACAATTATGAATATGGAGTTAAAAATTTGTTGTGTCCTCAGTATCCCTATAATGAAATCCATAGATATATGGTTTCCAATTCATGTTAAGCATCAGTAGTGGAGTATACAAACTTGTATTTTGAATTCTTCCATTTTCCTTCTAACAAGTCCTACATTTTTCAATGGCTCTATTGACATTTCTTCTTAAGAATGTCCAATAATATCAATATTCCACTATCATTAAAGTCTTGTCTCAGTGAAAATGGCATATTAATCCTCCAATATATAATTTCTTAATCAATTGTTCCTTAAAAGAACCTATTAATATGAAAAATTGTTTCTTTCTAAACCAAAAATCATTATGGGAAAAAAAATTCTAAATATGGGATTCAATCGAATCAGTTGGATTGTTACATACCTACCATTCTTTTCCAAAAGTTGGATCATCTTTATCCAACTCCTTCAATCCTACAAAATTGACAACTTCCACTCACATGGTGTACATCAAGATAGCTATTCTACTTAATGAATTTGCAATGCAATTGGATTTTTTTACCCCATGTATGATGTAGAATAAAGGTATACTCTTGCAAAATTTCAATCCACTTAACATGTCTATTGTTAAGCTTAGTATGGGAATTAATGAACTTCAAGTTTGGATGGTCAATGTACAACATGAACTCCTATGGAAATAATTAGTATTTCCAATGTTTCTGAACTTGAACAATGGCATAAAATTCTTGGTCATATACAGAGTACTTTCTCATAGCATCACTTAACTTCTTGATGAAATAAGAAACTAGATTTCCTTCTTGCCTCAAATCTACATCAATGGTACTTCCACTAGTATTACAATCTACATGAAAACTATTAAAATTTGGTAAGGTTAACACAAACACCTCTATGAATTTTCTTTTCAATAATTTAAATCTTTCTTATGCTCTACAAGTCCACACAAACTATTTCCTTTAAGAAATCTGTAAGTGGTGTACTTATCCATACCCATGCAAGCTTATTACCTTGGTTATGCACTTAATAGTTGGCCACTCCAGTATGGCCTTCATTTTGTTAGCATTCATCCCCATCCCATTTTTTGAAATTAGGAAACCCGAATAAACCAACTTGTTTTTCATAAAAGAACACGTTTTCAAGTTAATGTGTACTAGTTGTTTTTTCCTTGGAAAATCTAAAATAGCTTGCAAATTCTTTAAATTATCCTCTATAGATTTGTTAAAAACCAAAATCTCATCAATATATACAATGGAAAATTTATCCAAGAAGGGGCTTAATACCCAATTCATCATTGATGCAAGAGCGCCCAACCATGTATTTCGAAGGTAGGTGGAGCTTGGATTATGCTAGTTGCCTTGCCTCTAAAATCCCTTTCTACTATTAATCTATTTCCTATGAATCCAAAAGTGCAAAAAAATTCAAAGACATGAAGAGCTTAGGTGATGCTAACCACTTTTTGGCTGTGAAATCCCCACCATTGGATCATTTCCCTTCTTATCCATCAATTCTCATTCTTTCCTATGGTTATTTTGGAGATGCACTCAATTTGGGTAGGCCCTAAATTTAATCCTCCTCCAACCGAAGAAATGGGTGGTTGTGCACTTTGTTTGAGGCTAAATTTTATTAATTTTAGTAGGTATGGAGAGCACACTTGGCATAAATTTTGAAGCATGGGTTTTAATTTTATTTAATAAGATGATCCAGGTGGATATCGGGGGCCACCCACCTTTTCCAAATGGCTCAAAACAGTTTTTTGTCCATTTTGGCAATTCACTATTTTTACCAAGTTTTCACTTCCGGGGCCATTTTGAGGGCCTAAATGAAGTTTTTTAGAGATCGAGGTTCTCAATGATAGCTGAAGGAATAATTGAGCCCCCAAAATGAATCTCCTCGATGATACCTTTCCAACGAGCTATCACACGCCTAAAACGGAGATCATATGCAAAAGTTACGACCCCGGGAAGTTGATGCACCAACTTACCCGAACGGGGCCCACATGACTTTTGGCGCTTCATCTCCCAGGGTTAGGTTTTTGGATGTCTAGGACTTTTGGCATTCCCGATTATTGTAAAAAGGCCTCCAGAGCCTCATTGTAATCATCTTCTTGTGAATGCGAGTAGCCGTCACATCTCTTCTCAGAGATAAGCTACCACCATTCTAGCGAGTCTTCCACTCTGTATTTTTACAGTCTCTGTACATTTTTCTGGCTAATAGAAATCATGTATTACTATATATCTATGTTTATGGTTGCATCTATGATACATTTCTGTTATATTATTGAATATCTGCAATACCTCTGTACATTTCTTTATTATATCTCCGCTCTCATTTCGTGTCGAAAATAATCCGGATCATAAGAGATTTTGAAGTTTAATGTGGGAAGGGAATTTTGATATACACTAAGTTTTCAAGGAAAGGGACATTAGTATGAAGAAGAATAAAATGTAGAGGTGGAGAAGAAAGAAAATAGAGGAAAAAGAGAACATAAGAGAAGGAGAGATGGAGGAAAGAGCTGGAGTAGTAATAGAACTTGGCGGTTGAGAATTGAAACACAACCTAGTTTCATTTAAAAGTTATGTTTTTTTGTTTTCTATTTAAACCCCTGTAAGCCCAACTAAGACTCAAACCAGTAGGCATTAGAATTTAGTATTTGAGGAAGGGTTTTCAAACTAGTAATTATTTCCAACAATAGTTGAATCCCATTATTGGCACAGGGGCAGAACCAGGGTTCAACGCTACAACAACGCACCAACAAAGCCCTAACTACCAGTCGTTTCAGCAACACCTACGCTCAAGTGTATGCAACCTTAGCTGAGACATAGATCTATGATTATAATACTTAATAAAGAAGTTAGCACCGTTAGTTCCTCGATATATAGTTAATAAACACTTCGCTTATACGACAGAGATTTGCAACATTCACACTAATATACAATATTCATGCACTTAGCATATACAAATGGATCAGAATGAGCATATCAAGCACTAAGCATGGATATCTAGATCAGATATAACATTCTCACATATAATAAGAACCAAGAATGAATAGATCTGTCTAAAAATATCAGAGCACTTAGCATATAACATATGAACAGATCAAGAAAAGGCACAAGGCACATAACACAGTGATTACGTGGTTCACCCCCACCCTACAAGACATAAGATCTGCGAAGCTAGCCAGATCCTTCCTCCTTGCGTTACATCACAAAGCCTTCTACAATCTCTCACAAGGACTTGCACTCAACTCTACAAGTATCACACAATATGCACAGGGCACTTACAATCGTTTGATCACATAGATCTAGCACTTAGCCATTCCTTTAGCAATCAACACATCGACCTCTATCACATAGAATAACTACTACTTCTATCTAGCCTAGGAATCTATTTATATATTTAAAAATAGGCCTAAACATGGGTAAACCCATGGGTCGACATCCCATTCCTGTTACATATTCCCAAAAACCCAAAAAGGGGGCCAAGATTCTATGATTTCCGCTTCGACTTGCGCTCCTCCTTCGACAGGTTGTTGAAGTCCCAAAATAGGTCAACATGACCAAGAAACTCCCAAAACTTGGTCAAGGGACAAAAGACCCCCAAAACTCACCTGTGACTCATCCCGAGTCACTTGGGTCTGAGCAGTTCTACCTCGAATGCCTCGAGATTGGCTCGAGCTGCTTCGACTTGCTGCTTTATTGTGGCCTCTTGTTCAGTGAAATTCTGGATCACTGCGTCGTTTACTGGCCCTTCTAGGCATTGTTCTATTGTGAGGACGACTTGTTTTAGCTTTGATCCTTGGCTCTCGACCTCTGTAAACAACAGGCATGCCTTGTCTTGCATAGGTTGAAGTCATTGAGTGACTTCCATCACTTTGATTTGAATCATATGGATCTGATGCTGAGCTGTGCATTGTTCTTGAGATCTCTTCATCCGTTATACAACTCACATGGCCTTCAACTGCGACTGTAGTGTATCTGCATTCTACTTTGCTTCTTGGAGCTACAAATCTAGTGTCTGCAATTCCATATTTTCAGTGATATTTTCATAGGTCTGGGTGTTGCAGTTACTGAGCTTCTTGCACTCCAAGGCAAGAGCTTTTAATCTGTCAACTGCACTGCGGGACACTTCTTCTCTTTGGTTCCTTATCTCTTGTGGGGTTTCAGGTACTGCACGGAGCTTTAAGTCAACGATGTGTTGTTGTAGCTTCTGGATTACCTCTTCCAGTTGTGCTACTTACTGTGGAACTTGTTCCTCGGTCTATACTTCGACGACTATTACAGAGCGAAGTGCTCTTTTGACCCTTTCCTTAACTTCAAGTTGCTCAACGATCAACTGTTCCTTGCTTTGTTGTAGCTCTATTTTTTCTTCGTCCCATTTTTCTTGTAGAGAAAGATTTTCCTTTTCTGTAACACTTCTTTGGTCCTCAAGGTCTTTATGTACTTGCGCTAAAGCCTGGGTGGCTTGTGCTATCTCTTCATGAGCTCATCGAAGGCGAGCTTCAACTGTATCAATGATCCGGTGTAATTGAGTGGACTCATCACCTAATTTTGGTGTTCCAACTGTCAGGGGCACAGTGGATACTACGCAGATGGACTATAGTGCCTATTGCACTCCTTGGAGTTCATCTTTAATCTGACTAAACACCTCCTCTTGCTTATCTTCCTACTTCTATGCTATCTCCAACGAAGCAACATTCAGTGCTGCGATGATGAAGTCGAAGTCGTCTGAGGTGAGGGTGGTCTCAAATTTGGTTCTGGTTTTTTTCATTTTCTTCCTTGAAGAAGGTTTCAGAGGGGAAACCTTCCTTTTCTTCGAGGGATCCTCCTCATCTCTTGGCGGTGTAACCTTGCCTTTATTTTGTTCAACTTTTGTGCCATTACCTCTTTTCTCTGCTAATATGGACGCAGTTTTCACAGATGCACTGTCTAAATCGTGGACCTCTTCATTCTTCTTTATCTTGCTAGGTTTGGCTATATCCAACACAGTTTCGGGGCTATCAACATTGGACATATTTGTGGGGTCCGATGGAACAAGGAGGTCCACAGACCATTCCTTGGTAATCTCCTCCAAGTGATCCTCTGTTAACTTGTAGTATGACTGTAGCTATTGTTTATGCTCATCAACATATGTGGTGATATATATGAAATGACGGTCCATGTTGAATTTCATTAAGGGTCTAAACTTGTGAAGTGTGTTCGGGGTTATGTGAGGCATGGCCTGTATGGATACCTTCAAATGTTTATAATATGTGTGGAAGAAGGCATTTGATTTCCACTTTTTGTTCATGTCGTTGGAGTACCACAGCGTACTGAACTTCAAGGCCAGAGGTTCAAATGGCTCGGTGTCTGGGAAGGTCGCTTCTTCCGGCATCTCCCATGCAATGAAAGTGATCAGGATAAGAAGACAACTGAAGTGGAATTTGTATCCTTGATCATGTGCTTCCCTACAATCTAGTTCTAGCTGGTTCACTAGGTACCTCGCCCAATTCATTTGTAGTCCCTCCACGCACTTTCTTGTGAGGTCGACTACGAATCCAGTTACTTGGGTCAGCTGGTTCTTGTGACCTATATTGCCTGTGATCAGTTGACAGGAAAGGCGCACTGCACTGCTCTGGATAGAGGCTACCTTGTAGCCTCGCGTTCCCTTCTCTACATCACCATAAGTATCCTTTATCCTCTGAGAAAGAGCACGATCTGCGATCTTTCTAGGGTAGAAATCCTATGGGTCAGGGTCTTGCATGCTAAGCCCTGTGATCCAATTGATCAAAGTCGGATCCACTGTGATGCGATGGTTCAACCATAAGTATCCTCCATGATAGAAAGACAACAACAACTTGACGCACGCGTTCACTTCTTGATGCCTCCCGAAGTGAGGAATCTTCATTACATTAAGCAGTGTGGACTGCGTGAGGTTCATGGTCCACAGTTGGGGAACGATCTTTGAATTCTTTCCCTTGGTTCTAGTCAGATACTTGTATGGGTCTAGCATATTCTACACTTTCCTATCGCCGAGGTTGAAGTCACTAAACTTCAATGCTGCGATCGTATCCTGGTCTATGTGCACTGTGCGTATCCCCTTTGGAAGGTACGCAATGACCAATTCATATTCAAAATCTTTGGGCACACTATCTCGGTTTATTGCGCCACTCAAAGGTGGTAGATAAGTAGGTATAATGCTCGAAATAAGATTAGCATTCATGATATCATCTCTGTGCTTCGTGCCTTTCTCATTATCTGGTTGGGATGGTCCGACTCGAGTAGTGGACGGAGAGGCCTACATTCCTCTCATTGAAGATGCTTGTACAC
This sequence comes from Picea engelmannii, assembly GCA_009831015.1. Lineage (NCBI taxonomy): Eukaryota > Viridiplantae > Streptophyta > Pinopsida > Pinales > Pinaceae > Picea > Picea engelmannii. The sequence goes on from ML778877.1 coordinate 688,067, forward strand.
CTGTAGACACTTCTCTCTCTGACATGACTCTCTCTGTCATAAAGTCGATCAAAACTTCCTCAACGACTTTCTCTGTAGCACTCAATGGTTCCGACATACGCACTCGGGGTAAACAATTCGTCGGATCGGGGATCAACTTAGACATGGTAATGAGATAGAGAATGACAGCACAATGATCACTATATAAACTCAGCTTAGTCTGTGGACTCAAATTCTTGATTGGAAAAAGTGTTCTCGGTGCATGGCGTGATGAGCTAAATAGGTAATTTGACAACGGTTGGCTTGCAAAGGGTATGAGCCTCCATTAACTCCTGTTTGATCCGTTATGGCGTGATCCAACGGTCAAATGAAGAACCTTTATTTATTTTATGTCCGTTCGGAGCGGAAGTCGAATGGATATATCAGCCCCAATGACTATATTGCTTCATCATGGCGAAGTGTCATTTGTCACTGTTCTGATATCTCAACAAAGCTCCAATTCTGCAATTTTTCTTTCCGCGCGGTCTCCTCTAGAACCTCTTGTAACCTTTTAGTATTATCCCTCTTCTTTCTTAACTTTCTAGCCTTTTTTCCAGTGAGCTTCATCTCGATAATGCTTTTCTCATTCTAATTCTTTTCTTATTTGGTCTTAGTTACTTTGCACTGTTGAAATTCTTTCCTAGGGTTCCTGGATAATACTTCTTCTTTGTCTGGGATAGATAATTCAATCTTTTGAGGATCCTCTAGTGTTCTCTTAGCTTAGACATCTGTGTTGCTAGTATTAAATATCTTTGATCTTCTCTCCTATTCCTCAATCAAGTGTGTGATCTTTCTGGTCATAAAGTCTTTTAACTCTTGCTTCTTTTGTTCCAAAACTTCTTCTTCTTCCTTTTTTCGAGTTTGGTCTCTATAAATCCAAGATTTTCCTATTAGCATGGTAAATGGGGCGTTGTCTTCAAAAAATTTAATAATCTCAAAGTATTCTTCTGTCGAAGTTCCATTGATAGTCATAGGTATCCGAGCGAGCCTTCCACATAGGTTTACTAGATTTCCTATGAATAAACTTATTCTTCCTAGTGAAGGGATCATAGCAGGCCTTCCTATAGCTTCCCAAGTTCTCTATGGCATAATATTCATCTATGTTTACTCATCTAGAACATCGTCAATGTCAAAATGTCCTATTCTTGCTTCGATGCATTCCTTTTCTTTGAATATCTCTGATAAGATGACATGTCGGTGGTCATTCAGGGCTTCTTTCATCTGTAGCAATGTTTTCTATGATTTTTTCTAAGGTTCGTCTGTAGGTTTTGGATCTGCCTTAGGGTTGTCTTCATTCATGTTCATTCTTTTAAGACTAGCAATCATTCTAGGGAAATCCAATACTTCAGGGTCTAGATCTTTACAACAAAGACAACTAGATCTTCCACTAGGGCATTCCTTAGCAAGATGTCCAAGTCTTCTGCAACTGTAACAGAGGGTTAATCCTCTCTTCCTTTTAAATGACCCCTTGCTTCTTCTATACTGCACACTAGGATCATATGAGTTAACCCACACCAATTTCTTTCTAGGATCCTGCATCCATTCGTTAGTACAAACATTCTTTCTTTGCATAGGTATAATATATCTTTCACTATTCTTATCAGATCTACTCATATCAAATTTTATTTCATCTATTAATGACCTAGCTTTCAAGCTAGGACAGACTCTATTAAACAGACCTAGATCCATATTCTAGAAACAAAAATTTCCACTTGTCTTACTTCTACAAGGCACAAAGCTTCCATCTTTTAGTCAAAAATCTCCACCTTTACCTTTCTTAGAGCACAAAGCGTTTAGATCTTTCTTCTTTATTCAGATCCAACCTTCTCTCTTTAGCACAGATCTTTACAGATCAAGTATAATACTACGCACTAGGGCACATATCTAAGCACAAAGATTTCACAATTTCAGGATGAATCTTTGCACAGATCTTCTTCTTTCCCCATTCCCAACAATCACAGTTTCAGGTCCCAGCAACAAAACCATTTGTTGGCATAGGGGCAGACCCAGGGTTCAACGCTAAAACAACTCACCAGTAAAGCCCTAACTACCAACCCTTTCGACAACACCTGTGAAGCAGATGAAGTCTCACCCGAGGTAGTGGCATGGGTGGTTGCAGGACTCAAGCGTATGCAACCTTAGCTGGGATACAGATCTGTGATTAGAATACTTAATAAATCACTTAGAACTATTAGTTCCTCGATATACAATTAATAACCACTTCGCTTATATGACAAAGCTTCACAACATTAACACTAATCTATAGTATTCAAGAACATATCATATACAAATGGATCATAATGAGCATATCAAGCACTAAGCATGAATATCTAGATCAGATCTAACATTCTCACATATAATAAGCACCAAGCATGAATAGATCTATCTAAACATATCAGAGAACTTAGCATATAACATATGAACACATCAAGAAAAAAAAGCAAAAAACACATAACACAGTGTTTATGTGGTTCACCCCCACCCTGGGGCTACGTCCACCAACTCTTCTTCTTTATTGTCTCCAGTCAATCAGTTACAAGCATAGAGCTTCAAAAACCCTTACTCTGCATAGGACATAATATTTGCGTATCTAGCCAGATCCTTCCTCCTTGCATTGCAACACACAACCTTCTACAGTCTCTCACAGGGACTTGCACCCAACTCTAAAAGTCTCACACAGTATGCATAGATCACTTACAATCCTTTGATCACATAGATCTAGCACTTAGCACACTGACCTATATCACATAGATGCACTACTACTTCTATCTAGCCTAGGCATCTATTTATATATTACAAAATAGGCCTAAACATGGGTAAACCTATGGGCCGACATCCCATTCCCGTTACATATTCCCAAAAAACCAAAAAGGGGCCCAAAAGGGGGCCAAGATCCTGTGATCTTCACTTCGACTTGCGCTTCGCCTTCGACAGGCTGTCAAAATCCCAAAATAGGTCAACATGACCAAGAAACTACCAAAACTTGGTCAAGGGCCAACACCCATAGAGGAAAAGTCATGTAATATCACAATTCTACAGTTTAAATATAAGTGCTAGTGTGGAATGTGGTTTCTCCATGTATGTGAGCCTTGTCTCTTTTAAATGTGTGTGTGTGTGTGTGTGTGTGTGCGCGCACACACACACACACACACACATGCGCTTCCTTTTTATTTGTTGTGTGCTCATATTTTGGTCTTGGTAACATTGTTTGTCGTTGTTGTTGTTTAAGTGTCATCCCATGGCCGCATTAATGATCCTCATGAATGTGTTGAAAGCATTGGTCAATCCAAATTCCATGACCAACCTTCATATAATCTAGTCTTCGACTCGAATGGTGTTTCCATTTATCACCTTCCTTAATTATTATTTGATGATTCTTACTTCCTAGATTGGTCTTGGAGAAGTACTTTGCTTGCTCTGAGACTGGGGTGACACTGATACCAATCTTTACTTGTTCTAGGCCACTTGATAAGGTTAGATTTAAGATCGTTTTAATCGAATATGATTGCATTAAAGGTGAAATTGAAGTGCTTATTAAGACTTGAATCCAAATTCAATAGAACTTGGTGAAATATGGTGTTTGTCTCATAATCCATTACTTAATTCATTTAATAAAACATAACTGCAGAAATAAAGCATGCATAAGAAAACATGAGATGAAAGAACAACACATGACAAGAGATCACCATTGTTAATAGAGTTCACCAGTATGGCTACATCTTCGGATCCACTAGAATATGAATCCCTTCATTATCCTTCCTTTGACAGGGCTGAAATCTTCTCACAAAAAGGTGGTACAATTCTTCAAACACTAGAAGGACATCATTCTCCCAAAAGGGGATTACATACAAACCACAAGCATGCGTGATTGTTTCTTTCCTCAAGGGGCTCTCCATAAGAGCCTCTAAAAATCCTCTACTAGCCTTCTCCTTCAAGGCTTCAATTAAAAGGGATTTAAATAATTTTTCCTAGCTCCATAATACAAAAAGACAAGATCCATGAATTTAGGATCTAGTACCTACTCAAGGAAAAAAATGAGAAAGACTCTTAACTTCCTCCTTGAGAGTAGGAATCCACTTGTAATAAAGTGAGGAAAAGTCCAAGCCAACTCATAAGACCCTTAACTTCCTCCTCAAGACTAGGAAGCTAATTTCCCCTTAAAATTAGGGAACTAATTCATGAGTTGTATTCTCACAACTAATTTCCCATTTTACAATTAAATGAATATTACGTGAGATTCTCAAACTCACTTTAAGAATTAATCATTTGTCTCATATGCAAGACTAATACATGAGTTTTATCATACTCATTTAAAAGTATTAATCATCTTTATATTTTAAATAAATCATTTATGTGCATTAATTATTATTTTTCACCTTATTAGTTAATTATCATTTTAATGATTTATCCCATGGTGTGCAAAGTAATACTTCTATGTGTGGAGATACTCCTTGGTCATTGCTCCACTAAGGCAATCCATTATGTTTTCCATTCTTTGTAATGGAAATATATTCCTTGTTGTTATCTTGTTGACAGTTTAAGAATCAATGCACATTCTGTTGGACATATTGTCTTTGATATGTTGTCATTGATGTCAACAGTCGATGTCATTGTGATGTGATGATAAGTTGTTATAATGAATTGTCATTGATGTCAACAGTATAATAGTTAGTAGAGAATGAAAATGTCAAACAATATGCAGAGAATGAAAATGTCAAACAATATGCAGAGAATGAAAATGTCAAACAGTATGCAGAGATTCAAGCTCAGAAGTAAGGACATTAATCAAAGCTTAGAAGGGAAAGAACATTGTAGAAACCTGATCGGGATCGAAATCCCCATAGAAAAATCAAGACCGTTGGATACACAAGTGCCAGATAAAGGGAAGGGATTGATTGTGGAGCACGAAGGGAGAATTAAACTACACATTATTTCCAATCCCACAATTATTCTAGACCATCATATCTCATCGATTCAAAGATCGACGACTGTGGTTGATCCAACAACAATCACACAACTTCAATTGCGGAGTTTGGGTGATAGTCTAAACCACGCGCAAGTTATGGTTCCGCAACCCACACCAATCATCAATGGTCACCCACTAATAGATAAAAGGTTGGCATCAATTCCACTACCAACGAGAAGTTTCCATTGTGCAACCCGACGATAGTTTGAAACATAGTGCTAGTTGGGACCCCTCAACAATCTAGGATCATTGGATTGAGTAAAGTGGAAGGATATGATAAGAAAAGATGAAGGTCGGAGCCCCGAAGTCCCAAAGTGAATGTCAACCAACGGATCTGGAAAAACCCTCGATCATTGATCTATTCAGAGCATGCCAAGGTAGCAGTGGTCAACTTTGGCACAGACCACTTCGACAGAAAAGGGTTGAGAAAAAGTAAGATTACCTGAAGGCCGAAGTCCTAAAGTGGACATGAGTCATCCGATCCGAGGAACACTTCGGGAAGTATCCCGATCATTGGATCAAGTTTAGTGAAAGGATAGGGTAAGCCATAAAGTGTCTCAAAGTAGACGCAAGCCGTCTGATCTAAGGAACACTTTGGGAAACATCCCGACCGTTGGATCAAGGAAAGTACAAGGATAGGATAAGCAAGGAAAAAGGCTTGAGATCCTGAATACCCGAATTCTCGATAGCCATTGGATTGAGTTAATATTTTTTGGGTTAAATGAGGACCATCGGATCTAGACAATACATGATGGTCATTGGATCAGAATAATGGTCAACTTCGACGCTAACCACTTCAGCGAAAAAGGATTCATAACATATGAGTTCACCCAAACGTCGAAGTTCCGAAGTCACTCTCAGTCGTCGATCTGAGATACATTTCGGGAGTTAGGATAACCGTTAGATCTAGGAGAAGAACATGTGCCACATGAGGAGATCTACGTCAACAAGGACACATGGCATAATCAGATGATGACAAGTGTCAAAGTGCAGTTGGAATTTCAGGTATGCATAAGTCACAAATATAAGTGACATGTGGCAACCACTCAATTAGTGTCACGTCAACAATTTATATCTCTTTGGGAGTTTCACCACCAGCAAATACTCGAAGTCCCAAAGTTTCAAAATGAATGAGAACCGTTCATATTGCAAATAAAATCCAACCGTCCGATCTACTTCGGTGAAATGAACTCTGAAATATTGAAGGTCTGTGAAGGAGAAATCACCCAAAGTGTCAAAGGCCGAAGTTAACGCTAACCGTTGATCTAATTCAGGAACATTATAGATCGTTGATCAAGTACAATGGAAGGATAGAATAAACATAAACCATGAAGTGATGTTAACTGTTGATCTACTTCGGAGAGTGTTCTCAACCGTTGAAGATTATGTACAGGCGTATTTTATTTGGGATATTTGTAAAGAGGCTGGAAGTTGTAAAGGAAGAAGTATCGAAGTAACGACATTCATCCATCTCATCGTGCAATTAAAACGTGACCATAGATCTTGACAATGATCAAACACTTATTTAGCCTAGCGCCTGGTCACCACCTGCGATCGTATGGAATAGAGAAATAAGGGTAAAAGAAGAGGAAGTGCTTAAATCAATGAGCCCATGGTTTTGTGTATATGGTCATATGTAAATGGTTTGAAGGAAGCGCCTCATAC
>ML778877.1:700087-715490 GCA_009831015.1 Picea engelmannii
CATCATGAATCTCATCTCTTGGAATATACGAGGTCTCAACGGTAGTAGTAAGTAGAGGCTTCTACGGGAAAGGATCATAGTAGAACAACCTGACATTCTTCTACTTCAAGAAACAAAATGTGCAAGGGAGGAAATGAATCAAATTCTCTCTAGATGTTAGAAAGAAGGAAAAATTATGGCCATCGATGCCAGAGGCACAGCTGGCAGCCTGGCCATTCTTTTGAATCCTCTCTATGTAATCATGAACAAATTCTTCACAACCCACTGGACAATATCCGCGGAATATCATCTTATCAAATATAATCAACTTGGCATCCTCACCAATGTCTATGGGCCGACTACACAAAGGGAAAAGTTAAACTCCATTCAACACTTGGAGAGGCTGACCACTCTCATCAATGATCGCAGATGGATACTGGGTGGTGATTTCAACCTTGAGTAAAAAAAAGGGGGAATCCACAGATTATACCAAGAAAGTGGGCTCTTTCTGGATCTAATAGACAAATAGGGTCTTGTTGATTTAGAAACCAAAAATGGGCTCTACACCTAGTCGAATAGGAGATCGGGCTTCCAATAGGTGGCTTGCAGAATCGATCGGTTCCTATTCTTAAATCTTCTTTTGAAGGATGGTCTCTCCATCAACACCAACATTTTGGACACAGTGGGCTCTGACCATTGGCCCATTCAGCTAATAATTGATATCACAGGTTCTCCTGGTAGAAATCCCTTCATATTTGAGTAGTTTTGGCTTACCCATCCAGAGTTCCAAGCCATGGCTGAGACCTGGTGGCGTGATGTTGCAATCGCTCATGGCTCAAACATGTATCGTTTCCAACAATGGCTTAAGAACTTCAAACAATGACTCAAGCTTTGTAATAAACAGATCTTCGGTAACATATTCGAGGCACAACGACATTTAACTGACCAAATGAACCTCCTTCAAATGTGAATTAGAAATCATGGCCTCATGGAGGAACTCAAGGAACAAGAGAACCTTATGAAACAACAATTGGAGGAAAGGTGCTCTCAACAAGAAGTCTTGTGGAGGCAAAAGTCTCACATACAATGGCTCAAGGAGGGAGAGTGCAACACAAAATTATTTCATCTGTCAACAATCCGTAGGCGATACACCAATCATATCACTCAACTAGTCACGGATAAAGGGAAAATCCTCCAAGCCCATGATGATTTAGAACAAGAATTGGTTTCTTATTACCAAAACCTACTAGCTAAGCCCTATGAGGATAGATCTGCAGACATCAACAAGATCACCCAAAATATTCCACATCTCATTACCCAGGAGCAGAATTATGCCTTGACAAGACCTATCATGATTGAGGAAGTTGACTTGGCTCTACAAGATACCCCCGAAGGAAAATCCTCGGGCCCTAATGGCTTTATGATAGACTTCTTCCATTTTTGTTGGCCCATGGTTCGGGAGGAAGTCTGAGAGCTCATAGAGGAATCAAGAACATCAGGTCAAGTGCTCCCTACTCTCAATGAAACCTTCTTGGCCCTCATACCCAAGGAAGAATAGGTTAATCATCCCAAGAAATTGAGACCCATAGCTCTTTGTAACATGATCTACAAGATTCTAACTAAAGTCATTGCTAGGCACCTCAAACCCATTCTTCCATTCATCATATCTCTCGAGCAGTCAGGATACATTGAGGGTAGACAAATTCTCGACAACGTTCTTCTCGCCCATGAAGTCATCCATTCTATTTAGACCATAGGAAATCCAATTATGTTACTAAAGCTTGACTATCTAAATATTTTGATAAAATAAGTTGGGCAAACATGAATGTTGTTCTTCTTGCTTTTGGCTTAGATCAAGATTGGGTCACCTGGATCCTCAACATCACCTCTTCTTCCTTCTTCTCTATATTGATCAATGGCGTCCCCTCTCGACCCTTCTTGCCCACTCGTGGAATAGGGAAAGGGGACCCTTTGTCCCCCTTCCTCTTCATAATCATGACAGAAGGCCTTAGCCGCTCCATCAAAGCCTCCATTGCAGATAAATATTTAGCGGGTTTACCTCTTCATGGTTTAGACCCTCTCATATCCCATAGCTAGTTTGTCGATGATACCTTAATTATGGGATCCCCACCATTCATGAGGCCCAACAAATCCTCAACATTCTCAATACCTTCTCTGTAGCCTCTGGATTGGACACTAATCGAGGAAAATCTCAACTCTTCTTTTTTAACACCCCGATCCAAGTTTAGCACCATATCACCAACATACTGGGCTTCACTCGCAACTCCCTTCCAATCAAGTACCTGGGTATCCTTCTCATCGACAAATCCCTCCACAACAGCTCCTGGGAGTGGCTCCTTTCCTCAATGAGGAAAGGCTCTCTTCATGGACTTTCCACTCGCTCAACTTTCCCAGTCACCTCATCCTCCTCAAATCGGTTCTTCAATCCCTTCCCATTTATTCATTCTCAGCTCTGGAAACCCCTAACTTCATTCTAACTTCCAATAAATCACTTCAGAGGAACTTTCTCTGGGTGGGAGAAAAAAATGAGAAAAATACAGCCCTGATCAGCTGGGAAAAAATATGTAGACCGAAATCCATGGGCGGGCTTCATTTGCGTGACCCCACCATTATCAACAAAGTTCTAAGCATTAATATTTGGTGGAGATGGCTAAAGCACCCTAAGGACCTTTGGGCCAAGATTTGGAGGAAAAAGTACGCTCTAGGTTTTGAGGAAAAACAATTGATTTGATGGGATGATAACACACAAGGATATTTAATATGGAATGTGACAAATCAAAGTCACTCCTTGATTATCAACCATGCCTTCTAGGAAATCAAAAATGGGAGAACAACATCCTTTTGGAAAGACTCTTGGAAACAATATCCTATGCTAGATAGGAAACCCATCGTTGAAGCCCTTCTCGATACCACCATGCAACAAATCTTTCTCATTGTCACAGATTATTGGAAAAATGACCCCCTTGGGGCCACATGGCATAGATGGAAGTCCACCTATACGAATCTTCATCTTTTTGCGCACGTGGATCTCCAGGACTGGCACGAGTCTAACTCTTCTAGAAAAATATAGATCCATCCAAGCGAGAACATTCTAATATGGGGACACTCCTTGCAGGGCTCCTTCACCTTCAAAGAAGCCTACAACCTCAAGACTAGTCATCTTTTACCACCCAAAGAGAAAATCTGGGAGAAAATATGGGGAATTAAGCATTGGCCTAAAATAAGCACCTTCCTTTGGCTTGTTTCCCATAAAGGCATCCTCACCTAGGACAATATATAAAAAAGAGGATTCATTGGGCCTTCTATTTTCCCTCTTTGTGGAAAGGACTCTGAGACACAGAACCACCTACTCAATCTCTGCACTTATAGTACCCAAATATGGGATCACAATGCCCTACTCATGCGCACTACCGGTCGCAATAAATAAGGCCTCAAGGAAACCATCGAAGGATGGCACGACTCTGATTTTCATTCTCCAATTCTTAATCCTATTTGGAAGCTCCTTCCAGGCTTCATCATCTGGTGGATCTGGAAAGAACGCAACAAGATAATATTTCGATCGACCCAACTGGATTAGTGAAACATTTGGAACCTTATCTAGGACAGTATCAAAGAAACCATCCTCTTACAGGCCTGGAAAGAGGAGGAACTACAGTTCCCTCCTCAGGAGAAAATAATTCTAGATAATTGGGTCACTAACTTTCAACCTCAAATGCACCGGAAAATTCAGAAGAGGAAATTCCAAGACAATCCTTCACATTGGTCCCCCCCCTTCTCCAGGGTACATCAATATAAACTTCGACGAAGCCTCCAAAGGTAATCCAGGACCTGTTGGCTTCAAGGTCATTCTTCACAACAACCAAGGGGACACAATTCTAATCATAGCTGGAAGCATTGGACACAACACAAACAACACATCGAAGCTCTGGGGACTCGTGAGGGGGATACAAATTGCTTAAGATTATGGTCATTATAAGATGATAGTAGAAGGGGACTCTCAAATCATCCTCAACCTTCTAGGAAAAATAGTCAATGGGGCGGATCCAGACTGAGTCTCCCCATGCTGGCGATTAACCCCAGGATTAACCACCATCGAAGCTACCATTAAATCACATATGGTCATAATCCCTTCACATGTTAGGTGGTAAGACAACCAAATAGTGGACCTTGTCGCAAATAGGGGGTTAGCTATTGAAGGACCATACATCATTTTCACTTCACACACAAATCACACTCTCTTTCAGGACTTCATCAACAAGGATCTCAACTCGGATGGTCCCTCAGATGGGGTGTTAGTGCACAACACTTGGCCAACGGAGGAGCTGACATCTGCCACCTCTCCGAGGGATAGGTGATCGACACATGCTATCCCCTCCTATAGTTACACCTGATGTCCCCTGACATTCATTCCTCCTTCTGACTCCATCCACCCTCCACTATTGTAGTTCGTCCCCTGTTGGACATTCATTTTGTCCATGGAGAAGGATGACTTACTAGTACCTCTGTGATTGTGGGAATTTAGTCTGTAGGCACCATTTTATGTTGATGGATCTACTCAGCGTATTCCATTCCTTCTCCTCCCCCTTGTTTTCTCCTACTTGAGACATTCTCCCTAGTTCCCTTGGGCGATTTTCTTCTCTCGCCTTCGGCGCTATCCCTGCTCAATTCTATGTTCTTGTAGGATATGCCTCGACAGAGAGGAAAGACCAAAAGGGGGGGGGCTCTAGTATCGAAGTAGAGCATCCATGACTCATCACTTACCCATTCTTGCACCACCACCTGACTCCTCACCCTCGACATCCTCTCGCCCCCCCTGGAACATCCAAGCCCTCCAATGTTATCTTCGCCTTGGGCATGAAAGGTGGAGTGGTTCGACCTGCAAGGAAATTTGCTAGGCTTTTCACCTGGTCCAATTTCGGACATTGCTTCACCTTCTCAACCTATAATGGTACCACCTTCTCCACCCACCTCGCCAGCTTCCACTCACTCTGCTCTCGTGCCTTCTTCGTCCCTTTCCGTTCCTACACCACCACCTTCACCTCATGACTCTCCACCACCTTTTTTTGGGACAGTGCTGGAATACCTTCAAATTTAGTTGGATGAATTCACTGTCAAGGAGGAGCCACCTCGTCCAGAGCCTCACTTCTTCTCGGACGGGGTGTCGTGTGCCTCGTGCTCGTCTTCTTCTTGCTCTAGGTACCGAGACTCGATCTTGATTTTCTAAGACCTCGTATTCTCTATCTGTCAAGACATTGATGACCTCCGCTTTTGCATAGAGCACCTTGTCCAATGCATAGAGAAATTGGAAACTATACTGGCATTCATGCTTCAACCCATGCAAGCACATAATGTGTACACCGCTACACCAGGGAGTGTTATTCTGGCTCCTCCACCACAGATGAACAATTCATGCAACATGGCCTTCCCTCGGGATGTGGGAAAGCGAGATGAGGATGATGATACTAGCAGGGTGCACCACAGAACACGACAGTCAGACCAAAACATTTAGAGAACGACCAAGTGTTTACATACATGTATTTATATTTCTAGCACCTTCAGTTTTTATGCTGGTCTGAGGACAATTGTTGTTTATAATTTTTGTTAAATATCTACCCTTATGGATAGTCAAATCAGTTTCCCTATGGTGTGATTCAAACATGATTGTTTAAGCTCTCTTCGACATGCTAGGAACTAGGATGAGCTAAATTGGTTTGCCCTCAAGGAAATTCAACAAACTCTTATCTTTGATTTCACTATGGATACTGTAATTTTGTTTTATGACAAGTAATATATAGATACTTACTTACAAAAAAAAAAATAGATATGTAGGAAGACCACTTTTAATAAATAAATCATAGTGTGAACGCAATAAATGTAAGAGGACTTACTAGAAGGTTCCACCTACTAGAAGATTCCTCCTCTAGAATGTTCTTATGTGGTAGGTAGCATTATATAAAGGGGTGTAAACAATGTAATGAGCATGTTGAGAAGTATTTATTTGGAGCGTAGATCATTATGAGGTTTCCCCCTCGAAGAGGCAAGTGATCAGGAGTGGATCCCTTACATAAAAGGATATATTGTACAATGTTTCCCTACCTTAAGGGTTTGATAGTTATAAAGTGGGATTTCTTCTATATCTTGTGTGGTAATTTATTATTCATATATTTGGAACTTAACATTTTGGAGGCTATCCCACCATAATGTTGTGTGGGATTTCATCTTTGTTGCAACCAACTTTACTCTTCTGAGATCATCCTTGTTGATGTTTTCCATCTCAAAAATGTATTTCCAACTCTTGGATCCAATCCATAAAAGATATGGATCAAGATAACCCTCGAACTATGAGATATATGTTTTGACTTGTGTCCCTTACATGGAGAACATAATCTTTATGAGCCTCTCCATGGGTCCTATGACACCATCTTGGCTTCTCATACTTATGTTCTCATATTTTAAACCCTCTTATGGTAGTCTTCTTCTAAACCTTCCAATATTTGAAGGATGACCATTCTAATTTCCACTTCTATTCACTGCATTTCTCTTGCCTCTTATTTCACAATTCATGTGATCTCTAAGCCATCTTAGTAACCCACTCTCATGCTAATATGATGCAACATCCTAATATTATTCCTAGAAGGTTAAATACCTGCAGATTGAAAATTGTTGTACATATGATTCACATCATCTTGAAAATCTATATGATAAAACAAATATCAACAAAAATACAAAAGTATGCACCTATCCTCAATCTAGAACAACACTAAATATCAACATCCCAAATTTATTCAATATTCATAAATGAACATGTTGTTACAAAGCATTTTATAATAGGTAAATAAGCTATCACTTCATAGAAGGTGAAAATATTTTATTCCCAACATCACTGCAATTTTTTCCTCATAACCCCTTCTACCTAAAATGATCTATAAATGGTAAGCCTATAGCTTGTCCATTTCACCAACATGTATCTCTACAAAAACACATTTTGTTCTTTTCTTACTATATTATTCTAAGTGAAAAACTTCTCAGTTGTTAGCCATTAATCGACATAAAGAATGCCTTTGCTTACTTGAATTCCAACTCTCCAAATGTGTTTCTAATTGAATGTATATCTCTACAACTCTTAACATGAACAAACTTAAAGATTTTTGTGAATGAACATTTATTTGTAAACATGGTTAATTGAAAGCTCATACTTTGTTTATGGTGCCAAGACCAATTAAATGAAAATGCCTCTATTTAAATTGTCAACCCAATAATAAAATTATTAGATGCAAACTCATATTCAAAGCTAAAAATAAAATCCTTTGCAGTTTGTATGTACCTAAATTGCACTATTCTTGATTTTCTATAGGACTGAAAGTCACTTTAGCAACACACTTTTTTTTTTTATCTAATTCATAGGTAGACAACCCAATTCAAGGAATCAATTGTTAACCATAATTGATGAGTAGGATTAAAACCAACAAAGCAATGGATCTCAAAATCTTCTCGTATGATCAAAATATTCTAGTGTGAAGGATTCTCCCTAGTGAATAATTCAAATGACAAGCCTTCACACCAAATCAGGATTTGAACCCAATTAGCTATTCATGTATTCACAATGAAAAATAACACACAAATACAAAAAAAAACAAGGAAAATCGATTCGCTATAAGTGTTGGTTGTTATAGAAACAACTAAAATCCTTGTTGGTTGTTAATTTATGAGATTGCTTTGAATTAACAGAAAAAATGTAGTGAATGCATTCACATTTAATAACTAGACTATAACTTTCAGCCACATAATAGATACTTAATCACACCATAAGACACAGGTTTTTCTTACCCTAGAAACCGTACTGAGAAAGCTAGCATTCGTTAGGGATTTTATTAGAATGAGGAAATTGTTACAAAGAAGTGAGATGCATTCTCCATCAGAGTCCTCTAATATTTGAGCATGTTTCTTCCTTTGAGTCCTTCATTTATTATTACTGTCATTCTTATTCATTTCCTCTCAAGCTCTCTTGCTTTCCTCTCTTCCCTCTAAAATTTTGTTTCCAACAACACTCTTTTAATAGAGTTGTCTCGAAAGACCAACCATTAGATGAGTCTTTTCATCTTCCATGCCTTTTGGCTCTTGGAAAAACTTTGCAAAAATGAAATTTTTATTACAATGTTGGAATGAGTGACTATTCGAAGGATCCATTTTGGATCACACCTCCCCATTTGCAGGATTTTGGACCCCAAAATCTTCAATTCCCTTCCATCTTCTTCTCTACATCTATGTGCCTACCTTCTACTACCAACAAGGAATATTTGACATATCTCCAAGAAAGGGTGCCTCCATTGGAGGATGAAATATAAGTGTTGAATAGGAGTTTCCTTTGGCATGAGCTTGTTGTCCATCTCATGTCTATAGATTTCATTCTTTGTTTCATTGGCCGACTATTTCTCCTTAGGTTGCAGGTGCAATCAACTTCTCTTTTCTGTTGGCCTTGACTCTCCAAGCTTTCTTATTGGTTTTTTGGTTCTTGGGATAGAGTTCTAGGTGAGGCCTCCAACATTTGGACTCCCAATGTCCAATCAATTTATAGAACTATCAATAGTTCTTGAATGGGATGCTTGGCCTTATAATGTGCCAACAATTTCTAACCTTATGACCTAATTTCTTGCAACAGAAACAAACCAAAAATACCATGCCATACTTTTTCAGTTTGTGATGATGCTTTCTATCTTGGTTGCTTGGTCCCCCAAGGGTTAGAGTATATCTGGGTGGAAAAATCATCCCTTTACTACCCTCTTCCAAGACTCTATAAGAACATTTCAGTGGTCTATTGTCAACTCCTTTTATAGTTTCATTTTCCTCAATAGGAATGAATTCTTCTTTATTTCCTCTTGCCTTGGCAAAGGTGGTTTGAGTTGAACTTGTGCCTAGGCATTCATGCTTGGGTCTTGTTGAGATAGAACGTGAATCACAATCCCTGGGCCTTTCTTACCTATCCCTTGGACCTTGTAGCCCATTTGCCTCAATAACTTGGAATGTATGCCTCTAGTGTGCTTTTCAAAATCACTGAAGGGATCTTGAGGAAGGATCTTGGAAGGTGAGTTTACCATGCTTGACTCCATCATGGTGTTGGATTCTGTAGTGGCAATGGAAGGGGCTTGCTTGGTCTATATTTTCTTATAACTTCTTCAATGCCTCTTCCTTCGCTACCAAATCTCGATATAGCTAAGTAGTCATTTTGATGAAATTATCCTCTTGCCAATTATCCAACTAAGTGAATTTATCCCTCTGTTGCAAGAGCTACAATGTATTTTTTTCTAATTCTCCCCTCATGGTAGTGAAGGAGTCTTGGTGTTTGGCGAGGCAATACTGAATTTTCTCTTGTATCTATCTGTTGAAGTCTCTTAATTCTTCTAGCCTCTCCCTCTTCATAATTTTTCCCACAATAGTTGCTTCAAGGTCTCTTATGAACCTTCTGCAATACCAATATGATCCATAAATGGTAGGTATATGGCTTGTCTGTCTCACCAACATGAATATCTACATAAACACATTTTTTTCTCTATTCTCTGTGCTATTTTGATTGTAAAACTTGTCAGTTGCTAACTATCAACCAACATAAATAGTGACTCTACTTACTTAAATTATAGCTCTCCAAATTTGTTTCCAGCTAAATGTATATATCTACAACTCATGAACCGACTTAAATATCCCTATGAATATTGAATATTTGTTTGAAAATTTGGTTAACTAAAAGTATACTCTGTTTGCGGTGCCAAGGCCAATTAAATGAATAGACATCTATTTTAATTTCCATCCCAATAATAAATCTATTAGATGCAAACTTATATTAAAAGATAGAAATAAAATATTTTGTGGTTTGTATGTGCCTACACAACATTATGTTCTTGATTTTCCACGATACTGAAAGTCACTTCAACAACATAAACTATTTGTTTTCAACATAAACTACTTTTTTTATAATTCCCGGGTAGAAAACGCCACTCAAGGAATCAATTGTTGACAATAATTAATGAGTAAGATTCAATCCAACAAAGCAATGGATCTCAAAATCTTCCTATGTGAGGGATATTCCCTATTGAATAACACAAACCACGAGGCTTTACACCACAACACTATTTGAACCGAATTCATTGCTCATGTATTCANAAAAAAAAAAAAAAAAAAAAACACAAATAATAAAAGTTTCAATGAAAATTGATTCGTTGTAGGTGTTGGTATTAGAGAAACAACTAAACTTCCTTGTCGGTTGTTCATTTATGAAATTGCTTTGAATTAAGAAAAAAAATGTTGTGGATGTTTCAAATTCAATAACCAGAATAGAACTTTCATTCATAAAGAAGATACTTAATTGTAAATATTGAAATAGGTTTTTTCTACCCTAAAAACCTAAATGGGAAAACTAACATTTGATGAGAATTTTATTAGGTTTAGAAAGAAAATATTTTTTTTCACCGAAAAAATATAACTAAAACTTCTTTTTCTTTGAAAAACATTTCCATAAGCACTCAAGCTCAGATAAAAAAATATATATATTGATAACTTTTCAGTACACTTTTAAAGAAAAAACTAATATAGTTTAAAAAAACACATCTTCACATGTACATATCAATTCAAATAGTAACTAGAAACCTCATAGAATATCTTCATCTCGGATGGAAATAACCTCGCCATCTAGGAATTCCTCCAGGATCAAATGAAACTTTGGAAGCTCCAAAGCTTCTTTTGACACTCTGTCAACTTCTACATTTAGTTCACTAAATACATGCTAAAAAGAAATAGAAGAAAAGGACTCAACAATGATCTTTAGCCTTTTTCCCAGGACTTGTAGGTCTGTATTATCCAGAAGTGCAAACCCAAACATCCAATCGATGGATAATTTGGAGTACCCAAAGACCTGAATCTCCAAAATTTGCCTATCTACCGCACATTTTAATAGATAAAACATCGCTATAAACTTGACTTTGTTATTTGAGCCTTTGTTGATATTCGCTTTACCGGAGATGAAGTTAGAATTTGAGAGATACAACTGAAACCCGATGCCACATAGAGAGTTGGACCCTTGACACGCGCTGTCGAAAAATACCCATGGAACGCTATGTTTAATATTGATAGGTCTAAGGATTCTCATCTCCTTTATAGAATAGGAGACAAGGTAGAAAGGAAGGAGTGTCAGATTCTGTTGTGAATTTTTAAATGCAAGGCAACCATAACCATTAAACAAACTTGCATTGTGTGCTATCCATATGCCCCATGTAACAAAAAAGGTAATTGCTTGGAACGACTTCAGTTGATGAACTTGAAAAAAATCTTGAAAGTTTTCTATTAAAGTGTGCCGATACCATAGTAACCTTATTTTGAAATGAGTAGCAATGTCCCGCCACACCACCCTTGAGTATTTATAATTTAAAAATAAGTGCACAAAACTTTCGTCCGAGTTTTTACACAAATAAAAATATCTAGGACCGTGTTTCCCCTATGTTGATTTCTCTCCCAAGTGAGCACTTTGTTTTGAACAACGATATAGAAGAAAATATTTACCGAGTATTTTCTTACTCCACCCTCAACGTTGATCAAGGTATGGTATCCCAACTTTGCCGAGTATTTGCCTCCCGTGTTTGGAAAATTCCAAACTAGCTCATCCTCTGTTTCTAAAATAAATCTTAAAGTAGTCGTATAATGGGCCTAGTCTTCTAAACAATTAATTTCCAATCCAGGGTCCTCTACAGAAATCCAATTTTGACTCCAAATGGAATAAATATTTGAATTACCTATACGATGGAGAGTGAAAATTCCCAGTTCTCTGATATGTTCCACTAAGAAACATGGGAGGAAATACCTATTACCACAACCAACAACCAACAATAGAGTCTACCTCGATTCAAACCTGCCTTCCCTAGCCTACTTTCAAGGCTAGGAAGTTTGCTATTAAAGGAAAGATATTTATGAGTGCCCTCCATTAGCACGAAGCATAGGAGACCAGTTTCCTTGGCATACAGATCCAATCTATAATTGTTTCATGCTCAATATATTTATCTACTAAAATACTTCTCCATAAACTGTCACCTGATAAGAACACTTATAAAAATATTTCCACCAAGGCATGCCCGAAGAGAACAAGAATTTTTATAACCCATCCACCAACAATTTTTTTGGATTTGATAGACGTTTCCAATTCACAAGGTGTGATTTGAGATACTCCTGACTTCCTTTCCAAAGAAAATTGAAACATGGTTTGCAAATTCTTGCCAAGATTCCTTTAGGTATGTTAGCCAACAAGTGCCAAAAGATTGATATTGATTTAATTGCATATTTAATTAGTACCAATCTACCTCCCAAAGACATCCATCTATTTCACCTCCTTCGCTCAACCCGAGCCACCCACCAACACTAACCCGAGCCACCCACCAATGCTAGTCTTCATTACCATAACCATTTGGCTTCAAATTGTATCCTAGATACTTAAATCCATCCTCCATCTCATGAACAAAAAACCTTTGTTGGGTATCAAATAAAAGTTTATGAAGACCCTGGACATTAACCAAAAAGATTGTTGTATCCATGTTAATGATCATACATGTTTCCTCATAGAACAATGCCAATGATTCTTTGAAAACTACAACATCCTGTTCTACACATGAACAAAAAATTAAAATATCATCTACAAATAATAGATGGGTAAGGTCTATCGATCACCCTATACAAACCCATGAAACCTTTTGAATCATTTTTCTTCATCCAATGCTCGACTAAGACCATCCACTACCAAAAGAAACAAATATGGTGACAGAGGAAAACCCCGACGAAGGCCGCGACCTGGGAGAAAGAAAGGTGATCTTGCCCCATTAATGAGGACTACACATGAGACAATAGTTACGTAATGTATTATCCATTTAACCATGGAAACGTCAAATCCCATGTGCAAAAACTTGAGACAGGTAAAGCCATGATACCCTATCATAGGATTTTGACAAGTCAATCTTGACCATTGAACATTGTCTTCTCTATGACTTAAAAGAGTGAATCCCTTCTTGTGCAGATCTAATATTTGTAAGCTCCCTTAACCGCTGGAGCTCATTCGATCAACTGAAACCGTCCGCCGTAAGCTCATTTGACCAATCAGAACCGTATTTCCCTTAACTGTTTAAACCGCCGACAGTTCATTCAGAAACCAACTCGAATTGTTACTCAACTGCCACAACTCATTTGGAAACCGACTGGAACCGTTTTCTCATTTGGGAGATTCTGGAATGGTCCATTACTCCATACGGTTCTCTACCTAGATATGTGGAACAGTTAACAGTTAGCCAACAGAAGCTTGATGGAAGCTTGGCTATAAAGATTTTGTTTTGGTCCCAAGCTTGCTTAATTCATTCAATCAATTTCCTTCAGTTTTACACCATCAATCAGAGTGAGCAGAGCTTAGAAGTTCCATACGGAAAGCAAAACTAGTGTGAAATTTGGGAAAACTTCTACAACAATTAATCAAACTCAAGCAGCATCAATGGCCGGAGGTATGATCCATTTTGGCATCTAAATTTCAATTCTTTTGAAGAGTTTTATTCTGCATATTATAGAATCGATTTAAAGCTTACATTTGGTATCAGAGGATTTTTATCTCTGCCTTGGTGTTTTGGAGAAAGACAGGTTTATTCTGTCTCGTGAAGTTTCATTGCATCGCTATGCGACAGCGTCAGACTAATGCTTCATTTCTATACTGTCGATTTAAGAGAGACTGTACCAGAATTCATATTAATATCCCTTTCTATGTTTAACATTACAACGAAGCTATCATATGCTTTTATTCTATAGATTGCTAAAGTTATTCCTTCGAATCATACATAATATATCTGTTACTAATTTTCCATTAGTAAATCAACCAGTAGGTTTCTAATCCGCAAAATCTTTTCCATATGGAGGAAAGTTGGTTTTGAAAATCGTTGCAAGTCCATCACTGTTGCCGGGATCTACAGTGGAGTCTCCAAATATGTAGGAAGCGGACACCATGGGTTTGCTAGGGTTAGTCTGTGCTGTGTTCAGTGGCAATAAAGCCAACAGACACGTTACAATACCAATGTTTGCAAACCTTTCCATTACATCTAATACTTCTGAAATGCTCAACTAGAAACTTTCATGGATATTGCTTAAATCATAGTTTTGGGATCAATTGGTGATGCATAATCTGTCCATGTAGTTTTATTTATGCAATTTATAATTATTCTCATATCAACTTAATTTTATGCATGAAAGAAATAATGTCTAGTGATCCATATAATTTTTAATTGATTAGAGAATAGCCACATCATCTCTAATTAAATAATATTATATATTATGATTGATTAGGATCACATAAGGAATATTTAGACATAAATTGTAATTAATTATACTAAATATAATAAATTTTATCCCACAGGAAATTTTATTATATTTATATAATTAATTAGGATAAAATATTAAATTATTCATAACTTACCCACAAGAATTATGAATTAATAGTTTTATCATAAAGTTCAAATCTATGATAGAATACTGGAATCTGCTTGAATTGGAAATTTAGCCCACAGGTAATTTTTATGTCATTAGATTCAAATTTAAGCATGAATTTACATTGGTAAAGCATGAAATTTTATTTTATTTTTGTTGGCCTCAATTTTAACGTAAGCATGTAATCTTTAATTTTATGCAGTTGTACAACCTGCAAATTTCTTTGAAATTCGTTGTGATATCCCTGAACTTAAGGGAGATAACTATAAGTTCTGGAAGGAGAGAGTTCTCCTTCATTTGGGGTGGATGGACATAGATTATGCTATTAGGAAAGATGAACCACCAGCACTCACTAATACCAACACTACAACAGACATCACGCTTTATGAGCGATGGGAGCGATCTAATCGCCTAAGCATGATGTTCATTAAGTCTAAAACTTCAGCTAGTATTCGTGGTTTCGTTGATTAGCATGAAAAGGTCCGAGACTTGCTGAAAGCCATTGATGATCAATTTGTCACTTCAGACAAGGCACTAGCAAGCACCCTAATCATGAAGTTCTCATCCTTAAGGCTCACCAGTGTGAAAGGTGTGCACGAGCACATCATGCAAATGAGGGACACTGTGGCTCAACTGAAGAAACTCGAGGTTGAAATATCCGAGTCTTTTCTGGTGCACTACATCCTGAACACCCTTCCGCACCAATACAGACCCTTCAAAATCTCATACAACACACATAAGGATAAATGGTCAATTAATGAACTCATGACCATGTGTGTTCAAGAGGAAGAGCGACTGGTGCTGGAACTGGGAGAAAGTGCAATGCTGGAAACGCATGGAAAGGGCAAATCTCAAGCCAATAAGAAAGGGAAAGGTAAAGTACCTCCCCAAGCTGATATCAAGAAGAATTCCA
>ML778877.1:717780-736108 GCA_009831015.1 Picea engelmannii
AAATTTTAGAGAGATTTTGGATGAAGGATTGTTCACCAAGTATAGCTCCCATTGTGAAGGGTGATAGGTTCAATTTGAACCAATGCCCGAAGAACGATTTTGAAAGGGAACAAATGAAGAACATTCCATATGCTTCTGCTGTCGGAAACCTAATGTATGCTCAGGTATGCACAAGACCCGACATCACATTTGTTGTGGGAATGTTGGGACGATATCAGAGTAATCCAGGTATAGACCACTGGAGAGATGCAAAGAAAGTAATGAGGTACCTTCAATGAACCAAAAACTACATGCTTATGTATAGACAGACGGACAATTTGGAAGTAATTGGCTCCTCAGATTCTGACTTTGCTGGATGTGTTGATTCACGCAAATCAACATCGGGATACATTTTTATGATGGCCGGTGGAGCTGTATCATGGAGGAGTGCCAAGCAGACCTTGATTGCCACTTCCACTATGGAAGCTGAGTTCGTCTCCTGTTTTGAGGCTACTTTACATGGTGTATGGCTTAAGAGTTTCATTTATGGGATTAGAATTATGGGTTCTATCTCCAAGCCATTGAGAATGTATTGTGACAATTCAGTTGCTGTTTTTATGGCTAAAAACAACAAAAGTGGGAGTCGAAATAAACACATCGACATTAACTATTTAGCCATAAGGGAACGTGTTAAAGAAAAGAAAGTGGTCATTGAGCATGTCAACACTGAGTTAATGATCGTTGATCCTTTGACTAAGGGCATGCCACCATTTAAATTCAAGGAACATGTAATGAATATGGAACTTGGTTCCATTATGTAGTTTCTCATTGTATGGACAACGTTATTTTAATGAAATTCTTAATTATTGTGATGTTTTCCTCATATTTATGTGCACCTTAATTTGATTCGAGAGAATTCATCTGTGTAGGACCAAGAATAAACATAAGGTTTATTCATTAAGAAATTTTTGCCACATAAATTATAAAAGAAATAAATACATAGTAATACATGGAAGATAATACTCGTCATAAGAGGACTTATCGCCATGATTCATGTATCTATTACCGAATACAAATTATCAATAGGTTTTAATATGAGACATTAAGATTGGAAGTATGGACCAAGTGGGTGAATGTAAGCTCCCTTAACCGCCAGAGCTCATTCAACCAACCAAAACCATCCGTCGTCAGCTCATTCGACCAACCGTAACCGTATTTCCCTTAACGGTTTAAACTGCCGACAGTTTATTTGGAAACCAACTTGAACTGTTACTCAACTGCCACAACTCGTTTGGAAACTGACTGGAATCGTTTTCTCGTTTGGGAGCTTCTGGAATGGTCCATTACTCCATACGGTTCTCTAGCTAGATATGTGGAACAGTTAACGGTTAGCCAATAGAAGCTTGATGGAAGCTTGTCTATAAAGATTTCGTTTTGGTCCCCAAGCTTGCTTAATTCATTCAATCAATTTCCTTCAGTCTTACACCATCAATCAGAGTGAGCAGAGCTTGGAAGTGCCATACGGAAAGAAAAACTAGTGTGAAAGTTGGGAAAACTTCTACAACAATTAATCAAACTCAAACAACATCAATGGTCGGAGGTATGATCCATTTTGGCATCTAAATTTTGATTCTTTTGAAGAGTTTTATTCTGCATATTATAGAATCGATTTAAAGCTTACAATATCTTCATGAATCAGACACCCCTTCAAAAACCCAAACTGTTCTACTGTAATTAAAGTGGCTAGAATCAACTTAATTCAGGCTTCTAAGTCTTTTGTGATGATTTTATATAGACAATTACATAGGGCTATATGTTGAAAATCGTCCAAGGAGACCGAACAATCCTTCTTTAGGATAAGAGCTATATAGGTGGTATTTATACAAGGAAGAAGATTTCTTGATGTTCTCACCTCTTCAATCACATGCAACAGGTCGATTCCCAACATGTCAAAAAAGAAGTAAAAAAACTCGATAGTCCATATGTCTGGTCCCATGATATTTTTCCTTTTTAAGAGTGGATAAGATTCCATTCAATTCTTCAATAGAAACTTCTATGTATAATTCGACATTGACCTTGTCAAGTATAAGGAAAGGAAAGAAGGCGAGTTGTTTGAGAATATAATCAATTGTATATTGATCTGACTGCTTGAATAAATATTTGAAATGTTTAACATCCATAGCCACCAAATTTTGAAACCCTCACACGGAATTACCTTGCGAATCGTCTAGCTCCCAGATTGAATTTTTGTTTCTCTTGTGATTCGCAAAGTCATGAAAAAATGTTTTTTTGATCACCTGCCTCTATCCATGTGGCACAACTTTTGAGACGTTGTGCCTGCTCCTGTTCTAATAAAATGGATTGATTATGAGACCCAAGACTTCTACATTCTTCCATTTCCACCGAATCCCCCACTACATATTGTAAACAACCATATGTATTTTCCATCTTTTCCTCTATGGATTTTAAATCAGAATTTGCAGTCCTCTTCCTTTCTCTAGCCCATGCAACTATTAGACCCTTTAATCTCTTAATATTTGAGACTAAATTCTTACTGTGGGAATAAGACTCTCCTCTTTGAAAAAAATGCCATTTTCTTTTGAATATTTTATGAAACTATTCCAGTGGTATCCAAAAAGAATTGAACTTGAACGGGGATCCCAGTCTCGCTCCTGGATAGCCAAACTCCAAGAAGATAGGAAAATGATTAGAAACTCGAGTATGACCAACCCACAATATATACAAACCCACAGATTCTATAATTTGATGATGGATAATGAAATGATCTAGCCATTTAGATATAGTGATGCAGGAGCATCGCCAAGTCAGCAAATATGGAGCCAACACATGTGTTTTTAAACACATGACATATAAGCTAGATAACTTTTTGAATTTTCATTAAAGATGAAGCGCGATATCCTTCAAGGAAACATTTATGAAGGAGCGCCTGTTGTATTGTATCAGACCTCGAGCCTTGTGCTCTTGCCTGAATTAGATAGGAGGCATTTATTAGATTTAATGCAGGTAGATAGATATTTAAGTCTAGATTAGATATTTTTAGAGTCTGAGAGGGAAAACGGATATAGACACCCTCACTTGTACATTGTAAATAATTCAGAATCATTCATTCAGGAGCAAGAGGAGAGAGCAAACAGAGAATTTTTGAAGAACACCCATGTACAAATGTTTTTGAATTAATAGAAGAGAGTCTTTGATTCAATTTCATGGTTGGTGTTGTTTCTCTGTGTATGTTGTTTATGTACTCATGAATGTTTGTTTTCTGGTCATGCATTTGTTTTGAATATGCTCTGCTTAAGGTTTCAGAGGTTTAACTGAAGTCTGAGAGGGGAGAGAATAAGTTTCAATTGTTTCCCTGTTTGAGCTGGGAGATTCCCGCATAGAGTGCAGTTGAATTCATCCGCATAGAGTGCGTTGATGAGGCTCTACAGTTAAACCCTTATTCTCATTCACCCAGAAGTTGGTTTGGGTTGGTAGAGTCGTGCAGGAGAAGTGCAGGCTGAACTTGAAGTCTCAGTGGCTAATCTGAGCAGAAGAAGGCAGAGACTGTTGTTGCCAGAAGTGTACAGAGTCTGGAAGATTCAACACTTTGAGCGTTGTTGAAGGTTAAGCACGAGAAGTGTGTGCAAAGTCTCTGAAGGAGTCAGAGTTGACAAGCTCAGGAGGGATATTTCCTTTGTGATACTGTGGAGACGGACCCAGGAGAAGGTTCGAACAGGAAGGAGCTCTAGAGAGGAATAATTCCTCAAGGAGGAGGAATCGATGACCAGGATTCACAGGGAAGACTCGCGAAAACCCGCCAACCGTCAGATCTTGGTGAAGTTGCGAGGGGTTTAGCCTTAGGCGCAGGAGGAGCCCAAGAGTCATTGGAACTTCAGCCATCGGGATATCAGAGGTTCCGTGGTAGTGGGACTTTTGAAAACCGAAATCGTGAATTGCGATTTCCCGAAGAGATTAGGACCGTGGATCCCTGGTTGGACACATGTTCGCAATCTGGAGAATCGGGGTTTGGCATTCGAGATTTCCCAGTGCAAAGAGATCGCAACCTGTGAAATCGCGATCACGCGATTCCCGATAGAGAAGAGAGAGAGGAGGCGACGTGGCAAGGGGATATCGCACGTGCGCATCAGAGTTCGGGGTTCGGGGATTTAAGGAGGCAGTGAAACATGACATCGTATTTTCTGATTTCCCGATAGGGAAATCCCCGATAGGAATGGAGAGCGTTGACGTTCTGACCCATCGGGTTTCGGGGTTTTGGGTAGCACGAGAACCGTGCTCACAAGTTTCACGATAACGCAAAACCCGATTTCCCAAGAAGACTGCCGGGAGATCAATGGAGTATCCTGTGGGTGACAAAAGGTTCCGATACGAGATCTGAAGGGCATTGTAGCTCTTCGAGCCTAAGAAGAAAAAGGTCCTGGTGGGAGTAGACGTGCCCGGGGTGGCACGTTTGCATCAAGTGGTATCAGATCCGGAGAAGAGTTCTCTTTGTTTTCGGTAGCAGAGATAAGAAATTTTCACCATGCCGCCGAGAAGAGGTAGACAATCACCCAATCTAGAGGGGGAAAGAGAAATGTCCAGAGAAAGAAGTAGCCAAGGACAGAATGTAGAGATGGAAAGGGAAATACGAAATCTTCGTGCTAGAATGGAAGATATGGAAGCAGCGCAGAGACGCACAACCAATACTGGAGATCTAAGTGACTCCGAAGGAGAAGCTGAAGCTGTACCACAAGGAGAGGTCACAGCAGAGGAGGCATCAACTGAGCGATTGATTAAAGCTATTGCCAGGATGAGTTCAAAGACCAAAATGGACATTCCAGCTTATGAAGGAATCCTGGATGCAGAAGAGTTGCTGGACTGGATCAGAGCTCTTGATACCTACTTCGATTATGAGGATATCGAAGAGGATAAAAAGGTAAGGCATGCTGTCACAAAGTTGAAGGGACATGAAGCATTGTGGTGGGACGAGCTACAGGAAGATAGACGTTCCAAAGGTAAGCAGAAGATTAAAAGCTAGGATAGAATGATTGCTAAGATGAAAGCGAAGTTCATCCCCAGAGATTACTAGATCACTATGTTCAGACGAATGCAGAACCTAAGACAGAAGTTGATGACAGTGAAGGAGTACACCGAAGAGTTTTACAAACTCAACATCAGAGAAGGTCATCGGGAGAGCGATGATGAGAAGGTTTCCAGATACCTGAATGGTATGAGATACGACATTCATGACAAATTAAGCATGATGACCATCGGAATGGTTGAGGATTCTTACCAGATGGCTCTGAAATCCGAGGAGAAGCTGAGCCGTAAGAAAGGTCAACGAGGGCGAGGCATAAGTCATCCCAGAGGCAAGGCAGTTGCCCAGGAGAAATTTCAGAAGCCCAAGGAGGAATGGAAGAAGCCTCAGGTTAAGATTGAGAGAGGTGGAACCTCACAGCGAGGACAACAATATGCTGAGCCGAAGAGACAACATACAGAGCAGGGTGGCGGATATGTTGACGCGAACACTTTTCCTCATACCAGAGGTAGGGGAAGAGGCAGAGGAGGAATCATCACATGTTTTACATGTGGAAAGGATGGACATAAAGCCGTTGATTGTCCAGACAGGAAAACGAATAGAGGAGAATCTCACATCGCTGAGGCGCGGAGGCGTGATGTTGAGAATGAAGACACCGAAGCAGGAAGGTCGCTGACGGTGCATAAGGTTCTCTTAACGCCTGAGAAAGAGGTGGAGGACACAGCTCAGAGAAGCCGACTGTTCAGGACTACATGCAAAACCAAGGGTTGGAAATGCAAGGTCATTGTGGACAGCGGAAACACTGATAATATTGTTTCGATCGAGATGGTAGAGAAGCTGGAGCTGGAGACAACTGATCACCCGAGTCCATACAAGGTTTCATGGCTGCAGAAGGGACATCAGGTGAGTGTCACTAAACAATGTTTAGTTGATTTTAAAATGGGTGAATATAAGGATAAGGTCCTATGTGATGTCATTCCCATGGATGTATGTCATGTATTGTTGGGTAGACCATGGCAATATGACCGAAATGTGGTTCGTGACGGGAGAATGAACACATATACTTTGGAGAAGGATGGGAGGACACACAGATTGCTTCCGAAAAAGGATGAGGAGGTGAAGCCGGAAGTAAGAAGTACCATACTTCTCATGAGTGGGAAAGAACTTCTCACAGAGATGGAGAAGAAGGAAGATCCACAATTCTTTGTGGTCAGAAAACTGAGAATTGTCCTGACTAGCACAAGAGTGGATGACTTACGGGATGAGATTCAGGAACTGCTGAGAGAGTTCGATGATATCATCGTGGACGAACTACCTCGTTCGTTGCCACCGATGAGGAGTGTGAGTCATCACATCGATCTCATACCCGTAGCCAGTTTACCGAATAAGGCTGCATATAGATTGACGCCATAGGAAAATGAGGAAGTCAAAGGGCAAGTGCAGGAGCTGCTAGATAAGGGACTGGTTAGGGAAATCCTGAGTCCATGTGCTGTTCCAACAGTGCTTAGTCTGAAGAAAGATGGAGGTTGGAGAATGTGCACTGATTCTAGAGCGATTAATAAAATCACCATCAGGTACAGATTTCCACTGCCGAGAATGGATGATCTGATGGATTGCCTGAGTGGGGAAAATTACTTTTCAAAGATTGATCTGAAGAGCGGATATCACCAGATTCGCATGAGGGAAGGTGATGAATGGAAGACAACATTCAAGAAAAACGAAGGTTTGTATGAATGGCTGGTCATGCCGTTTGGCTTGACAAACGCGTCGAGCACATTCATGAGGCTGATGAATGAAGTCCTAAAGGAATTCATCGGAAAGTTTGTAGTCGTATATCTGGATGATATATTAATCTACAGTAAGACGAAGGCTGAACATTTGAAACATTTGGCCATTGTGATGAGGAAGCTACAACAAGAGAACCTGTTAATCAATATGAAGAAGTCTTCATTTATGCAGACAACGCTCATTTATTTGGGTTTTGTTATCTCAGCGAATGAGTTAAAGATGGATCCAGAAAAAGTGGAAGTGATTAAAAACTAGCCATCACCGAGAAATGTTTTCGAGGTGAGGAGTTTCCATGGACTGGCTAGTTTCTACAGAAAATTCATTAGGAACTTCAGTGGAATTAGCGCAACGATGATGGACACAGTGAATAAGCGACACAAGTCTTTTCATTGGACAACAGAGGTTGAGAAAAGCTTCAATCTGTTGAAGCGGAAGATCACAGAGCAACCAATTCTGGTGTTGCCTGATTTTCAAAAGACATTTCAGGTGAAATGTGATGCCAGCGGATATGCTATAGGGGCGGTCTTAAGTCAGGAGGACAGGCCAGTTACATATTTCAGCGAGAAGCTGGATGAAGCAAAGCTGAAATACTCCACGTACGATAAAGAGTTTTATGCCATCATACAGGCATTAAATAAGTGGAGGCATTATTTGATCCCAAAAGAATTTGTATTGTACAGTGACAATCATGCATTGCAGTTTGTGAGTCAACAAGATAAGTTGAACCAGAAGCATGCAAAATGGGTAGAGTATATGCAGAATTTCACATTTGTGATAAAACACATTTCAGGAACTGCTAACAAAGTGGCTGATGCTTTGAGCAGGAAATGTTTACTGTTGCAGGAGTTCCGAGTCAAGACATTGGGTTTTGAGAATCTGAAGGACATGTACGCAGGAGACACAGATTTTTCAGAAGCGTATGAAGCAGCTGAGAATCTCGTTCTCAGGGATCGGAGCCCATGGATAGATTTCATGATCCAGGAGGGATTGTTTTTCAGAGGCAACCAGTTATGCATTCTGAATTGCTCCATGAGGGAGAACCTGCTAAAGGAGAAACATAGTGGTGGATTAGCAGGACACTTTGGTCACGATAAGACATTCGCAAAACTGAGCGAATCATATTTTTGGCCAGGGATGCGAGCGGATGTTAAAATATTTGTTGACAGATGCAGGATTTGTCAACATTCGAAAGGCAGAAAGCAGAACGCGGGTTTTTATCAGCCATTGCCTATACCCGAGAGGCCATGGGAAGCAATAAGCATGGATTTTGTATTGGGTTTGCCGAGGATGAAGAGAGGGGTTGATTCCATCTTTGTAGTGGTGGACAAGTTTTCTAAGATGGCACATTTTATTCCATGTCAGAATACCAGCGATGCGACGCACATCGCAAACTTGTTTTTCAAAGAGATTGTCAGACTTCATGGATTACCGAGAAGCATAGTCTCGGACAGGGACACCAAATTCATAGGTCATTTTTGGAGGACGCTATGGAAGAAGCTAGGGACAAATTTGACTTTTAGTTCAGCTTACCATCCACAAACGGACGGATAGACCGAGGTGGTCAACAGGAGCTTGGGAGACTTATTGAGAAGCCTGGTGACAGAGCACCATAGCAGTTGGGACAACATATTGCCACAGGCCGAGTTTGCGTATAATGATTCAGTAAATCAGAGTACAGGCAAAAGCCCATTCCAAATTGTGTATGGGGCACAACTGAGGGGAGTTTCTAAACTCAAGGAGTCAGAATAGGTTATGACTAGCAGTGCGAGCGCAGAAGATTTCGCTGAGGTGATGAAAGAACTTCACGGCAGGGTGAAGCAACGACTAATGGATTCAAATCAGGAGTACAAACGCAGAGCAGATCAGCATCGGAGACAACTTCGGTTCGAAGTTGGGGATATTGTTCTAGCACACTTGAGGAAGGAAAGGTTCCCAAGGGGAACATATAACAAGCTCAAAATGAAAAAGATCGGGCCATGCAGAGTCCTGAGGAAATTTGGAGAAAATGCTTATGAGAATGAGTTGCCGGATGGCATCGGGATATCTCCGATATTTAATGTTTCGGATTTGTACCCATATAAGGCTGGAGAAGCAAATACTGGAACTGAGGAACCAGTGATCCAGTGGCAGAAGCAATTACCAGTTGCAGAGAAACCGCAGATGGAGTGCATACTGGACAAGCGAGTGGGAAAGAAGACTAGGCGAAAGCAGTATTTTGAGTACCTGGTGAAATGGAAGAATCACCCAGTCGAAGATGCTAGCTGGGAGAATGAAGCAGTGATACAGGAGCATGGACAGACTGTGCAGGAGCTCATGGACAGGAGCCCATGAAAGTTTTCAAGCCGAGGAGTATGATGCAGGAGCATCGCCAACTCAACAAATATGGAGCCAACACATGTGTTTTTAAACACATGACATATAAGCTAGATAACTTTTTGAATTTTCATTAAAGATGAAGCGCCATATCCTTCAAGGAAACATTTATGAAGGAGCACCTGTTGTATTGTATCAGACCTCGAGCCTTACGCTCTTGCCTAAATTAGATAGGAGGCATTTATTAGATTTAATGCAGGTAGATAGATGTTTAAGTCTAGATTAGACAGTTTTAGAGTCTGAGAGGGAAAACGGATATAGACACCCTCACTTGTACATTGTAAATAATTCAGAATCATTCATTTAGGAGCAAGAGGAGAGAGCAAACAGAGAATTTGTGAAGAACACTCATGTACAAATGTTTTTGAATTAATAGAAGAGAGTCTTTGATTCAATTTCATGGTTGGTGTTGTTTCTCTGTGTATGTTGTTTATGTACTCATGAATGTTTATTTTCTGGTCATGCATTTGTTTTGAATATGCTGTGCTTAAGGTTTCAGAGGTTTAACTGAAGTCTGAGAGGGGAGAGAATAAGTTTCAATTGTTTCCCTGTTTGAGCCAGGAGATTCCTGCATAGAGTGCAATTGAATTCATCCGCATAGAGTGCGTTGATGAGGCTCGACAGTTAAACCCTTATTCTCATTCACCCAGAAGTTGGTTTGCATTGGTAGAGTTGTTCAGGAGAAGTGCAGGCTGAAATTGAAGTCTCAGTGGCTAATCTGAGTAGAAGAAGGCAGAGACTGCTGTTGCCAGAAGTGTACAGAGTCTGGAAGATTCAACACTTTGAGCATTGTTGAAGGTTAAGCACGAGAAGTGTGTGCAAAGTCTCTGAAGGAGTCAGAGTTGACAATCTCAGGAGGGATAGTTCCTTTGTGATACTGTGGAGACGGACCCAGGAGAAGGTTCGAATAGGAAGGAGCTCTAGAGCGGAAGAATTCCTCAAGGAGAAGGAATCGA
This sequence comes from Picea engelmannii, assembly GCA_009831015.1. Lineage (NCBI taxonomy): Eukaryota > Viridiplantae > Streptophyta > Pinopsida > Pinales > Pinaceae > Picea > Picea engelmannii. Next base: position 727,912 of record ML778877.1, read on the forward strand.
CGACCAGGATTCGCAGGGAAGACTCGCGAAAACCCGCCGACCGTCAGATCTTGGTGAAGTTGCGAGGGGTTTAGCCTTAGGCGCAGCAGGAGCCCAAGAGTCATCGGAACTTCAACCATCGGGATATCGGAGGTTCCGTGGTAGTGGGACTTTTGAAAACTGAAATCGCGAATTGTGATTTCCCGAAGAGATTAGGACCGTGGATCTCGGGCTGGACACGTGTTCGCAATCCGGAGAATCGAGGTTCGGCATTCAGGATTTCCCAGTGCAAAGAGATCGCAACCTGTGAAATCGCGATCACGCGATTCCCGATAGAGAAGAGAGAGAGGAGGCGACGTGGCAAGGGGATATTGCACGTGCGCATCGGAGTTCGGGGTTCGGGGATTTAAGGAGGCAGTGAAACATGACATCGTATGTTCTAATTTCCCTATAGGGAAATCCCCGATAGGAACGGAGAGCGTTGACGTTCTGACCCATCGGGTTTCGGGGTTTTGGGTAGCACGAGAACCGTGCTCACAAGTTTCGTGATAACGTGAAACCCAATTTCTCGAGAAGACTGCCGGGAGATCAATAGAGTATCCTGTGGGTGACAAAAGGTTCCGATACGGGATCTGAAGGCCATTGTAGCTCTTCGGGCCTGAGAAGAAAAAGGTCCTGGTGGGAGTAGACGTGCCCGGGGTGGCACATTTGCATCATATAGATTCTTCCCCAATTCAATTATTGCACAACATGGGTGTCAACTTAGCGGGTTCAACATCCACCCATCCTTGCATTTCAAAATATTCCATGAAAAACTGAGCTAGATTGTCTTCTTGAGCCTTTGTCCCCCATATTTCAAATCTACTAGCTATAATATTTAGGTCACCTCCGATACAAAGAATCAGACTTCAGAGCCAACAACCCAAATATATTAGACCAGAAAGATGTCTTGTCAACATACAGAACATACAAATTAAGGATCGATAAAATGCGATCCAACTCCATACTATAAATCTATGTCATAATTCCTTGACAAATGGAAATCAAGTTTAATAGTTTACAATTTTTAGACCAATTATTAATAAGACTCCCAGAGAGCCCCACAAAATCTATACCAACAAAATCCCACCTTGTGAAATGTTTAACTAACTCAACAATTAGAATTTCGTTACCACCCATAGTTTCTTCCAACATCAAAAATCCGAATGATCAATCTCAATCATGTGATTAAAGGATAGTTTTTGGTCCCTCCCTCCAAGGCCCATAACATTGACTGATGAAAGTTTCATGGAGTCCCAATAGACAAGACTTTACCTGCTCTACAAACCCCTGGAATCAAATGTTGTCTTCCCTACAACACCTCCCTAGATGCTCATTTTTGAGAATTATTTAATTCTAACTTTCAACTAGCCTTACCAGTCCCATAATCCTTTCAAATGTCAAACCCTAAGCCTCCTTGCCCCCCAAAAAACCAAAGAAAGCTCCCCTAGACTTAACAAGTACAGGTCCCTCCCCAAATAAAGTGACAAAGAACTCGAAGAGGAGGATGCTCGGACACCCTATTCCTGACATGAGGAGTGGTCTGAATCCTTATCCAAATATACAACATGCAAACCCTTAGAATGACCCGAGAAACCGATTGAAGCCCAAGTTGAAATTCCAAGAGGGTTAGGACCCAAATCTTACTTCCTTTCTACATAACAAGAATCACTAAGAGACAAATTAGGCAAAGAATAATTTTTGGATAAACATAGTAATTTCTTTTTCAACCAGAGGGGAGCTTTTGGCCCAAACAGATCCGATTTCCTTCCATTGTGAAGTGGACAAGTCGAGGACGACCCCAAGGGCGGGTGTTCCCACACTTTCCTCTGCTACTTACAATTTCCTTATTTTAAAATCATTTGGAACCTTGCCAACTATATTAAATGATGTGTCCTTCCCCCTTGGATCTGTCATCGCTTCCATAAGAGGAGGCCTAGCTTTTTCCTGTAAAATATTGCAAAGGAAGGAACTGGAGAAGACTCGCCCAGTTTTTCCTCCACACTGCCATGAAATTCTCATTTAAATGTGAGGATGCAGGGTATCCTTTTTGAAAAGATAAGTCATAGCCGGCCAATAAGTGGCCCACCTTGTGACATTGAGAGCATATAAAAGGAAGGTTTAGACAATCCAAAATCGGTGTGAAGGTCCTGTCACCCCAAACCAATTCCAAAGACTAAAATAAACCCCACCTCGGGTCCAAGTATACTAGTACTTGCACCACCGAGCAATGAAGACCGGCCTTATAAATTTTATATGAGGTTATAAATGAGCCCAAAGCTTCCCCAATAGCTTGCAACCCCTCGTCCATCTATAACTCCAACGAAACATTCGACAATATCCATGTCAAAAGACTTCATAAAGCCTCTTAATTTGTGTCAAATAGGGGATACCAAAACTTAGCACATAGTAAATGTCGATCAAAATATCACCTTTTAGCAATAATAATCAACACATCCTTCTTGTTGTTAAACACAAAACCCCACCACCCAAGTGATAGGTCATGCATGACAGGGACATAACTCATATGGGCACTCCATAATTATGTTAGAATATGTAATTCATACTTATTGTATGATTAGGTTAATGACCTGTTGAGCAGGTAGTTATAGTTAGATGACCTGAGAGAATAGGTCAAGGAGGTTGTTAGATAATTGGTTGTGAGAAAGATTCTCTCCAACCAAATCTCCTAGTTTGGTGTGTGGTTGAGATATTTGCTCAACCTCTATTGCTATTATTAGAATAAGCTAGATCTGATAAAGCTCTACATAATGAGCCAATGTATTGTATAATATATTCAGTGATCTAATAGAGATGTATTGTATAATATATTCAGTGATCTAATAGAGATATGTAATCATATTTATCTCATTTGTTAATTTGGTATCAGAGCGTCAAGGCTGGGCGTGACTCCCTCATGGGAGGGCCTAGGAACATGAGGAGAGTAGAGGCATGTGTTTGACTTATTGGAGCTTGCAGCGCTGAAGTAAGCAGTAGTATTCGTTGTATAGCTGCGCCATCCCTCGATCGTGAGTTGTATAGCTGGTGTATTCGCTGAAGTTGTTCTCTTCATCTCCGGGCGTATGATTTTGATTGGTCGAGTTGAGTGCTATCCACACTGCCCAAGAAATTTAATTTTTTATTTGCAGTTTGGTAGAGCGTTATATATTCGCTGTACCTTTTGATTAAATTGCAATTTGGTATCATTGTACCCTCTGATTATATATTCGTTAAATCGCTGCTATCGCCACCATAACTCTGCATGGTGTGTTGTCCTTGGCTGTGAAAAGCGTTGTCTGTATGTTTGCTGGTGGAGCTGCCTACGTGCCTGCGTAGAGTTTCTTTCTCTCAAGTTCACAAGAGCTTCAATGAAATGGGCCTACACGAGAATCTTCTCAGAGGAATCTATGCCTATGGGTTTGAGAAGCGGTCTGCAATTTAGCAGAGGGGAATAGTGTCATTCTGTAAGGGTCTTGATGTGATACAGCAGGCCCAGTCCGGAACGAGCAAGACAGTGACTTTTTGTTCCGGAATTATGCAGCAAATCGACTATGGATTAATGGAATGCCAGGATTTGATTCTCGCCCCCACCCGAGAGCTTGCGCAACAAATCGAGAAGGAGGCTCTCAGGTTTTGGCAGAGGTTTTTGGAGTATTGTGGTTTCAGTAAGATTGATAAGAAGACCCAATAAGGTTTCATTAATATTGATACGAAGATCCAATAATGGCGGTTTGCTCTTCTGGAAGGCCCCATGTGTGGTGGGTCGAGAGGTATCTCAAGGACTGTCTATGCAGAGTTGGGGATTATGTTTCTCTCAGTTTTGGGTTGATTAGCGTTTTCAGCTGGGCTCTTGTTGAAATTCCTTAGATTGTTACCAATTTCAAATCTGGATCGACAGAAGGAATCTCGCTTGCATTTCTTATGACATGGGTTGTAGGGGATTTGTTCAATCTTATTGGGTGTTTACTGGAGCCAACAACCATCCCTACACAACTCTATATGACAGTGATGTATACCATTACCACTGTGGTCCTAAGTTGGCAAGTTGTATGTTATGGCTATATCTGCAAGTGGTGGAAAGCCAGGAAAGCTAAGTCATCGCCCAAGAAACAACGAGAAGACGGTACAAGCAATGATCGATTCAGGCAATGTGAAAACACAAATGTAGAACCCGTGAATGTATCAGAAAGTATAGCTTATTCTGCCGACCTAGCCATGAAAAGAGATGCAGATCTGGAGAAATTCTCTACTGGGAATCTTGCGTCTAGTTTACCTATTACTTTTATTTTTCCAGGCTGTGAGAGATCCATTGGAAGGAATCTATATTACATGTCTGCAAGATCTCTAGAAAGCGGCCATACTCCTATGCCCGGTTCATATCTGGCTTCACCATTCCGTGGGTTAGCTCGAAGTTCTCCAACCTTTACACTAAACCGGACAGCTGTAGACGACGAAGGATTGCTCACCGACCTTGTTTCTACAGATTATAAGAATTCAAAAACCACGCTACGCAGTGTTGCTGCAACATTATTATTTGTTGGTGGACATAATTTCTTGCTGTAAGCGATATCTCAGAAGGAGAATGCTCCTATGGAGCCGAGTGTTGGTTTGTTGAGGTCATTGCTGTGGAAACAGTGACACGTATAAAATGTGTGTTTGCAGTCACCAAAGATAGAGAGATCGCTTCCAGCTAGAAGCAAGAGACAAGTCACGAAGGAAGAGGAAGCTTGAGGAGAGGGTGAGATTGAAGGGCATGTGACAAATCGTTGTCCATGATATTGCAGAGGACTCATTTTTTTGAGTTTTGGAGAGGAGCTGCAATTGCTATTGTTGGAGCCATAGAGCGAGAGGCTGCTATTGTTGGATTTTGTTGTTGTTGTTCGCGCCATTACATGGAGGTGTTATAGTGAAATGAAGTGAGGTGTACGTGCTCATTCCGTCGGACTCACACATCCTCCAAATTAAGTCAGAAAAGTGAGAAAGTGAAATTGAGTTGTGCTTATATTTCTTGTTTAAAGGTGTGATAATAGTTATTAAAGTTGTGTGAAGTGGTTGTGTGTCTTGGTCAAGAATGATGATGAGATGTAAATGGACATATGTAATGGGATTGTAATATTGGGCATATGATTGGTGAGAGTATTGTTGATATTTTGTGTAGCTGATTGAATTGTTGTAGGGGGTGCATGATTGGTTGTACCCAACACCCCAGGTTATGGTCCAAGTTGTAATGCTTAGCCATAGGCAAGCTAAATTCCACAGGTTTGTTGTAAGTCCTGTTAGTAAGGCATAAACATGCATACGTGTTGTAGCGCAGAAGTGTGTGTGATCATAGGATGTGATACTCTCTCATAGGCAGAGAGGTTGTTGTATCAAGTTGTGGAGTTAACCACTCTGAGAGGTACGGGGGTGACAGGTGTACCCGTAGCCTAAACTTGATAATGAATCGAAGAAGCGAGAGACTTCAATTCAAGGCGGGGATGTGAGATGGAAGAATCTCAAAGTGTGAGACCAAGTTGTGAGTCTTAGAGTACGAGGGACCAAGTTATGTTTAAGGGAGATTTTAACATTGATGAACCATGTTTAAGGGAGATTTTAACATTGTTTAAGGGAGATTTTAACATTCGACCCATGTATTCCGGTAGATGGATTGTGTTTTATATGGACATCAATAATTATATGAAGGTACAAGGTGCAAGAGGAACAAAGAAAATTCAAGGATGAAGCCCACAGTAAAGCAAGCTCAAGTGAGTGTGTTTGAAGGATTAAAGCCCAATAATAAAGAATGGACCAGAGACAACACTTAGAAATCACTATGACCAAGCACAAGCAAAAATGACTCAATAAAAAAGTATTCATTAAGGAGGTGTGTTAGAATATGTAATTCATATTTGTTGTATGATTGGGTTAATGACCTGTTGAGCAGGTAGTTATAGTTAGATGACCTGAGAGAATAGGTCAAGGAGGTTGTTAGATAATTGGTTGTGAGAAAGATTCTCTCCAACCAAATCTCCTAGTTTGGTGTGTTGTTGAGATATTTTCTCAACCTCTATTGCTATTATTAGAATAAATTAGATCTGATAAAGCTCTATATAATGAGCCAATGTATTGTATAATATATTCAGTAATCTAATAGAGATATGTAATCATGTTTATCTCATTTGTTAATTAATTATTCCATCCAAACAAAGATAGAGTTCACGAAAAACCTTGGACCACATAATTTACCCTCCAACTCTGGTATTTGACTGACTTTGATATCCTTCCCCACTACTATAGAAACTTTGCCACCTTTGTATTTTACCACTCTCTTGCATTTCCATTTAGGAGAATGACCCTAGACAGAGTTACCACCTTCCCAATCGATGAGTAGAGATATTTTTTCCAAAATAACCTGCACCTCGACACCCCCATAGCTTGGAGCTTCTACAAATGGCCCAGGAATGAGAGGTGTGAGGGAAAAGGAACCATGCAAATCCCTATGCTCAAATTTTTTAGTTAAACACTTATGCAATAAATTGTTCCAATGATCCAAGTTTAATACTTGATCTACCTATGGATGATCAAGTCCCACTGACCTTGATCTCAAGATGGAGGATATTGGTTCTTGACATGGTTCATTACATAGAATAAATTCACCTTCCACCTTGGCTTACAAAACCTCCTTGAAAACACTCAAAGCTCGGCCTCCAAGAGGAAAAATTCAAGAGAAAATCACTTGCTTTAACACATAATTTTTTGAATAGTCCACCAGGGGGGAATAACCATCCATTGTTGGGTTTCTTTGCTCACCTTGGATGCCAAATGACCACTTACAACATTAGGTGTAGGACCCCCATACTTGCAATCAAAACCCTAATCCCACTTACCTTTCAACAATTTACCAATGCCTCATGCTAAGGAAATTGTTACAAAGGAATGCGTTACATTATCCATCATAGTTTTAATGCATTTTTACTCATAAGAAATATTTTATATTTATTAGGCTCAAATATTTCCTTCAATCTTTGAACAAGCCCCTTCTTTCGAGTCCTCCATTTTATGCTACTACCCTTTTTCTTCATTTCCTCTCAAGCTCTCTTGTTCTCCTCTTTTTCCTCTACCCTTTTGTTTCCAACAACACTCGTTTCAATAGAGTTGTCTTGGAAGGCCAACCATCAGATGAGTCTTTTCATCTTCCATGGATTTTGGTTCTTGGGCAAACTTTGCAAATATTAAATTTTCCTTACAAAGTTGAAAAGAGAAACTATTTGGAGGATCCATTTTAGATCATAAAACCCTTATTTTATCCTTTAGAACAATATAAATGGTCTATTGATTAACAAAAATAAAACAAAAGTGGCAAAATAAATAAAACCCCTTGAATTTCTCACAATCTAACTACCCTTAGCTTAATTTGCTTCAACAAGAATTCATAAAAAAGTGAGAGAAAGGTTTTAAAATGTGTACAAGGTGGAAGAAAACTTATGACATGTGTTATTTTATATGGATATGACATTAGTAGTTGTCTTGGTGCCCAATCCCCTATAATTTTTTGGAGAGGACATTCAAGAGTCAACTAGAAGAAGATTACTAGTTCGAGGTTCCCTAGAGCATTGAAGCAGTTGATTAGAAGAACCAAGGGATCCATTTGACATGGTCAAATGGTCCACTCAACAAAGGGACTCACTTGTGTTAAGTGATTCAATCAAAGACAAAGATCATGGTTCAATTAGGTGGGTATTTGGGTAGTGGAGTAAAGTAATCAACTAGGAAGCCATCCATCCGGTAGGGTTGAATCGTCCATTTAGTGGATGGACTCTATTATGTGGAATTATTTAGTGGAGGAATGGGTCATGAATCAACCAGTCTTACTAAACCCCTTAGTCACCTAGATGTATGAGCATAGAGATGCAATGATTCCAAGCTTGTGTCATTGCATTAATGGGTGGGTAAGTCATTTAGTTGAGGTTTCAATCATATACTTTGGTAAGTCAATATATGAGGGACTGATACTCACTAGATAAAGTGGGTGGTTGGTTACCTTGATTAGCGAGTGATACCACCATGGCACTAGATAGTTGGTCAATTTAGGGGTGTTCCTAACATTACTAAGATAGGAAATAACCTTGGGTAGAGTACCTTTTCCAATAAAGTATCTCCAAAGCATTACAAATGAAACACTAGGGAGGTCTTTAGGAAT
>ML778877.1:740224-752813 GCA_009831015.1 Picea engelmannii
AAAATTACAGCAGTAGTACTGAAAAATTGAAAAACTATAATGATAATATGTGTTCGATTAGTACATGCTCGACTAGCTCGTGATTGAGAAGCAAGTATGTATGAATGCCCCTTATCCTACGCGAGGAATTTCTGCAGATATTTTACGGGATAAAAAACGAAAGAATGTCCTTAACCCACCAGAGTCGTTGAAGGTCAGTTGATGGGCCATGTCTGCCTCTGCCATGAGAAAACTTTGAGACTCGGAAGAAGAAAAGAACAAATAAATTGTTAACAGTCTGCAATGACATGGAATAACAGTTCTGGTAGATATGTGGTGAAATAGACATTGTCTGAATCAATTCATCTTAATAAGAAAAGACTCAACTGGGGACGGCTTGCAAGTTGAAGAAAAAACAGATAAATTGTTGACAGTCTGCATTGAGAAGATATAAGAGTGCCCGTGCTTCTAGATATCTGTTGAAATAGAATACCATATCATAGACACTGCGAGGAAAGCGCCTTAATCAATTCATCTAACCCATGTCTCTCATTTCCCGTGAGAAAAATGGCAGCCATGAATATCATGCGGGTGGGTGTATTGCAATCTTGTGTTGTTCAATTTTTGTTTTGTTGGTGTGAGTAAGTTTTTTTTTTTTCTCATCTTTTAGTTTTTTTATATTAGTATAGTGCCATCTTAATTTTAGACTATCATGTTGGACTATCATCTAGTGATAAGGATTTTTTTCTTCTTAGTTTTTAGTTTAATATAATTTCATCTTAAAATTTAGATCAGTATAACTCCATTTTAAATTTAACTCTATTATGTAGTAGTAAAGATCAAATCCACTGAAATAGGTTTGATGATATACTAAATATACTAACTAAAATTGCTTATAAAATTAGAGCTGAAATTGATAATATATTTCATTATATAATTTGATTATTTTTTTCATTATGACAAGCTAGTCTAATAATTAGTAATTAAAAGAATGTATTCTTTTTTAAGACACACTAATATCATGTATATGCTTGCTAAACTAAGTCTCTGCAGCGAACGCTTTGCTCTACGGACTCAGACTGTATTATTATGTTCCACATATGCAGAGTTTTATCAATTTTATTAGTATTGATTCAATTAATTGTGCAGACATTGATCGAATAGGAGTCAACAACGGCATGGTTGGAGACAATCTGCCACATGCAGACGCGGTGGTAACCTTGTCGAAGAAGACCAACATTAGAAAATATAGGATTTTCCAAGGAAGCCCAGAAGTACTTTCAGCTTTTGCTACTCCGGGATCGATGTAATCGTGGGAATCAAAACCAACAGATGGCAGGAAATATCCTCCAGCCTGGAGGCAACAGAAAGTTGGGTTAAGACCAACATTGTTCCCTTCTATCCCGCCACCAATATAAAATACATTGCAGTGGGAAATGAGGTTTTCAAGAGCAATGAAAACATCCCGTATCGTGTTCCTTCCATGAAGAACATTCAAGCCACGCTTAAGATCGCCAATCTGCAGAATAAGATGAAGGTCTCCACCACCTATGCCTCAGAATCTGTTATAGACAACTCCTTCCCGCCTTCTAATGGAGTATTCATAGGAGACGTGAAGAACACCATGAGGTATATACTCTAATTTCTGTCAAATAACTCTCAGATCGACGTCAGGCACAAACTACTTTGTGCAACACAATTTCAAATACTGCGCACCAAACAGTCTTCACAATAGAGTTCTAAAAACCAACGAGTGCACAATTTGTTGTGCGTTGTGAATAAACAAACTTAATGAAATGATTTATGGATGCAAAATAACACAGTGATATGCTTAGCACATAAACTCAAAAATATGACAGAAACTTGTCAACACACAAAATACTTGATATTAATAACTTCGGTGCAATGCACGAATACAAAATACAATAACAAGGATGAGCTTCAACTCAAAAGATTTATGCTAACTTTACAGACTCGGAGCTTATGCTTAGACTTCTTCAACTCCTCAATTGTTGTTGTTTCTCCTTCCTCTCTACCTCTCTGCTTCTGCTCTTCATCTACTGCTTCCTTCTCTCCCGCATCATGCATCATCGATTAACTAAAAGACTCAGACTTATATGGACTTCGACTAAGACTTCCTGTAGAAATAAGACTGACTCAATATTAAACACTACTATTAATACAACTCACTCTTCAACTACTTAACTAAGGTCGAGAAAGATAAAGATTTTCTCTTGTTGGTTATGGAGCCTGATTATCTTCCTGATTAAGAGGTCTTTGTTTGTAGCTGTGTTTATACCCCATGAAGACTTTACACCTTGGAAGACTATACACCCCTCCATGCGGGGGAGCTGCAGGGGGGGCTTGCCCCGCCTGCAAGGTCCGGGGGGTGATTCCACGGCTAGAGGGTCCATGGGCAAGTGGGTCCCCATTGGGGATTCTGGGGTGAAGCCCCCGAAGGAAAAATTTCCTTGTAAATGTATATTGTAATTTCATAGTAAATATGGACCATTTATTATAAGGTCGCAGATCTGACGGTAGAAGTTATGTTAGGGTTTTTCCCCTAGAAGAAAACCATATTTTATGAGGGAAATTGTATTGTGGCTATGCATCATTGCGGATATTGTATTCTGAGTGAGGAGATTGTGAAAGAAAGAAGATGAAGTTACAACATGTGTGTTCTAGGTTGCATCCCTTCATTTGTTGAATAATAAAGTGAAGGACCTGCCAATTTCTATGGTGGACGTAGCCCACACTGGGTGAACCACATATATCTGTGTCTATATTGTATTGTGTATCATCCGTGTTTTATTTTCACATTTTTTTTTATTGCTCCGTGATCTTGTTTTTCTAACAACTAGTATCAGAGCGAAAAGTAACTCGCAGGAAAATAACGTTCTTGTTTCGAGTGGGAGCAATGGCGGAAGATAGAAAGTTTAGGGTCGAGAAATTTAATAGCCAAAACTATCAGTTATGGAAGATGCATATGAAAGATTATTTATATAAGAAGGATCTATTCCTACCATTGTGTGGAATAGAAAAGAAACCGACGACCATTAAGGACGAAGAATGGGAGGTTTTTGATAGAAAGGAACTAGGAATGATATGGTTAAGCCTGACAGCGTCGACGACTTTCAATATTTAAAAAGAAAAGACAATGAAGGAGATGATGGACACATTGGATAAAATGTATGAAAAACCCTGAGCATCCAATAAGATATTTCTAATGAAAATATTATTTAATATGAAGATGTCAGAAGATGGGTTTGTTGCAAATCATTTAAATGAATTTAATACGGTTACTAATCAACTAAGTTATGTAAAAGTGGAATTTGATGATGAGGTCAGGGCTCTTTTAATATTGTGTTCATTTCCAGAAAGCTAGAATGGCTTGGTCATGGTTGTAAGTAACTGTGTCTCTAGTTCAAACACTCTAAAATTTGATAATTTTGTTGGTGTTATCCTTAGTGAGGAAATGTGATGGAAAAACACAGATGAGACATCAGGTAATGCGTTAAACATGGAGAACAGGGGAAGACAAAAGGATAGAGAGAAGGGCTCATGGAACCGTGGGAATTCTAGGAAGGGAAGATCAAAATCTAGACTCGAAAAGATAGAGTGTTGGAATTGTGGGAAGAAAGGACATCTGAAGAAAGACTGCAAAGCTCCAAAGAAACAAAGAGATTGACATCGGGAGAAAAATTAGGAAGCAAATGTAACAAGTGACGTGTTACAAAATGTTTTGATTCTTTTTGTAGATAACATTTTTTTGTCTTGGGTAGTAGATTCAGGGGCTTCATTTCATGCCACACCCCATAGGAAACATTTTCTAGATTATGTTCAAGGTGATTTTGGACAGGTTCATTTGGGTGATGATGCACCATGCAAAATTGTTGGAATGGGAAAGGTAAAAACAAATCAAAGGAATGGAAACCAATGGTTGTTGAAATAGGTAATACATGTTCCATATCTAAGGAAAAATCTAATTTCAACAGGGAAGTTGGCAAGTGAAGGTTGTATATCTATATTTACAGATAAGACATTTAAGGTCACCAAATGATCAATGGTGATAGAAAAAAGAGAGAAGGCATGTACATTATATTTATGTACTGGTAATACTGACTCTTCTATCTCTTTAGCTTCTACAAGAGTGTATAAAACAATGTGGTATCATAGGCTTGGACACATGAGTGAGAAGGGGATGCAAATACTTCACAAAAGAAATTTGTTGCGAGATCTTAAACCAATTGATTTTGATTTATGTGAGCGTTGTGTTTATGGAAAACATAAGAGAGTCATATTTCTTAGAGTTGGAAAAGAAAATAAGATTGAAAGGTTAGAGCTTGTGCATACATATGTATGGGGACTAGCTCATGTATCATCTCTTGGCGGCTCCCATTATTATGTTACTTTTATTGATGATGCAACTACAAAAAAAAGGGTTTATTGCATTCGAAAAAAAATTGATGTTTTTGATACTTTTAAGAAATGGAAAGCTTTGGTTGAGAATGAGATAAGAAAAAGGTTGAAGTATCTCAGATCAGATAATGGTTTTATGAGGAAAATCACTCTATGGCATGGGATAAACCACAACAGACATAATGACTGCAGAAATCAACTCTAATCCCAAGTATGCTATATAAATGTAAATGCTAACAAGACAAGATAAATAGACTACCTCGTCTAGACATTCAATTAAGACCATTGTTGAGTACACAACTGAAATATCTATACCTGCAACTTGTCCTCATCAACCAAGATACACAAGCATATGGTGATAATATATAAAGTTAACACATAAAACAACATAATCCATTACCCTTCATAACAAATACGCCCATGGAATAATAATTGAAATATTTGTAACACATCAATTGGATGAGACAATAGTATTTCTATTAAAATATAATCAACAGAAGTGTATGAGTGATAAACTTTAGTGTCAGTATGTCTCAGAACCAAGAAACTAAGTCCATTCTAGCTGGGCCTCCACTACTTCAATCCTCCACCAAAGGCAAGCTCATATAAGAGAGACAATGAGGTTCTTCATCAAAGAGGGAAGAGCTCGGGGGATGAAAAATATGTTCAGAATTTAAAGGACAAAGGGATACAAACTCAATATGAAGTGAATAATTTCTCTAGAGTAACTTTTCTCTAAAAAGTTGAATTCTCTCCTCTTCCACAACTTGGATATGGCCCATTTTATAGCCTTCAAATGGAACTGAAGGGTCGATTCAGAACGTTTCTAGTATATGGAAGGTCAAGGATCATGGATCTCTCGACGTGACATGGAAACCCGACACTCTTTTTAATTTTGGGCACAAAAATTGATGTATGTGGGTTGTAATGGTGCAACTTGTGTATGCGCATGATGTGTAGTTGTTAGGGCGCATATATGTGGAAAAATATGATTTTTAGTTTTGAGAAGTGCAAAAGGGGACTTCAAGTCTGCATACGGAAATGGGAAAGGCCTTCTGAGCAAGTTGCATGGGGTGAGGAAAATATTGCTATAACAGATGCCCCCTAATGTGTAAGTCCATAGGAGTATCCGCGATGGCCAAAATACATTATAATTCCCAGAAATGGAGTAATGGAGACCTATCTGGACGAACTAGTTGCTCATAAGAATATTACAATCCATAATGACTTTGTACACATGGATGCCAATTTGAATTACACTGCAGATCCATGTGGAAATATACCAAACAATTATTCATGGCCATGAATATGCAATACAAAAGAGATACATACCATAGGAATTTATAGTCACGAACAAGGCCCAATGAAAACCAATCTCAAAATTAATCTGAAGATATATGTATATAATGGAGTACAATCTGATCTCCCATGATCACTGAATTCATATAGGTACTCATCCAATGAATGATAGAAACATCTCAGGAAATATACAACTATAAACTAATGTCTTCAATTCTTCTACACGATCCACCAAAGGTGCAAGTCTACATCATGTGAATAGAGGAGTTGAGGTTGAAAATAATGAGACTTCATTTGATTACTGGTCATTAAGGTATACCATTAACAAACACGAGACAACCTACCAATAATGAAAGTATGTATCAAGGCATTGAGTACATTCTTACAAGTGTGAATAAAGGTGTTGAGGTCGAACACTTGAAGAATCCATCGATCAGGATACATTGATGTATTCCAAACTTTTGATGGTGAGAGAACCTGCGATTAATGACTACAAGCCTCTAGGTACTCATAGGACTCTAGGTTTCATTTCCATAATAGATGAGTTGAATTTGATGGAAGGAGACCCGCTGAAAGGAGAGAATTAAGGCATCTCTCATCATTCAACATGAGGTACAAAGCAATATCTTGATGATTTGGAGGAATGTAGATGAAGATAATGTTCACGAACCAATGACCCTGTGCGTCTCTCGCATGAACCAGATGAAAGTAGTGGACAAAAGAGACCCTCTAAGTAGAAACCAATAAGGAAATCTGTCGAAAAAGGAGAGGAAACCACTAATAATTCTAATGGAATCCAAGAAACTGCATGAATCCTAATGTGTGAATATATTTCTTTGCGTCGAACACAAGGGAATCCCCCCAGTTAACGAAAAATGAGGATATGCCGACTACTGGGTTCAAGGTTACCTACCCATAATGAAATTAGGACGAAGGTGCATGGTATACTACAACTTCATGTGACTTTGAGATACACTAAGGGTATGGTCGACATACAAAGTCAAGAGTTATGAGAAATGGCCAACACATTCTTATAAACATCCTTTGACCAAGAGCATGTGACACATGGAGGACTCTGAAAACATAGACTTGATAATGAAACTTTGTGATGTAGGAGGCACCAATGAAACTCTCCATAGGGATTGGAAGAGAAACCAGTCAGAGGAGTAAACTCTAATTAATGAGATCATCTTCCTAAGGTCATGCTAAACCCAAACTTTGAATGACAAGTGGACTCAAAAGTTTTTGCTATGTTTAAAGGAGACATGACTGCTGCCAACATGAGATAATATTCTTTTCTCGCTCGTATTTTTTTGTCTTTTCATAGACAAATGAATGCTACGATACAAGAGAGGAAACAAGTTTCATGAGTAAGCAACTGGTTCCAATAGTCGAACATACCTATTCTCAATGCAAGGAGGTGCATGCAGGATGTGGACACTCGGGGGAATGTTTCCTCTAAGAGTACATGGTGTCAAGTTGCAAAGGATACAAGGAAGGCTCTGCTTGGCTAGAGATGTAAATTGTTGAGGTAGTAAGTTTATAGCGAGAAATTGGGAACTGACAATAGGCTCAATACTGCAAGAAGGATGATGGATTGCAATTACAACTTAACGCCAAAGAATGTCCTTTTTCAAAAAAATAGTCCCCTAGGCCCGAAAAAGTGTAAAACAATACCCAGGAGAACTCTTCTAGCCACTAGTGACTAGAGTATTCCTTTTTCAAAATTAGTCTACTTGGTCCAAAAAAGGGTTAAGCTTACACCAAATAGACATCCTTTCAAATCTAGTTAACGAGTGTGAAATAGAAAAGTTCACTCAACAATATTTTCTCTTTTTTATAAAGTCGGTAAAGAGCTTAACTAAGACTTGGGGATGATGTTCTAAGAAACATATCATGGGGGAGGCTAGATCTCCTGTGCAGGACTTCCGTCGAAAGTGAGAAAATCACATATAGATGACACAATCTTGGGAAAACCCAAATCTTTCCAATTCAAGGAGGATAAAAAACTTGTAGAGGTTACCTTGTCTACAATATATCGAATAATGCCCCTTATCCAGAAGAGTGTAGAAGAAGGAAGTTGAGGCTCTACAAGATCATCCCAATCAAAGGAAACCATCCTAGGACTTGGAGGGAGTGTACCCGGAGAGAGTGGAATTCTCCCTTGTTCATAAGGTTTAGAACTACAAATTCCAAGGACATGGTCAAAAGACACATCACCCCCCAAAATAAGAGTGGGATTGACCAAAGATTGCATCGACAATGTCACTTCCTTATACTTGTCACTCTCCAAGAGAAGAGTGTGATTGACTGAAGATTACATTGACACAAACACTTCTTCAACCATTGGTTGAATAGGATGTGAGACAACCAGGTCAAGCATTGCATGACCCCCCAAAAAAGGAGTGGTGTCAGTCGAAGATTGGATTGACACAACCGCTGGTTGAACATGATGTGAGACAACAAGGGCAAGAGACACATCACCCCCTAAAATAAGAGAGGTGTCAGTCCAAGATTGCATCGACATGATTGTTGTATAAAAAAAAGAAGGACTAGAATTTTGGGAAATAAGAGACGACTCAGAACCTAAAGGGCCCCCAGGAAAGGACCACGCTTCTTATACCACAATAGTAGCAGGGAACAAATGAGTAAGGTGATCTCCTTTGCAAATCATACAAAGGAACTTGGTCTTACATATTATACGTCGAAGCTTCTCAATCATATGAACACCCCCAACATGACTTTCAGTGGATGGTGACATGCTCCCAACATGAATTGCAAAGGCTAGTAGTTGATCTTCAACATGACTTGTAGAGGTCGTTGACGAATCCCCAACATCACTTGCAGAGGTTGGTGATGAATGTGTAGTGTGACTAGAAATGACTAGAGTTGTGCTCCCAACATGACTTGCAGCGGATGGTTGTTGGTATTCAACATGACTTGCAGAGTTTGTTTGTCTATCTCCAACATGACTAGCAGAAGTTGGTGATATAATTCTAATATGACTCATAGTGACTGGAATTGCTGTGGTCAGTTGCGACATTTTAGACCAACGTTCTGGGAAAGACTGATTTTGAGAAATTTTAGGCTAGGTAGGGTTCTGGTAGACACCATGGCCCTGTCTGGTAGGATAATATCCTCCTCCAAACTGATTCATAAAGGGTTGTAAGGGCATCATCACCGAGGAAGCCGCTTGCGAAGAGAAAAGGACATGGCAAGGGTTACTCATGTGAGGATATATGTTTCCCCCAGATGAAGGAACTTCATGAAGGGGGTTTCCCATACTATAAAATTGACTCCCCCTGGATGAAACACCAGAGGATA
Source organism: Picea engelmannii (assembly GCA_009831015.1). NCBI lineage: Eukaryota > Viridiplantae > Streptophyta > Pinopsida > Pinales > Pinaceae > Picea > Picea engelmannii. Next base: position 749,246 of record ML778877.1, read on the forward strand.
GACGAAGGTATTTCATGGGAAAAACGTTCGTAGGAACTGGCATAGAGGAAGAAGGATAGATGGACATGATGTAATATGTAGAATGACCTCCCATTTGAGCACTTTCTCCTAAAAAAATGAAGCTAGGATTGGATCCGTAGGAAGGAAGATTCCAACCTCCTACCCTAAGAGTTGGTTGAGGGACATGACTCCCACCAAACGGAACGGGAGAATAAGGAGGCATCATGCCTCGAGACCTGAAACTAGGATTCACATAAGTCGATGAGACAGAGGATGGAAAGTGCGAAGACATGTTTGGCATACCAAGAGATAAATGATTAGAGGCCCAAGGTATTGGCCGAGTATCATGATTTGGTGTACCACTCAAAAAAACATAAGTATTCATCCCCATGGAATGAGAAAAGACCATGGGTTGGGTAGCGCTAACTAAGGGATCCACATGAACTCCACTATCCATAATAATTAAAACTCACAATGCAATAAAAAATCCTAAGGCCAACTAACAATCCAAGAGAACGCCAAAAAATAAACAAAAGGACAAATTCACACAAACAATATAAACTGGCTGAAAAGGGGCCTCCCTCACTAGAGTAGGTATGCCTCGCCCAAGAGGGGCATGAGACTCCCTTCAAAATATCAGAGGTATCATAATCGGTTATAAGGGCTCTCGTGGGCTTAACAATGCAGTTGGTCAGATCCCCCCAAAGAGGTAATCCTCCATAAAGGTTGTGTGTTGTCCGACCCTTATCTGACTTGGTACCTGCAGAATAATCCCTGCAAGTAACCTATGTGGCTACCTATTTCAATAAACTAAAGCCACCACAATATAACCAATGCGCAGGAGAAAAATTATAACTCAGGTCTACCGTATGGGCAAGGTAACAAAGCCCAAAATCTTGAAAGCACTGCCTCTCACACAAGTAAAGGTACTAGCAGGACCTCCATATACGGGTAGATCCCCATAAATATCTCTAACGTTAAGAAGGTATTAGAGGGATATCTCTGCGGCCAACTTTGCGTGATCTCATGATTAACTCCGGTGTGCACGGAGCCTCCCGACGTCACTAATTATACAATGGATTTCACCACTCCCTTAGTCAGAAACATATGTTGATTTTAATATCCTTGGAGAATTTTACTCACAAAATCCTATTCCAAGGATCTATATCTTAAGCTAGTTTCTGTACCTTGAAAATAAAATCGTTTCTAATCAATTTTAAATTTATCAGCATTATTTTTAATGGATTTGCTTACTCAAAAGATGTGGTCATGAAACTGATGATGTTGTGACTCAGTGTATAAAAATAAATGAATATGAATATAATGCAAAGTCCTAACTTCAATTCTAAAAAACCGATAAGCTTTTTACAAATGCAACTTTCAATTCAATTCTGCAATTTCAATAAGATACAGTCTTTCCATGTATATCAAGATCAATACTAAACAACCCAAAGATTAAATGCCGAAATGAAAAATGTATATTTTTGTATTTTCAATATAAAGAATGAAAATGAAAGCGTTGAATAACAACTTGATATATAGACTCTACTGTAAGAAAAAAGAGACAAACCAAGAAGGATACCAAGAAGAAAATACTCAACCCAAGATGCAAGGACAACCAATGAAAAAGATGATGAGAAAGAAGAACCACCCGAAAATTCAACCAAAGAAAGGTTTCCTATCACTCTGCAGAAACTCAAGAACTATGACAGAGACCCAATAAGATTCAGAAACTATCAAAACTCACCCAAAAAATACCAAACTCAACAATCAAGAAAAAATGATTGATGTACACGACTGTTTAATAAAAAACTGTGTATGTACGCGCCCTATAGAATGATATCTCGTGTATGTACGCATCTGTCAACGGAAAAACCACGTATATGTATTAAAACACTGTAAGGTTAAGGATAATGCCAAGAAACTTAGAGTCAAAATGAAAATATCTTGTCAAGCAATCCGATGACAACGAAACTCAAGCTAACTAAGATAAATCAAAGGAGAAAAACACTCCAAACCCCAAAATAGAAGATTCACTCCCTCGTATGGTCGTCTATTCTGTTATGAGGAAAATCACTTTATGGCATGGGGTAAACCACAACAGACGGAATGAATGTAGAAATCGACTCTAATCCCAAGTATGCTATAAAAATGTTAATGCTAAAAAGACAAGGTAAAGATCCTACCTCATCTAGACGTTCGATGAAGACCATTGTTGAGCATGCAAATGAAAGCTCTATACCTGCAACTTGTCCTCAACAACCAAGATACACAAGGATATGGTGATAATATAGAAAGTTATCACATACAATAACATAATCCATTAACATTCATAACAAATACTCCCATGGAATAATAATTCAAATATTTGTAAGACATCAACTAGACGAGAAAATAATATTTCTATTAAAATATGATCAACATAAGTGTATGAGTGACAAAATTTCAAGTCGACACGTCTTAGAGCCGAGAAACTAAGTCCCTTCCAGCTGGGCCTCCACCACTTCAATCCTCCACCAAAGGAAATCTCATATAAGAGAGACAATGAGATTCTCCATCAAAGAGGAAAGATCTTGGGGGATGAACAATGTGTTCATAATTTAAAGGACAATGGGATGCAGACTCAATATGAAGTGAGTAATTTCTCCATAGTAACTTTTCTGTCAAAAGTTGAATTCTCTCCTCTTCCACAACTTGGATATGACCCATTTTATAGCTTTCAAATGGAACTGAAGGGACGAGTCAGAGAATTTCTAGTATATGGAAGGTCAAGGATCATGGATCTCGTGACGTGACATGGAAACCCGTCACACTTTTTAATTTTGGGCACAAAACCTAATGTACACGGGTTGTAATGGTGCAACTTGTGTATACACATGTTGTATAGCTATTGAGGCGCATATATGTGGAAAAATATGATTTTTAGCTCTGGGAAGTGCAAAAGGGGACTTCAAGTCTGCATAGGGAAATGGAAAAGGCCTTCTGAGCAAGTTGCATGAGGTGAGAAAAATCTTGCTATAACAAATGGAGGTGAATATTGCAACAAGGATTTTGACGATTACTGTTCATACCATGGGATTTATAAAGAGAAGATAGTTCCAGGAACACCACAAGAAAATGGTGTGTCAGAAAGGATGAACATGACAATCATGGAGTGTGCAAGGAGTATGAGATTGCATGTTGGTTTTCCCTTACAGTTCTGGGAAGATTATGTAGATACTATTGTTTACTTAATAAACAGAGGACCTTCAAGCTCCTTGGATGGTAGAATTCCATAGGAGGCATGGACAAGTAAAAAGGTAAACTATATTTTTTTCAAAGACTTTCGGTTGTGAAACATTTGTCCATATTGATAAAGAAAATAGAAAAAAACTTGGGGTAAAATCCAAGAAGTGTACCTTTATTGGATACAATTTTAATGATTTTGGTCAGGGGTGATTTTAAGAACCCCCCCTAAATTTATATGTATAATAAATGGGCGAATCCCCATGATACATAGGAAAAATTGAGGGCTATTTTATCAATAATATAAAATGTATATATAATTTTTTGGCGAATATTTTAGTCA
>ML778878.1:0-13680 GCA_009831015.1 Picea engelmannii
TTGATGAGTCGATGATAGGTCTATGTCAAAGAAGATGTGTCCAGGAAAAATAAAATCCGTCAGGTTATTCCAGCACGCTGTTGTTTTCCTTTGGATACAAGCGAGTATAGATCCACTTGTGTGATTGTGTTGGGCTGTGGAATCTTTGTTGTGCATGACATTCACTAGATCCTAATTTCTAAGAGGAATTTTGGCACTCGTCGTTGTCTGCATTTACAGTCAAGTCTATAGTAAGATCGATTGTTTTGTAGCTATATGATGAGGAAGGAAAGACTCGACCGTCTGAGGGAAAGAATCAAACCTGTGACAAAGGGTGCAGAGAAGAATCTTGAGAGAAGTCTTGATAACCAATTAGGAATATAATAATAATAATAATAATAATAATAATCTATTTTTAAGGTCACGGCCAAGCCAGCACACCAAATTGGTGTATGAGACCCCCTTGTTTGTGGGACAAGGGATCCCCCTCTGCCCAGTGATTTGACTAGTAAATTCTACGAAGGTATACATACCCTACCCCCCTATGGATTTGAACCTGTGACCTCTTAAGAGGAAACACATGTTCTTAACCATTAGGCCCACTCAGGCTATATGAGCCTAATCCAGATATTGACCTATGTAGATGTACGAGAAAAGATCGAGGAAGAACTAATCCAGGTGGATATAATGATAATGGTCAAATAAACCACAACATCCAATAAAACATAAAAATGAAGCTTAGACTACTTAAAGATAAGCAAGTACCAAGGACAAGTAAAGAATCATAAAAGGCTAGCCATGAATATCATGAAAGAAGATTGACGATCAATGCAAATGTAATATAACAAATATTCATTAAGGAGGAGTATTAAAGAATATAAGGACAACTAAACAATCACAAAAGGCTGGCAATGAATATCATGAAAGAAGATTCACGATCAATACAAATGTAATATGACAAATATTATTAAGGAGGAGTAATAGTATTGAAGAATATAACTCAACACATGAAAGAAGATTGAGGATCAATGGAAGTGGAAATGTAATATGACAAGTATTAGAAGAGTACAAATCAAATTTGTTGTGATACCTAGACCTCTAAGTTGCTAAATAGGTTATTAAGAAAAATGACCAATGAAAAGAGGAAGAGGTAATAAAAGTATGCCATGCTTATAAAAATAAAAATATAGAATTAAGGTAGTTGATAAATAGGTTATTAAGAAAAATGATCAATGAAAAGAGGAAGAGGTAATAAAAGTATACCATGCTTATAAAAATAAAAATATAGAATTAAGGTAGATGAAAATACTATTATTGTAAATAATGACTAGTACATCCTCAAACTAGGTGAATGCTCAAAGGTTTCCGGTGGTAAAATTCCTAAGCTCAGAAAAATCCTTGGTTCAATAAACAATCGACAAAATTCACATTAAGCTAGCGAGGAACGAACTAACTACGAATATGAAAGGGTTGGAATTAAGTTTGTTAATCATTTGAACGTGACAATTAAATAGTCCCACAAAATGAAAGAAAGTTATGAAGATGAGATTTCATTCATTGATTTGGAAGGATGATTGATAACCATAGGATTGGAATTTATGGTGAAAATATGATTAAATGTGCCCATTTTCAATAGGTTTACACCTATAGAGGTAAATATAATATCCAAAAATGATAGACATTATCTACTGAAATCTATGGAGAATGGAGAACCTTTAATCTCTTATGTAAATCAACAATGAAATTTTATTTTTTTTAATGCATAAATACTCTTAGTGAGTTAGAACATATATAGAAAATTGGTGTGTTTATTCTTTCCTACCGAGAGAAATACCAGGAACTCTTAGTTCTGTAAATTTAAAAATGCCTTAGTTTAACTGCTTTAAGTTAGATTTCTTTTTTCTTTTTTTAAGATATTTTCTATTTGATTTTGTCCAAAATTTGGTATATATATTGTTGGATCTCTATATTTGAGTGGTTAGTTCTTTATAATAGGAGTATCCTAGTGATTTTTGTTTTAAGATATTTTATATTCAATTTTGTCCAAAATTTAATAATATATTGTTCAATCTCTATATTTGAGTGGTTAGTTATTTATAATAGGAGTATCCTAGTGGTATTTCAATAGGCTGAATAATTTTTTTCTTAAACAATAGAAAACAGTAAAAAAATGATAGCTTTATGTGGTCGGATTCATGCAAAAAAAGACAAAACGTAAAACAATTATAGAACACCTTTAAAATTACCCATATTAAAATGATTAAACTAACAAATCTCGACGACTCTCAGTGCGTAGACAGTTGCATCAATATAGAATATTCGTAATAGAATCCGTGGACAAAATGTGACGTCACATTATGAACTCAACAAAGTGTAACGTGAAAATAGGAATATGAAAGTGTTCCAATTGTGGAAACTTGTTGGAAATAGTAATTGCAAGTCGATGAGATCTTCATGTCTCCACCAATTTGTCTATCATTCAATCTGTCAGTAGCCAAATTGTCAGTCAGTCATTGTGATAGTATGCAAGTGAAAAGTTGAACATTTACTCAAAGTTAGTCGAAAAGAAAATAAGCTATAAATATAGTTGATCTTTATCTTCTCCAATTCTGTTAAGTGGTTGAAGAGTTAGTCTTATTAATGGTAGTGTTTAAGGTTAATTCATTCTTATCTTCTGTAGGAAGTATCTATTGGATTCAATATAAGTCTGAGTTGTTTAGTTAGTCGATGATGCAGAACATAAAAGAGAGGTAGAGAGAAGAGCCGAGAGCAGCAACAACTGAGGAGTTGAATAAGTCTGAGCACAAGCTATGTGTCTATAAACTGAGTTGAAAATTCATTGGAGCCGAATCTCATCTTTTTTATTGTATTCTGTAACTACGTGCACTGCACTGAAGGTTATTAATATCAAGCAATTCGTATTTCTGAGTTTAGGTGCTAAGCATAGTAGTTTGTTATTCTGCATTTATAATTTGTTTCTTAAAGTGTTTTATATTACATCGTGCAACCTTTCGTGTAATCTGTGAACTACGTGACAAGTCTCGAGTGATTCAATGACGAATCTTGTGGCACATAGTATTTTTTCACTACGCTGCACAGAGTTTCCTTGCATCCTGTGGATCCAAGTGTTTATCACTGTGCATTGGATCCTAGATCTGGTATCAAAGAAGTTTGATAAAATGTAGGTTGATCAAGAGAAGGTTCTATCAAAACAATTTCAAGAGCAGAAACTCTGTTGAAAAGTGAAATATGGCTTATACCTCAAATCTGCAACCTCCCACTTTTACAGGAAAGAATTATGAGGTGTGGTCCTTCACTATGAAGGCTTTGCTCTGAGGTCAATATGTATGGGAGATATTCTAGAATGGTTATGTGGAATCAGTATATCAGGCAACATACAATGGCCTCACACAAGCTGAGAAGGATGTATTGAAAGATCAAAGAAAGAAGGATGGAAATGCATTGTTTTACATACATCAACCCGTGCATTAGAGGATACTTCCAAGAGTTGAATACGCAAAGAAATACAAGGAGGCATAGAACATATTAAAAACCTCTTATCAAGGTATGGACAAAGTAAAGACTTCAAGACTTCAAATTCTTAGAAGAGATTTTGAAACTTTTTAAATGAAAGGTACATATACAATAGATTCCTTTTATACCCATGTCATTGGACTGATAAATAAGATTAAGTCTCATGGTGAAACCATAGAAGAAAAAAAAGTTGTTCAAAAGGTACTTAGGAGTCGTCCTAATAAATTTGATAACCTTGTTTTGACTATAGAAGAAAGCAAAGACTTGAGTCAGTTCAGTCTAGATTAACTGCAAGCTTCCCTCATTAATCATGAAAACAGATTGAATAGGTCAAGTATGTCATTAGAGAATGCATTTTCCACATAATAATCTATAATTCATGGAAGAGGAAGGGGGGGAACTAAATCTAGAGGTGGAGGAAGAAGTTTTGTTAGAGGTGGATGCAGTAGCCATCCTTGAAATGCTGGTGGAAAAGGTCAAAACCCAAGTACCATTCATTCAGGTGGTCAGAGAACTGGAAAATCAAAGATTCAGTTCCATTACTGTAAAAAGTATGGAAATTATGCATATGAGTGTAGAAAGAGACAGTATAACCAGAACAAGAAAAGTCAATATGAGTTATAGAAATGACTATAGTCTCACCATTTGAATGCAATATTGCTCAAGCAAGTCCATGTAACGTATGGTATTTAGATTCAAGTTGCAGTCACCACATGGCATGAAACATAGAATTGTTTTCTAGTTTGGATGAGTCAATCCAATCCAAGGTTACACTTGGAACATATATCCAAGTTATTGTCTTAGAAAAAGGTAGTATAAACATTTTAAGTAAGAAAGGAGAACAAAAGGTTATGTGTAATGTATATTATGTTTTTGTTATGAAACCTAATCTTATGAGCACACGAAAACTATTACAAAAAGAATACAGAATCTACATGGAAGATAATCACTGTGTGGTCATGGATAAATGCTCGAGTAATCAACTTATTGCAAAAATCCAGATGACAAGTAACAAGATGTTCCCATTAACATTGAATCCAACAAAGAATAAAAATACAACACAAGCTATTGGTAAAGCAAAATATGTGTAGTCAGACACTACATTTATAGTAGAAAGTCTGCACAGTTCTAATTAATAAAATAGTACATGAAATACCAAGAAAGGAAAAAGTGGCACATAAATGAAGACATCATTCCAATATGAAATACAATATGATTCTTGGTTATGGCATTTCATATTTTGACATTTGAACTTTGGAGTTCTAAATCTTCTACACACAAAGGACATGGTAAAAGGTTTTACATTGATCCAAAAAATGGAAAGAATATGGGAAGGCTTCATATTTGGCAAGCAACAAAGAGAATCATTTCCAGTTGGAAAGTCTTATAGAGAAAAAGCTTGACTAGAAATAGTACACTGAGACATTTTTAGACCAATGCAAACTCCATCTATAGGAGGAAGTACTTATTTTCTGACATTTATTGATGATTTCTCAAGAAAGACATGGATTTATTTCCTAAGGCATAAATCTGATGCATTGGGTTGTTTTCGGTAGTTTAAATCACTTGTGGAGAAGCAGACTTGTTATTGCATCAAGTGTTAAAGAAACAACAGAGGAGGAGAATACATGTAAAGAAAATTTCAGAACTTTGTAAAGTTCATGGCATCTACAAGTAATTAACCGCGCGATGTACACCACAACATAATGGTGTCACAAAGACAAAGAACACAACCATCATGGAAATGGCACGTAGTATGTTGGAAACCAAACATTTGTCAAATGAGTATTGGGTTGAGGTAGTAGCAGCTGCAATATACATCTTGAACAAATGTCCGAGAAAGAGTGTGAAAAATAGAGTTCCTCAAGAATCTTGGACAAGATTAAAGCACAATGTGGTGCACTTAAAAGTTTTTGGTTGTGTCACATACACACACATCCCAGATGAATTGAGAAGGAAGCTGGACAACAAAGGACATAAATGCATATTTTTTGTGTATTCTGAAGAAACAAAAGGATACAAGCTATATGACCCTACCACAAGAAAATACATAATCAGTCATGATGTTCAATTTGCGGAGATTGAAGCATGGAATGGAAGCATAACAAAGATAGTAAAAATTATTGATGCAATGGTGCATGATGACACAAAAGATGAAGTGCTTCAAACACCATGCACAGGTCAGTGCACAGTCCCTTCTACACCTAGCACTGCGATGCAAATCCTAGTGCAAAACACTCCAGTAAGAAAAACAAGTGCATAGTCTACACGGAGAGTGAAACAAACACCAGCAAGCAGTTCGAGTAGTTCTACCTCTCGAGATCCAACATTATCAAGTTTGTTACCAAGAAATACAAGAATTCTACGTGACATCTATAATGAAGATGCAAAAATTCATTTTCAATTTTTTGTTTTTTTTCACAAATAGATTATCCATTAACATTTGAAGAAGCTGCCAAAGATGATATATGGGCATAAGTCATGGATGAAGAAATCAAATGCATAGAGAAAAATCAGACATGGGAATTGGTAGATTTACCTGAAGACAAGGATGTCATAAGTGTCAAGTGGATTTATAAAACCAAGGAAGATGCATAAGGAAGTGTGCAGAAGCACAAGGCAAGGATATTTGCAAGAGGTTTTTCACAACAATATGGAATTGATTTCAATAAAACATTTGCACCAGTTGCACACATGGACATAGTCAGAACTGTGTTAGCCATTGTTGTGCAGTAAAAGTGGCAAGTTTATCAGATGGATGTAAAGTTATCATTTTTTAATGGAAACTTATAAGAAGAAGTATATGTGGAGCAACCACAAGGTTATGAGATTTTAGGACAAGAAGACAAAGTGTAAAGATTTAAGAAAGCATTGTATGGATTAAAGAAAGCTCCCAGAGCTTGGTACAGTTGCATAGATTCCTATCTCACATAGAATGGATTTCATAGAAGTGAAAGTGAGCCAACATTGTACACCAAAGCAAATCAGAAAGGTAACTTGTTTGTTTATATGTGGATGATTTGATATTTACTGGTAATTTTGGCATAGAAGAATCCAAGTCAATCATGAAGGATGAATTTGAAATGAATGATTTGGGGCTTATGAGATATTTTATGGGAATAGAAGTGCACTGGTCCAAAACTGGCATATTTATTTCACAGTCCAAGTATGCACATGAAATATTGAAAATATTCAATATGATGAATTCAAAAGAAACACCCACACATGTCATAAAGGGATTGAAGTTATGCAAGGAAGATAAAGGGTCTAAGATGGATCCCACACTATTTAAAAGACTAGTAGGTAATCTTATGTATCTCACAGTGACAAGACTTGATATGATGTATGGAGTGAGCCTAATTTCAAGGTTCATGGAAACTCCAAAAGAATCAGATTGGAAGGCAGGAAAGAGAATCTTGATCTATGTGAATGGAAAAAAATATTTTGGCATTGAGTACTCCACCTCAGAAGATTTCAGACTCATTGGTTACACTGACAATGATTGTGGAGGCAACATAGATGAAATAAAAAGTGCCTCTGGGTACACATTTCATTTTGGAATAGGTATGGTATCATGGGAATCAAAGAAGCATCCCATAGTGACTCTTTCTTCAACTGAAGAAGAATACATCGCAGCTACAAGCGCAACTTGTCAAGCAGCTTGGATGAGAATAATGTTAAAATATTTGTTGTAGGACCAACAGGAACCAACAACAATATTATGTGACAACAATTCAGACATAATGCTATCAAAGAATCATGTGATTCACAAGAAAACCAATCACATTGATACAAGGTATCATTTTATCAAGGAATTAGTGAATAACAAAGAGATTTGTTCAGAGTTTTTCAAGTCAAAAGAACAAGTCATGGACATTTTCAAAAAGGATTTAACAAAAGATGCATTTCAACACCTGTGCAATATTCTAGGAGTTTGCGTAGTAACATATGAGTGACGATAAAATTGTAAACAAAATATTTAATGTAATTTTCTTCTTTAATCCCACCAACTTGTAATTAAGGGGGACTGTTGGAAATGGTAATTACAAGTCAGTGAGATCTTCACGTCTCTGTCGATTTGTTTGTCAGTCAATCTGTCAGTAGTTGAATTTCCAGTCGGCCAGTATGACAGTCTGTAAGTAAAAGTTCACATGTTTACTCAAAGTTAGTCAGCAAGGAGAGAAGCTATAAATATAGTCGATCTTTATCTTCTCGAGTTGAATTAAGTGGTTGAAGAGTCAGTTGTATTAATGGTAGTGTTTAATGTTAATCCAGTCTTATCTTCTGTAGGAAGTCTTAGTCAGAGTACATATGAGTCTGATTCGTTTAGTTAGTCGATGATCCAGAACATAAAAGAGAGGGAGAGAGAACAAATGAGAGCAACAATATCTTAGGAGTTGAATAAGTCTGAGCACAAGCTCTATGTCTGTAAATTGAACAAAAAAATTCATTGGAGGCAAACATCATCTTTTTTATTGTATTTTGTAACCGCGTGCACTTCACCGAAGTTTATTAATATTAATCAATTGTATTTCTGAGTTTACGTGCTAATCATAGCAGTTTTTCATTTTGCACTTATAATTTGTTCCTTAAAGAGTTTTAGATTACATCGTGCAACATTTTGTGTAGTCTATGAACTATGCGATAAGTCCTGAGTGCTTTAGTGATGAAGCTTGTGGCATGCAATATTTTTCCACTACATTGTAGACAATTTCCTTCTGTGATGTGGATCTAAGTGTTTACTGTTGCGCACTCGATCCTAGAAAAATTACATACTTTACTGAAAAGTGCATTGAACTTCACCTGAATCCTTACGAAGTCAAGTGTAGTAAGTGATCTCGAACAATTTGAGCTAAATGTGAAGGAATTTTGTATATCAAAATGACATTGGTTAGTGTAAAACAATATTATATGCATAGTATGTGGTATGAATGTTGTTCTCTATATATAAAGGTATATTCTCTTCAAACATGTGCTATTGTGCCGTAATTTCCATGTGGTTAGACGATAGCCACACTAAAACCAATCTACTAATATCCAAAAAACATTAACCCATAACGAGTTCCAAGAACTCAAAAACCTCTCTCCAACCAGTGGAGCAATCTGCCAAATTTAATGCACACCAAGCTCCATGAACCCAACAATACTTTCATATGAGATTCAACGACAGTAGACTTCCAAGTCCCTATGCTCTTATTTAGAGAGACTTCCAGAGTCCATAGGAGTCCACCCCGTGACCTCATGGGAAAGTAACCCCATTCATTCCAGTCTATAAACCCATTGTGAGCAAGCCCATATAAACGTAAGAAAGAATCATTGGTTTTTTACTAAAATCCAATATTTGATGTATATATCATTTAAAAATGGTTGATCATTTTCTAGGATCCACTGCGCAACGACCAAATCTTGGATCCACAGTGCGTAAGGAAACTCTGAGTAGCGAAGTGAAAAAATACTGTGTGGCACAAGATTCGTCTATGAACTCTCATGACTTGTTGCATAGTTCACAGACTACACAAAATGTTGCATGTTCTAATATAAAATGATTTCAAGAACAATTTTTAAATGTGGAATAACAAACTTCTATGCTTAGCACATAAACTCAGAAATACAAATTGCTTGATATTAATAAACTTCAATGCAATGTGTACGTAGTTAGAGAATACAATATTAAGATGAGCTTCGGCTCCAATGACTTCTTCCACTGAATTTACAAACACAGATCTTGTGCTCAAACTTCTTTAACTCTTCAGTTGTTGTTGTTCATCTCTACCTATCTGTCTCTTCTTTGCATCTACTATGCATCCTCTTTGCATTTACCATGCATCATCATCTACTAACTAAAGGATCAGAATTATATGGACTCCAACTCAAGATTCTTATAGAAGTTAAGAATGACTCAACATTAAGAAATACCTTTAATTCTACTGACTCTTCAACTACTTAGCTGAACTCAAGAAAGATAAATATCGGCTCCATTTAAAAATCTCATGCTTGTTGACTAACTTTGTGTAAACATGCGACTTTGCACTTGCAGATTAACTGACTGATAATTTGGATGACTGACAAAACTACTGACGAATTGACTGACAGACAAATCAACGGAGACGGAAAAATCTCATTGGCTTGTAATTACTATTTCCAACACTCCCCCTTAATTATAAGTAGGTGGAATTACAAAAGAAAATTACATAAAAAAATTGAATTTTCATTTACTATCACTCATTTGTTACTACACTGACTCCCAAACTACTGCGCAGATGTTGAAATGCATCTCTTGCTAAATCCTTTGTTAAAATTTCTACGACGTGTTCTTTTGACCTACAAAACTCTAAACATACTCTTTGTTATTCACCAATTCTTCGATAAAATGATACCTTGTATCAATGTGCTTGGTTTTATTTTGAAACACATGATTCTTTGATAACATGATGTATGAATTGTTGTCACATAATATTGTTGTTGGTTCCTGTTGTTCTTGCAATAAATCTTTTAAAATTATTCTCATCCATACTGCTTGACACGTTGTGCTTGTTGTTGCGACATACTATGCATCTGTTGAAGAAAGAGTTATTATGGGTCGCTTCCTTGATTCCCATGACACCATACCTATTCTAAAATGAAATATGTACCCAAAGGTACTTTTTCTATCATCTATGTTGCCTCCACAATCATTTTCAGTGTATCAAATGAGTCTGAAATCTTTTGAGGTGGAGTACTTAATGCCAAAATATTTTGTTCCATTCACATATATCAATATCCTCTTTCCCGCCTTCCAATGTGATTCTTTTGGAGTTTCCATTAACCTTGAGATTAGGATCACTTCATACAAAATATCAGGTCTTGTCATTGTGAGATATATAAGACTACCTACCAGTCTATTAAACAGTGTGGGATCCACCTTAGACCCTTTATATTCCTTACTTAACTTCAATCCTACTATGACAGGTGTTGGTGTTGCTTTTGAATTCATCATATTGAATATTTTCATAATTTCATGCACATACTTAGATTGTGAGATAAATATACTAGTTTTGGACTATGGAACTTCAATTCCAAAAAAATATCTCATAAGCCCTATATCAGTCATTTTAAATTCATCCTTCATGACTGACTTAAATTCTTCTATGTGAAAATCACTTGTAAACATCAAATCATCCACATATAAGAAAAAAATTAACATGTTACCTTGCTAATTTTCTTTGATGTACAATGTTGGCTGACTTTCACTTCTCTGAAATCCATTATGTGTGAGTTAGGAATCTATGCGATTGTACCAAGCTCTAGGATATTTCTTTAATCCATACAATGCTTTCTTCAATCTGTACATTGTATCTTCTTGTCCTAGAACCACATAACCTTGTGGTTGTTCCACATACACTTCTTCTTCCAAGTTTCCATTCAAAAATGTTGACTTTACATCCATACGATGAACTTACCACTTGTACTACATGGCAATGGCTAACAAAGTTTTGTCTGTGCCCATGCACACAACTGCTGCAAATGCTTCATTGAAATCAATTCCGGGTTGTTTTGTAAAACCTCTTGCAACTAACCTTTCCTTATGCTTCAACACATTTCCTTCTTGGTTTAATAAATCCACTTGACACTTATAACAACCTTATCTTCAGGTACATATACCGATTTCCATGTCTGATTGTTCTCTATGAATTTGATTTCTTCATCCATGGATTGTGCCCATACATCATCTTTGACAACTTCATATGTTAATGGATCATTTATTTGTTAAAACAGAGAAAAAATTGAAAATGAATTTATTTCGTCTTCATTCTATATGTCGCTCAGACTTCTTGTCTTCCTTGGTAACAAACTTCCTAAAGTTGGATCTGGGGATGTTGAACTACTCATACTTCTTGTTGATGTTTGCTACACTCTAGGTGTATAATATGCACCTACTGTTCTTGCTGGAGTGTTATGCATTGTGATTTGTGTTGCACTGTCAGGTGTACAAGGGACTACTCACTGATTTGTACATGGTGTTTCAACCATTTCATCTTCTGTGTCATCATTCTCCATTGCATCAATAATTTTGATTGTCTTTTCTATGCTTCCATCCCATGCTTTATTCTCCGTGAACCAAACATCGCAGTTGATTATGACTTTTATTGCGATAGTTTCATATTGATTGTATCCTTTTGTTTCTTCAAAGTACCCAAAAAATATATATTTATGTCCTTTTTTGTCCATCTTTCTTCTCAAACCATCTGGAACATGTGCGTATGTGACACAACCAAAATATTTTATGATCCGAAAAGATCTTTCAATGACTATGGTTGAGTTTTTAATTGCCTGCGTTAATTAACTATTTAAGAAGATGAATGAAAGAGGATGAATTTAATGAAAGAACATAGCAGCCATAAAACAGTATACAGATCTTAACTGAAGCAATAAGAATAGCAAACCATAACTAGAGAAGTGATAATGGAGTTCGGCACAAAATTGCCTACATCTCCGGGCCTTTGTCTCAGTGGAGGAGGCTTCTTTATTTATGTTCAAAAGCTCAAAAATTACATTACAGTAGTGCCATTAGGCTACAATATTGATCTGGTCATGTTCTTCCAGATCTCTAGAACCCAGCAGAAGAAACGACATGCAAAACGGATGACTGGAGCTCCCAGAAATGGCCCGCAAGCGTCTGCTCCTCAACAGCTTCCCTGCATAAAAATTGCTTTGGCTTGGCTTCCCTTCAGCATAACTCTACTCTTAATATCCTCCATGGCCTCAAATAGGCCTAGTTTTTACAGATCTGAAGTTGGTTACCCATCCCCAACTTCCTCCCAAAATATGGGCTCAAATAGGGCTCAAAATCTCCCAATAATGGATAAAATCCATTAATTACAGGCATAAAATAATTAAAAAAATGAACTATATAGTTTAAAAACCAATTTTATACCAAATTAGGGTGAAACCCCTTTTGGCGCGCGCCCTTGGGCATATGAAAGTCCTCCATATGGCCAGGCACTCCACCTGTTGTGCGCTAGCCCCCCTGTCCGGGTTGGCTCCTGGTCCCCAAGCACGTGTATAGGACCGAGGGATAACCACTTAGCCACTTCCTTGCATTTATTGGGATAGAATCCTAGTTGTATGGGGTCTCCCAAGAACCAAGGGTCGGGCCCTATCCGCATACACCCCCAATCCCGTGGTCGTGGTTGTATGGTTATGTGCAAAAAGGGTCATGACCAGGGGCTGGGGCTTAGCCCCATCCCTATCCTCCACCAAAGTAGCGACTGTTCTAACTTAAATACAATTTTTTCCATAATTCTATTAGGAACCAACAATGGAGTGGGTGATTAGCCCGGTCCTGCCAATCTGTAGCCCGGGGGAGAGGTCATTGGTTTGACTCCAATGAAAACCCCAAAATTTTGCAAAACAATTTTCCAGTCATGTGGCACCATTCTATTCACTGAAGCTACATGCCAAAGACTGATTCACCCACGTGTTTGCCGAATGTGTCTATCTAGTCATGCCCAGTCAGCAACCATACCACCATGTCAGCATGCCACTGTTCCTGCCACGTAAGCCTGTGCCACGTGTCACCCTTACAGTGGTGACATGTGTCACCCTTACAGTAGTGACATGTGTCACCCTATGAATGTTCTAAATCACCTACCATACGCCCCATCACCTACAACATGTCATCTCCAGATGATGCCACGTCATCTGTACGGACTATACAAACACCCTTTTTTTTTCTCTATTTGGGTTTTCGATCAGAATGTGATATCTTTCACATAAGGCATCTTTTTGAGAAAGTAAATATATCGCCGGAATCGAGAGAATGAGACGGATGCAATGGCATCAGTTTCATCGAATTCTGAGCACTTTCATTTTTGAGCCTTTTTTAGCCCTGTTAGGCTTCTGGATCCAATTTTGGATCACACCACCCCACTAAAGGACCTTTTGGTCCCCAAATGGTTACTAACCAGTCAACAAGCTCGGGATAGGCCACCCAGCTTGTCCTTTGTCTCGAAACTCTATTCTGTGCACCTATCTCATCAAGATCAACTGTAACACAATCATGACAACTGACATTATATTGTTATCCATTTGAACCCTGTTACATCTTACTGAAGCCACTATCATCCATGTAGACAACATTACTAATGAAAGCATCAAAAAGGCGACTGGAAATAAGTTGATATACTT
>ML778878.1:20086-31912 GCA_009831015.1 Picea engelmannii
ATGAAATATTTTCTCCTGTTGTTAAAATGACTTCAATTAGGACTATTTTAAGTCTTGTGGCAGTAGAAGATTTGCATCTTGAACAATTATATGTTAAAACAACTTTTCCCCATGGGGATTTGGAGGAAGATATTTATATGCAAAAACCATAGGGGTATGAGCTCAAAGGGAAGGAGAATTTGGTATGCATGTTGAAGAAGAGATTGTATGGCCTAAAGCAGGCTCCAAGGAAATGGTATTTGATGTTTGACAAGTTTATGACATAACAAGGATATAGTAGATGTCATTCTGATCATTGTGTTTATTTCAAAAAGCTAGAAAATGGAAGCTATATTATCTTGCTATTATATGTAGATGACATGCTTGTTGCAGGGTCTAATATGCAGGATATAAATGTGCTCAAGAAAAAATTAGCTAATTCATTTGCAATGAAATATTTGGGTGTTGCAAAGAAAATCCTTGGTATGAGAATAACAAGAGATAGGAAAAATCGTAAATTGACATTGTCTTAGGGCGAGTACATAGAGAAGGTGTTGGAGAGGTTTAGAATGCAGAATGCAAAACCAGTTAGTACACCTTTAGACATCCATTTCAAATTAACTAAGAAAATGTGTCCCAAGACATAGGAGGAGATAAAATACATGTCCAAGGTCCCTTATTCATCAGCAGTTGGCAGCTTGATGTATGCAATGGTTTGCACAAGACCAAATATTGCACATGCAGTGGGAGTTCTGAGTAGGTATATGAACAATCCAGGTAAAGAACATTGGGAGGTAGTAAAGTGGATTCTCAGGTATTTTAGAGGTATTGTTACTCATGCATTATGTTTTGGAGGATTAGACACTTTTCTACAGAGATATGTTGATTCAGATATGGCAGGTGATAAAGACAGTAGGAGGAGTACCACAGGATATGTTTTTTACTATAGGTGGAACAACAATAAGATGGATTTTGAAAATGAAAAAGGTTGTTTCACTTTCAACAATAGAGGAAGAGTATGTTGCTGCTACAGAGGCTAGCAAAGAGATGATTTGGTTACAGAAGTTTATGGAGGAATTGGGAAAGAAGCAGGAGATTAACAGGTTGTACTATAACAGTGAGAGTGTCATTCATCTTGAAAAGAACTCAGCCTTCCATTCAAAGACTAAGAATATACATTTGAGGTACCATTTCATAGCATCCATCTTGGAATATGGACATTTGAAGTTGGAAAAGATACACACTAGCTAGAATCCCGCAGACATGTTAACAAAGGGAGTAACCACAGAGAAACTGAGTTTTT
This sequence comes from Picea engelmannii, assembly GCA_009831015.1. Classification (NCBI taxonomy): domain Eukaryota; kingdom Viridiplantae; phylum Streptophyta; class Pinopsida; order Pinales; family Pinaceae; genus Picea; species Picea engelmannii. The sequence goes on from ML778878.1 coordinate 21,369, forward strand.
TCTCAGTTTCAGTTGGTCTTCAAGAATGAATATGAAGATGATAAATTTTCCAGGTCCAAGAAGGTTCAAATTCTAGCATATAAAACAGTGGTGGAGTTGTTGAGATCAGTCTCCAAGTGGGAGATTATTGGTTGTGGAGCCTGATTATCTTTGTGATTCAGAGGTCTTTTTTTTTTTTTTTCAGTTGTGTTTATACCCCATGAAGTAGTTACACTCTTCCATGTGGGGGAGTGCATAGGGGAGTTACTCCCTCTACGGGGTCCAGGGGGGATATCCCCCCGACTGGGGGGTATGGGGGCAAGCAGGCCCCCGATGGGGGTTTGGGGGTGAATCCCCTGAAGGAAAAATTGCCTTGAAAAAGTATATTGTAATTTCATTGTAAATATGGACCATTCATTATAAGGTCACAGATCTAACTGTAGAAATTATGTTAGGCTTTTTTTCCCTAGTAGGAAACCCTCTGTTATGAGGGAAATGTATTGCGGTTATGCATTATGGTGAATATTGTATTTTGAGATAGGATACTGTGAGAGAAATAAGAGGAAGTTACAATAGGTTTTTTGTAGGTTGTATCCCTTCATTTGCTAGATAATAATAAAGGAAGGGCCTGGCAATTTCTCTGGTGGACATAGCCCATACTGGGTGAACCATGTATATCTATGTCTCTATTCTCTTGTGTATCTTTTGTATTTTGTTTCCACATTTGTTTTATTTAATTTCTCCACGGTCCTGTTTTTCTATCAACTTTTTCTCTATAAGAATTTTCAACTGGAAATATTCTATGTGTTTCTTTCCAAATATGTAGCCTTCACATATCCTTTCTAGTTTTTCAATCAATGGAAAATCTTTTACCATGTCCTTTGTGTGTAGAAGCTTCAGACCTCCAAAGTTCAAATGTCCAAATATGAAAATTCATAGCGAGGAATCATCTTATATTTTAGATTGGAATGTTGCCTTCATCTTTGCGTCAGTTTCTCTTTTCTTGATATTGCGTGCACAAATTTCTCCATTAGAACTGAACATAGTATCTGCTATAAATGTAGTGTGTGACTGTGCATATTTTTCTTTATCAACAGTTAGCATTGTATTATTATTCTTCATTGGCTTCAATGTCAATGGGAACATTCAGTTACTTGTCATCTGAATTTTTTTGATAAGTTGATTGCTTGGGAATTTATTCATAATCACATAGTGATTATCTTCCATGTAGATTTTGTATCCTTTTTGTAATAGTTGTCCTGTGCTAATCAAATTATGCTTCATACTAGAAACATAATATACGTCACGCATAAAAAAAATTCTCTTTGCTTAGTTAAAATGTTTATACTACCTTTTCCTAAGACATTGACTTGGATATTTGTTCCACGTGTAACCTTGGTTTGGATGACTCATCCAAACTAGAAAAAAGTTTTATGTTTCCTGTCATGTGGTTACTGTAGCCTGAATCTAAATACCATATGTCACAAGGACTTTCCTCAGCAACATTGCATTCAACTAGTGAGACTATTGGCATTGCTACTGTGTGTGCCATAAACATAGGTTGAGTTTGATTATTTTTGTTGTTTAATTGATATTGACTTTTCTTGTTGCGATTATACTATATCTTTTTGCACTCATATGCATAATTCCCATACTTTTTTACAGTAATGGAACTGAATCTTTGATTTGTCACTTCTCTGACAACTTGACTCACTGGTACTTGGGTTTTGTCATGTTCCACCAGTATTTCCAGGACTTCTACTACATCTTCCTCTAAGATAACTTTTTCCTTTGCCTCTAAAGTTGCCTCTTCCCCTTCCTCTTCCATGAATTATATATGAATGCGCATAAAATGAATTCTCCAATGACATACTTGACCTATTCAATATTTGTTCATGATTAATGAGGGAATCTTGCAGTTACTCTAGACTGAACTGACTCAAGTCTTTGCTTTCTTCTAGAGTCACAACAAGGGTATCAAATTTAGGAGGAAGACTCCTCAGTACCTTATCAACAACTTTTATGTCTTCTATGGTTTCACCATGAGACCTAATCTTATTTATCAGGCTAATGACATGGGTATAAAAGGAATTTACAGAATCAGAATCTTTCCTTGACATAGTTTCAAAATCTCTTGTAATAATCTGCAGTTTTGAAGTATTTACTTTGTCCATACCTTGAAAAGAGGTTTTTAATATGTCCCATGATTCCTTGGCCTTATTTTATGATGTAGCTCTTGGAAGTATGCTCTCATGGATGTCTTGATGTATGTAAAACAATGCATTTCCATCCTTATTTCTTTGATCTTTCAAGACATCCTTCTCAGCTTGTGTGAGGGCATTGTATGCTATCTAATCTATTGGTTCCACATATCCATTCTTGACTATCTCCCATACGTCTTGACTTCAGAAAAATTCCTTCATGGTCAAGGACCACATCTCATCATTCTTTTCTGTAAAAATGGGAGGTTGTAGATTTGAGGTAGAAGCAATTTTTTTTCACTTTTCAATAGAGTTTCTTCTCTTGAACTTGTTCTAATGGAAGCTTCTCTTGATCAACCTGCTTTTGATCAACCTTATTTGATGCCAGATCTAGGATCCACTGTGAAATGACCAAATCTTGGATCTACAACGCAGTGACAAAATGCTACGCATTGTAATATAAAACACTTTCAAGAATAATTTATAAACATGGAATAAAAAATTGCTATGCTTCACACATAAACTCAGAAATATGAATTTCTTGATAGTAATCAACTTTGTCACAGTGTGCGCACGGTTACATATAATACAATATTAGGATGAGCTTCAGCTCCAATGACTTCGTCCACTAACTTTACAAACACATATCATGTGCTCAAACTTATTTAACTCTTCAACTGTTGTTGTTCCTCTCTACCTCTCTGCCTCTTCTCTGCATCTGCTCTGCATCCTCTATGCATCTACTATGTATCATCATATACTAACTAAAGACTCAGACTTATATGGAATATGAATGAGGCTTGTTATAGAAGCTAATATTGACTCAACATTAAAGACTACCATTAATTCTACTGACTCTTCAACTACTTAGTTGAACTCGAGAAAGATAAAGATACAATATATTTAAAAGTATTCTTCTTGTCAATTGAATTTGAGTAAACATGAGAATTTGCACTTGCAGAATGACTGACTGAAAATTTGGTTGGCTGAAAAAATTACTGACAAATCGAATGATAGACAAATTGGCAGAGACGAAAAGATCTCATCGACATGTAATTACTATTTCCAACACTCTCTAGCCATAAGAGGGGTAGCAAAAAATCCAACAGGTATGAAGGATGAAGAATGGGATATTCTTGACAGAAATCCTCTAGGAATGATATGACTGAGCCTGGCAGCGTTGGTGGCTTTCAATATTTCGAAAGAAAAGACAATGAAGGATTTGATGGATGCATTGGCTAAATTGTATGCAAAACCCTCGTCGTCCAATAAAGTATTTCTAATGAAGAGATTATTTAATATGAAGATGTTAGAAGGTGGGTTTGTTGCATATCATTTAAATGATTTTAATACAGTTACTAATCAACTAATTTCTGTAAAAGAGGACTTTGATGATGAGGTCAGGGCTCTTCTAATCTTGTGCTCATTGCCATAAAGTTGGAATGGCTTGTTCATGGATGTAAGTAACCTTGTCTCTGGTTCAAATACTTTAAAATTTGATGATGTTGTTGGTGTTATCCTTAGTGAGGAAATGCGATGGAAAAGCACAGGTGAGACATCAGGTAATGCATTGAACATGGAGAGGAGGGGAAGACAAAAGGATAGAGGAAAGGGCTCAGGGAACCGCGAGAATTCTAGGAAGGAAAAATCCAAATCCAGACTTGGAAAGATAGAGTGTTGGAATTGTGCAAAAAAAACGACATCTGAAGAAAGACTGCAAAGCTCCAAAGAAACAAAGAGATCGACAACAGGAGAGAAATCAAGAAGCAAATATAACAGGTGATGTGTTACAAGATGCTTTGATTCTTTCTGTAGATAATATTTCCAAGTCTTGGGTAGTATATTCAGGTGCTTCATTTCATGCCACACACCAAAGGAAACATTTTCTAGATTATGTTCAAGGTGATTTTGGACGGGTTCATTTGGGTGATGATGCACCATGAAAAATTGTTGGAATGGGAAAGGTAAAAATAAAGCAACGCAATGGAAACCAATGGTTGTTGCAAGAAGTAAGACATGTTCCAGATTTAAGGAAAAATATAATTTCAACAGGACAGTTGGCAAGTGAAGGTTGTATATCCATATTTACATATAAGACGGGGAAGGTAATCAAAGGATCATTGGTGATAGAAAAAGGAGAGAAGGTAGGTACATTGTATTTATGTACTGGTAATACTGACTCTTCTATCTCTTTAGCTTCTACAGGAGTGGATACAGCACTGTGGAATCATAGGATTTGACACATGAGTGAGAAGGGTATGCAGATACTTTAGAAAAGAAATTTGTTGCCAGATCTTAAACAAATTGATTTGGACTTCTGTGAGCATTGTGTTTATGGAAAACAAAAGAGAGTCAGATTTCTCAAAGTCGGAAAAGAAAAAAAGAATGAAAGGTTAGATCTTGTGCATGTAGATGTATGGGGACCAGCTCAGGTATCATCTCTTGGTGGCTCTCATTACTATGTTACTTTTATTGATAATACAACTAGAAAAACTTGGGTTTATTGCATTGGACAAAAATATGATGTTTTTCATACTTTTAAGAAATGGAAATCTTTGGTTGAGAATGAGACAGGAAAATTTTTGAAGTGTCTCAGTTCAGATAATGGAGGTGAATATTGCAGCAAGGAGTTTGACGATTATTGTTCATACCATGGGATTCGTAGAGAGAAGACAGTTCCAAGAACACCATAAGAAAATGGTGTGTCAGAAAGGATGAACAAAACAATCATGGAGCGTGCAAGGAGTATGAGATTGCATGCTAGTTTTCCCTTACAGTTCTGGGCAGATGTTGTAGATACTGATGTTTACTTAATAAACAAAGGACCTTCAAGCTCTTTGGATGGTACAATTCTAGAGGGATGGATAGGAAAAAAGGTAAACTATTCTTTTTTGAAAACTTTCGGTTGTGAAGCGTTTGTCTTTATTGATAAAGAAAATAGAACAAAGCTTGAAGCAAAATCCAAGAAGTGTACCTTTATTGGATACGGTGTTAATGATTTTGGTTATCGCTTATGGGATTATGAAAATAAAAAAATCATTAGGAGTAGAGATGTCATATTCAATGAGAAGGTCATGTACAAATATCATTTGTAGGGAAAGAAATAGGAAAAAGAAAAACAAGAATACACAGTGCTTGATGAGATCACTGAAAAAGAAATTCCAAAGGAACTAGAAAATCAAAATGTACAACAACAGGAGCAACAGGTACCTCAAACAACTGTAAGTGTTGTTAGAAGATCTACCAGGTTAAGTATACCCCCTGAACGATACTCTCCTTCATTGTATTATTTATTATTGACTGATTCTCGTGAACCAAAATGTTATGAAGAGGCAATGCAGGTAGACACCAAAAAGAAGTGAGAGCAAGGCATGAAAGAGGAAATGGATTCCTTGGTAAATAACCATACTTGGGACTTGGTTCATTTTCTTGCAGGTAAAAAATCATTGCAGAATAAATGGGTTTACAACTTGAAGGAAGAAGATGGAGGAATAAAGAGGTACAAGGATAGACTTGTTGTAAAGGGGTTTGCACAAAAGAAAGGTATAGATTTTGATGAAACATTTTCTCCCGATGTTAAAATGACTTCAATTAGGACTATTTTAAGTCTTGTGGCAGTAGAAGATTTTCATCTTGAACAATTAGATGTTAAAACATTTTTTCTCCATGGGGATTTGGAGGAACATATTTATATGCAGCAGCCACAGGGGTATGAGGTCAAAGGGAAGGAGAATATGGTATGCAGGTTGATGAAGAGATTGTATGGCCTAAAGCAATCTCAAAGGCAGTGGTATTTGAAGTTTGACAGGTTTATGACATAACATGGTTATAATAGATTTCATTCTGATTACTGTGTTTATTTCAAAAAGCTAGAAAATGGAAGCTATATTATCTTGCTATTGTATGTAGATGACATGATTGTTGCAGGGTCTAATATGTAGGATATAAATGTGCTTAAGAAAAAATTAGCTAATTCATTTTCAATGAAATATTTGGATGCTGCAAAGAAAATCCTTTGTATGAGAATAAGAAGAGATAGGCAAAATCGCAAATTGACATTGTCTTGGGGTGAGTACATAGAGAAGGTGTTGGAGAGGTTTAGAATGCAGAATTCAAAACCAATTAGTACACCTTTAGCCAGCCATTTCAAATTAACTAAGGAAATGTGTTCCAAGACACATGAGGAGATAGAATACATGTACAGGGTCCCTTATTCATCCGCAGTTGGTAGCTTGATGTATGCAATGGTTTGCACAAGACCAGATATTGCACATGTAGTGGGAGTTCTGAGCAGGTATATTAACAATCTAGGTAAAGAACATTGGGAGGCAATAAAGTGGATTCTCAGGTATTTGAGAGGTATTACTACTCATGGAATATGTTTTGGAGGATTAGACACTCTTCTATAGGAATATGTTGATTCAGATATGGCAGGTGATAAAGACAGCAAGAGGAGCAACACAGGGTATTTTTTTTACTACAGGTGGAACAACAGTAAGATGGATTTCGAAAATGCAAAAGGTTGTTTCACTTTCAAAAATAGAGGAAAAATATGTTTCTTCTATAGAGGCTAGTAAAGAGATTATTTGGTTATAGAAGTTTATGGATGAATTGGGAAAGAAGTAGGAGAATAGCAAGTTGTACTGTGACAATGAGAGTGTCATTCATATTGAAAAGAACTCAAACTTCCATTTGAAGACTAAGAATATACAGTTGAGGTACCATTTCATAGGATCCATCTTGGAAGATGGACATTTGAAGTTGGAAAAGACACACACTAGCCATAATCCTGCAGACATGTTAACAAAGGGAGTAACCAGTGAGAAACTGAGTTCTTGCTCAATTTCAGTTGGTCTGCAAGAATGAATATGAAGATGAGAAATTTGCCAGGTCCAAGAAGGTTCAAAGTCCAGCATATAGAACAGTAGTGGATTTGTTGGGATCAGTCTCCAAGAGGGAGATTGTTGGTTATGGAGCCTGATTATCTTTGTGATTCAGAGGTCTTTTTTTTTTCAGTCGTGTTTATACCCCATGAAGTATTTACACCCCATAAGTATGTACACTCTTCCATGTGGGGGAGTGCAAAGGGGGGTTACTCCTTCTGTGGGGTTGGGGGGGCTATCCTCCCGACTGGTGGGTACAGGGGCAAGCAGGTCCCCAGTAGGGGTTTGGGGGCGAAGCCCCCAAAGGAAATATTTCCTTGTAAAATTATATTGTAATTTCATTGTAAATATAGACCATTCATTATAAGGTCACAGATCTAATGGTAGAAATTATGTTAGGATTTTTTTCCCTAGTAGGAAACCCTCTGTTATGAGGGAAATGTATTGCGACTATGCATTATGGCGAATATTGTATTTTGAGATAGGATACTATAAGATAAAGAAGAGGAAGTTATAGCAAGTTTATTGTAGGTTGTATCCCTTCATTTGTTGGATAATAATAAAAGAAGGACCTGACAATTTCTCTGGTGGATGTAGCCCACACTGGGTGAACCACGTATATTTTTGTCTCTATTGTATTTTTTATATTTTGTATTTTGTTTCCACATTTGTTTTATTTAATTGCTCCACGATCCTATTTTTCTATCAAATTTTTCTCTGTAAGAATTTCCAACTAGAAGTATTCCTTGTGTTGCTTTCCAAATATGTAGCCTTCGCATATCCTTTCTGGTTTTTCAATCAATGGAAAACCTTTTACCATCTCCTTTGTGTGTATAAGCTTCAGACCTCCAAAGTTCAAATGTCCAAATATGAAATTTCATAGCGAGGAATCATCTTATATTTCAAATTGGAATGTTGCCTTCACCTTTTTTCCATTTTCTCCTTTCTTGATATTGCGCGCACTAATTTCTTCATTAGAACTGCATGTAGTTTCTACTATAAATGTAGTGTTTGACTGTGCATATTTTTCCTTATCAACAGTTAGCATTGTATTATTATTCTTCATTGGATTCAATGTCAATGGGAACATTCAGTTACTTGTCATCTGAATTTTTTCGATAAGTTGATTGCTTGGGAATTTATTCATAATCACACAGTGATTATCTTCCATGTAGATTCTGTATCCTTTTTGTAACAGTTGTCCTGTGCTAATCAGATTATGCTTCATACTAGAAACATAATATACATCACGCATAAAAAAAATTCTCCTTGCTTAGTTAAAATGTTTATACTACCTTTGCCTAAGACATTGACTTGGATATTTGTTCCAAGTGTAACCTTGGTTTGGACTGACTCATCCAAACTAGAAAATAGTTTTATGTTTCCTGTCATGTGGTTACTGTAGCATGAATCTAAATAACATACGTCACAAGGAATTTCTTGAGCAACATTACATTCAACTGGTGAGACTATTGGCATTGCTACTACGAGTGCCATAAACATAGGGTGAGTTTGATTATTTATGTTGTTTGATTGATATTGACTTTTCTTGTTGCGATTATACTATATATTTTTGCACTCATATGCATAATTTCCATAAATTTTACAGTAATGGCACTGAATCTTTGATTTGTCATTACTCTAACAACTTGACTCACTCGTACTTGGGTTTTGTCATGTTCCACCAGTATTTCCAGGACTTCTACTGCATCCACCTCTAAAATAACTTCTTCCTTTGGCTCTAAAGTTAGCTCTCCCCCTTCCTCTTCCATGAATTATAGATGAATGCATAGAAAATGCATTCTGCAATGAAATACTTGACCTATTCAATATTTGTTCATGATAAATGAGGGAAGCTTGCAGTTACTCTAGATTGAACTAACTCAAGTCTTTGCTTTCTTCTAGAGTCACAACAAGGGTATAAAAGTTAGGAGGAAGACTCCTAAGTGCCTTCTCAACAACTTTTATGTCGTATATGGTTTCACCATGAGACTTAATCTTATTTATCGGGCCAATGACATGGGTATAAAAGGAATTTACAGAATCAGAATCTTTCCTTGACAGAGTTTCAAAATCTCTTGTAATAATCTATAGTTTTGAAGTATTTACTTTGTCCATACCTTGCAAATAGGTTTGTAATATGTCCCATGATTCCTTGGCTTGATTTTCTGATGTAGCTTTTGGAAGTATGCTCTCATGGATGGATTGATGTATGTAAAACAACGCCTTTCCATCCTTCTTTCTTCGATCTTTCAAGACATCCTTCTTAGCTTGTGTGAGGGCATTGTATGCTATCTGATCTATTGGTTCCAAATAGCCATTCTCGACTATCTCCCATACTTATTGACCTCATAAAAATTCCTTCATGGTCAAGGACCACATCTCATCATTCTTTCCTGTAAATATGGGAGGTAGTAGATTTGAGTTAGAAGCAATTTTTTTAAGAACCAAATATCAATATAACATAGAAAAAACTCAGAATAAGTGTTAGAAAAAATAGGACCGTGGAGAAATAAAATAAAACAAATGTGGAAACAAAACATAGAAGATACACAATACAAGAGAGACACAGATTTACCTAGTTCACCCAGTGTGGGCTACGTCCACCAGAGAAATTGCCAGGTCCTTCCTTTATTATTATCCAGCAAATGAAGGGATACAACCTACAACAAAACCACTGTAACTTCCTCTTCTTTCTCTCACAGTCTCCTATCTCAGAATACAATATTCGTTGTCAACCATAGCCGCAATACATTTCCCTCATAAAAGAGGGTTTCCTTCTAGGGAAAAAAAACCCTAACATAATTTCTACCGTTAGTTTGTGACCTTATAATGAATGGTCCAGATTTACAATGAAATTACAATATACTTTTACAAGGAAATTTTCCCTTCGAGGGCTTTGCCCCCAGCCAGGGGGATAACTCCCACGGACCCCGCAGAGGGGGTACCCCCTCTCTGCACTCCCCCACGTGGAAGAGTGTACATACTTCTGGGGTGTAAATACTTCATGGGGTATAAACACGACTGAAAGTAAAAGACCTATGAATCAGGAAGATAATCAGGCTCCACAACCAACAATCTCCCACTTGGAGACTGATATCAACAATTCCACCGCTAATGTATATGTTGGAATTTGAACCTTCTTGGACCTAGAAAATTTCTCATCCTCATATTCATTCTTGAAGACCAACTGAAACTGAGCAGGAACTCAGTTTCTTACTGGTTACTCCCTTTGTTAACATGTCTGCAGGATTATGGCTAGTGTGTGTCTTTTCCAAATTCAAATGTCCATCTTCCAAGGCAGATCGTATGAAGTGGTACCTCAACCGTATATGCTTAGTCTTCAAATGGAAGGCTGAGTTCTTTGCAAGGTGAATTGCACTCTCACTGTCACAGTACAACCTTCTATTCTCTTGCTTCTTTCCCAATTCCTCCATAAACCTCTGTAACCAAATCATCTCTTTACTAGCCTCTGTAGCAG